>OZ017738.1:145553849-145991349 GCA_963969285.1 Odontomyia ornata
TTTTCACATTAAGTTGTTGAAAGGTGGTATTGTCAATGGCAGTAATTGTTTTTTTTTAACTACCTGTATTCATGTCAGGTTGGATACTTTTGGGACTACCCTCATATGTTACATGCCTTAGCTAGTTCCAGTAACTTGAAATTTTTCTATAATGCTCCACAACTACACTACAAAAACCATTCGAGTTAAAAGGAGGCTTACTAACATGAATGGTTTGTAGCTAACCAATTATTTAAAACAATTTATATCTGCAGATTGAATATAATTATTGTACTCTCGACATATGAAATCAAATAATGCCACCGCTATTTTGTTGGCGATTACCAATGCATTCATAGCACCAAGATGATAGCAATATGCGTTTTTGCTGACATTTCAAGATAATTCGGTCATAACGTTAGACATTAGGCTAATTGGAAGAATAGAATAAGCCGAATCCATAGCATGAGTGATTTTCATCGTTTCGTGATTCTGATTAGATTCTAATAACACTTTTTATAAGCAAGGAACTTATGTATATTATAGCTTTTGACTACGAGCTTTGAGGAAGGGATTCTATGAAAAGCAATAAGCATGAAATTTGTAAATCACATTACCATACATCGAACGAAATTGAGTATATTTTGAATTCTGATATATTTTTCGCTCTACATCGTAAAAAGAACTACCACGATAATTTTTTCCAGTTCTTTTTATTCAAAAATATTCAATGTTAAAAGAAAGTAACAAGTTATTATAAATCTTGAGGGTTCTACTCTATTCAAACATTGAAATTTTAAGACCTGAACCTTATATTTAATTTTTAATTTAACTAACTAAATTTGTTTGGGGAATTTGTTTTTATGACAAAAGATTAAGAAGGCAACCATTTTAAAATATTTCAAATAGTATAGCAATTAAAGAATGAAGTCATCCCAGATTAATACTAAGATTAAACTCTAAATGGACTCAACATGCAAATTAAATTCTCCCTCTGGTCAATAAAATTCTTAAAAAATTCAGCCCGAATTAAAATATCTCATATGCTACTGAAACCACCAAGAAAAAAAATCATAAGTTCATACATGATAATTAAAACTTAAAAAGTTAGCACAAAAAGAGATCAAAAGATATTATAAAATAATGTAAATATAATTTATCATGAATTTCAAATAGATATGGACTTGAAAATGCAACTATTAGATAATTTTCGCTTAGAAGTAAAGTAGATAATACAATATTTGAAACTAGTTATAAGTATTAGCTCTTATGTGTATTATATTATTCATGTATTTTTCTTTCTTTCTCTCTTTTATGTAAAAAAAATCCTTCAACACATGTACAAAATACACAACACTGCTCAACTACTATTTCTACTCTTAAACTTGCCAATAATAACTTAACACTTATGTAACATATACATGAAAAATTCTTCAAAAAATTAATCGTCAAACCAAAAAAAATCGGTTTTCAAATAATCAAACAAACCAATATCCAACGTACTTCATCTGTACATAAATAATTAAACAAATACCCCTCAAAAACTCCTTTAACTCGACGCTCGTTAAAACAAAAATATTTAACGAAAACTCAAAACAATAAACTCTTCAATACTTCAATGGGAAATCGCTTGACATGCAAACATCACTACTGAAAAAAACAAACACAAAACAAAAACAAAAAAAATATTGAATAAAATTAGGTACTTAACCCATTGGATGCTCAATGTAATCGCGAACGTGATGATGCTATTTGTGTAAGCCAATTGAAAAATGCTTTGGATATTGATCGTGCTATTCTTCAAGAGAAACCTGACGTTAAAATTTTCTTACCATTCCGCTTCTATTTGTATCGTCCCGAGGAATTGTTCCAACCGAATACATATAACAGATTTTTAGGTGAGTAAATAAAAACATTTATTTGGTTTTTTCTTTGGAAATTAAAAGAAAAAACAAAGATATTTAGTATGCATTAACCTTTGTTTATTGGATAAACTTCAGAAATGTTATAAATATTAATTAAAACATTTATTTTACTAAAAGTCAATACGGCTAATTTGAAGATAAATCAACGGACCTTAATCCTCAAACTAATTGACTTTCAATTCATTAAAATTCGTTAATTTTTTAATTGCTTCAACTTTTGGAATGAATTCTATTATTTTCCCCAAAAAAATCGAGCAGTTTTTTTATTTTGAATTTATGGACTTATAATCCTGATAGGATTACCATTATTTCTCATAGTTTTCATGATAATCAAGCAAGTTATTAAAACCTTTAATTCATACACATATACTATATACTTTCACAAAGTCAATGTAGCAGCTTACCTAGTTGTGATGATTCCTGATTCAAATCAGGTAATTATCAAGAACTCATCCGTGATACTTGTTAATTAATTTTTTTTTTGTGAGCTTCCACTAAATTTAGTAATTATATATTTTATAAATTAACGGAAAAGTTCGTGACAAATGTCCGTCAATGAATGAAATCGGAGTTGAAACTGTTAGTTTTGGTTTTTGCTTTAAGCTTGTACTCGTAATGTAAATTTTGCACCGGAAACTTTTTCATAGTAACATTGTTAGTTAAGATATGCAGCGTTTTTATAATTATATTTGTTCTGAAAGTGTCCAATAGTTCTATAGTAGTTAAGCTGATATATTGTGGAATTTTTCCGCAGACACAAATTTTAATAAATATTAATTAAATTACAGTCGCGCCAACTGGTGATCACGTTATATCGTTGATCGATGAAATTTCATACCTATCAGCTCCTGCGCCATTGACATCACAATACGATGAAATTAATCCTGAACAATTCTGTAATGGTGACAATCGTCCAGCTAATTGCGGTACAAATTGCATGTGCACACACAAGATTGATATACCATTGAATGCGATCGTTGAAGTTGTTCTAGTCGATGAAGGTAAGTATATCATATTTCCGATTGGAATATGGATATGAAGAATTAAAAAATGAATTTTTCTCTTTTTTAATTTCACAGTCCAACAACCAAATCTTAGTCATCCATTCCATTTGCACGGTTATGCATTTAATGTGATCGGTATTGGTCGATCACCTGATTCCAACGTGAAAAAGATCAATTTGAAACACGCACTCGATCTCGATCGACGTGGTTTGTTGCATCGACAATACAATTTACCACCCGGTAAAGATACAATAGCAGTACCAAATAATGGTTACGTTGTAATGAGATTTAGAGCTGACAATCCAGGTAAGATCAAAATTGTGTTTTTTATCTTACTTTAGAAGCAAATGAAAATCAAATCAATTTAAGAAGCAAACTTGGATAATTTAACACATGCAAATCCATCAACGAAATTATCTCGCTTCAAAATACTTTTTCGGGAGCATTGAAATAATAACCTTAAAAAGAAAAATGCATTGGATGGCCAAGCTCCATAGATAATTTCCATTGAAAGTGCTTTTACTGGTCAACAAAATTAACTTTTTTAATTAGTTTTCTTTTCTGCCTATATTTTCAAATTCTATTTGTTTTTAGGCGAATTTCTCGAGAGAAACCTATTACAGAGTGTCTTGTAATCATATACGTATACATATATATATATATATATATATATATATATATATATATATATATATATATATATATATATATATATATATATATATATATAAAGGGTTTTCCATTAAGAGCATAATAATTTTATCTATTAATAAAACACAGAAACATTTGAAATATTGAGTTCGTGCAAGCATTACGTTTTATGAATAAAATTCAACTTTGGTCATATGACCACCATGAGCCCGTTTACAGCGTTCGATTTCTACCACTCGGGCACACATTTCGACCGGAACGCTGGCAATTTCGCGTTGGATGTTGTCTTTGAGCTCGTCTAAAGTTGCTGGGTTGTTGGCAGAGACCAGTGACCTGTGGCCAGTGGCACAGTCTTGTTGAAACCACATATCGGTGATATTAAGTTCATCCGATTCTTGCCCCAAATAATTTTACAACATAACACGATAGCATTCTCAATTTACGGTAACATGACGGTCGTTTTCATCCACGAAAAAATGCGGCGCGATGACATCCCGGCATGAAAACCGCACCAAACAGTAATTTTTTGTGGATGCAACGGTTTCTCAATAAGCATATTTGGATTTGTTGCTGACCAATAACGCATATTTTGCTTATTAACAAAGCCATTGAGCCAGAAGTTAGCTTCATCGCAGAAGATGATTTTTCAATGAAATCCTTCACTCTCTTCAAGCTTTGCCAGAGCCCAATTGGAGAAGTTTCGGCGTTTCGAATGATCTAGTGGCTTTAGTTCTGGAGTCAATTTGATCTTGTAACTATAAAGGCTAAAATCTTTTCGCAAAATACGCTACAGTGTCGTTTGAACGATGCCCAATTCTTGAGAATGACATGGAATCGACTGATTTGGCTAATTTTGAATCGATGCACTTACGGGTTGCGATATTTCCTTCGCTTCGAGCGGTATGACGTCGTTTTGGCACCAAAACGTCCAATAGTGAAAATTTAGACTCAAAATTAGGCACTATAGCAAGCAAAGCCTGCTGAGTGGGACGATTATTACGGCCGACAATCTTCTTAAAGTTGTGACCACCGACTAAGAATTTCGGTAGTAATTTTTAATAATTTCCAAACTTGCTGGTTCGTTAACTTTACCATAATGAAAATGTTGACTTTGACTAACGTCTTGACATTGATACTGTAGTTTGGAAAGAGTCACTATTTTCCGGTTGCTCTATAGTCATCAATTTAATTGAAAAAATAAGACATGTTTCCTTTTTGACTATATATTTTTTATTTTCTTACAAATACGTATTTCGACCGTAACATGCGGTCTTCCTCAGTACACTAACTTAAAATTTATTAATTTACTCTTTTTATCCAGTTTGCATTTATTTTTTTATTATTACATTAAATAATAAGATAAGAAATCTTTTCAATTAAATTGATGACTAAAGAGCAACCGGAAAGTAGTGACTCTCTCTAAGTATGGCAACCAAGTCGTATCACGATTATAAAAAATTATTAAAAGGGAAGGAAAGGATGGCTGGTATTAGCGAGGACATACAATTTCTCAAAAAATGATTGAAACATAGTTTAACGCCCTGATCACACAAGATATACATAAAATCGTGGTTAACGAGAACAAAAAACTATAAAAATGAATTGGAAAGGAAACCAATGAAACAAAGTATAGGCTACCATTACAAAAAAATTGGATAATTTAACACTGCAGGCTTACAATTCCCACCTTAAATTAGCAAAAGAAATAATGAACAATGGAGGACAGCTGAAAGTTACAATAACCAACAAACTAAGAAGGGCGTACGAGTGTGAAAGTGCCAAAAAGGAAAGGATTCTAAACAATAAATTGGAGATTTTGAAAAACGAGCAAACTCTGATAGCGAATAAAAAACCGAGCTGCAAATAGATACCGAATTTTGTAGTAAATAACACAAAAGAAAACTGTTCGAGTGTTGAAATGAACCTATTAAACAAAGGGCTAAACAATGCAATCACAACAAAACCTCACCTCGAAGATATAGTTGTTGCGATAGAAGGTGGCATAAAATGTTTAACACAGGATACAAAAGACGATATACGAAGTGAAGCGAAAAAGATCATCACGAGCGAGCACAAGGCACAAAAAATCGATCAAAATGAAGCTTTATTAGTGAAACAACTCAAGCAAAGGGATGTCTATTATCTTAAAGCGGATAAAGGTAACCAAATCGTTATAATGGCGAATAACGGTTACGATCAACTAGTGTGGGAAAAGTTACACAATGGTAATTTTTAGGGTTTTGTAAAATAATTTTACAAAACCCTTCTAAAATCGCGTCCTGTCTGTCCGTCTGTCCGTCTGTCTGTCTGTCCGTCCGTCCGTCCGTCCGTCCGTCCGTCCGTCCGTCCGTGTTGTTACGGGTGACTAGCTTTTATCCGGGGACCACACCACGACCACTAAGGAGATCGGGATGCATGTCATTTACACACCCCAAACCCGCTTGAGCATCGAGGTAGCAGTTGACTCATTGTATTTTTCTTTCTACACTAATACTACTCTCATGCAAAAGATGGAAATGTTATTGTTATATAAGTCAAATTGTTATATAATTGAAGAAGAAATGTTATTTTTGTATAAACAATATTATTTATTCGTCGAGCTAGAATAGGGCGTTAAATTTAGGTAGGGAGCAAACGGCAGCAACGGACGACGAACGACATCAGAAGGGGGCCGGTCGACCATCACTTTTCCCAACAAGGATAACCTATGGCAACGCATCTAACGCAAGCTTTACACTTGTGGCTATTCTCACATTCTTTAATGTGAGAAATGGAGTTCGAACATCTGGACTGATATTTTTGTTTTGGTTCTTGTTTACCATACTGAGTATACCAAGATGTAGAACCGAAGTTCGACTGAAGAATATGCGTGTTGATAACGGAATCGAGGACTCATGGGCCGAATACAAATACATCAGCTTTATGGTATCATTTGCTGCTTGTTGTGCCCTAGTAATATTAAATTGCTTCGGGGACAAGAAGCCTCGAAGGATGAAATATGAGACGACAGAGAAAGAATGCCCAGAATTGAGTGCAAGTTTCTTGTCCAAAATCACATATCAGTGGTTCGACATATTAGCATGGAAAGGTTTTCGAAACCCTCTTGTTGTCGAAGATCTTTGGGATTTAAAACCTGAAGACTCATCCAAGGAAGTCATGCCGATTTTCGCTAAACATTGGGAACGTTCAGTACAAAAGTTATCACAGACTCAGCAACCACAAATAGAACATCCTAAAGCTGAATTCTCAAAAAATGCAGCTAGCGTTAATTTCTCCAACCAAAAACCAAATGAAAATCGAAAAAAAACATCAATTATGCCACCAATAATTAAATCATTCGGTGGGGTCTTCCTCTTTGGATCATTCCTTAAGCTTCTTCAAGACATTCTGACATTTGTGTCCCCGCAAGTACTCAAATTGATTATTAGCTATGTTGAAAACACAAGTTCAGAACCGGAACCGGAATGGCGAGGCATATTCTATGCAGTGTTACTTTTTGTAGTTACTTCAGTACAAACATTAGTATTAGGTCAATACTTTCATCGCATGTTCATTGTTGGCCTTCGAATTCGTACTGCATTGATAAATGCGATTTATCGAAAGGCATTAATAATATCGAATAATGCAAGAAAAGAATCAACTGTCGGTGAAATTGTTAACTTAATGGCTGTAGATGCTCAACGATTCATGGATTTAACAACATACTTGAACGTGATTTGGTCTGCTCCTTTACAAATAGGATTTGCTTTGTACTTTTTATGGGAAATCTTAGGACCATCTGTGTTTGCCGGTTTGGCTGTTATGATAATTTTGATTCCTGTCAATGGCTTCATCGCAAATAAAATCAAAGGATATCAAGTTAAACAAATGAAAAACAAAGACGAGCGAGTTATCGGGGGAACGCGGGGGTATGGCACGCGAAAGATCTCAAGCCATACCTGTCCTGATACCTCAAGTCGTGTGGAGTGTGCTATGAAAGCTGGATAATTAATTTAGAGAATAAGTACTTAATAGGATTGTCATAGGCTAACTATTAAGGTTAATTTTTTTTAAAGCTGGTGGAGGGCCGTATAGGATAAGCTTTTACTTAAGTGGTGTTGGGTTATAGACTATAAGCCTGGCTAATAATTAAGGTGGAGGGTGATAGCTTGTAAGTTTAACTTGTAAGTTTCCGGAAGTAATAAGTCACGTGAATGTCGCCGGGATTTCGATTCGTATGTAAGGTCGGGAAGACGCGCTCAAGAAAGTAGGGTGGTTCTTTTGTAACAAAAGAAAATAAGAACACGCGGTGATGGGCCGCGGTCGCCGTTAAAGGTAGAAACATACATATAAACGACAATTAAAGGCGGGAAGAATATAATTTAATGTACAGCACAACACACAGATAAATATAGGGAATTGAAAATATTACCGGATCCCATTAACGATAGTAGAGCAGGGTAGTTGTTCGTCCCATGGTTCCGTCCTCCAAGCCACACATGTGGTTTATTCCATCCTTCCCCATTCCCTAGCATAAAACCGAGTATGGGAGGCCAACCACCTCCAATGTAGCGGACGCCCGTTAAGGCGAGCAAATTTAAAGGGCGGAGGACTAACGGAAGCCCTCTTGATTCAATTGGGACTCAAGGCGGAAAGTCGGAGGATTTTATATTGGCAGCAAAGATAAGGTGTTTAAAACGTGGAACTTTTCGTCTTCGTCACCACGGCAGACAGCGGAACAAGAGAAGAACCTTTTGATTCGGCGAGGAGCGTAACAAGACGATAATCCGGTTCCCAGGATAAGCGAGAATAATCAGGCGACCGTTTGCTGGGGCCCCAAGAAACGACAGATTAGGGAATTTAGGAAAAGGTACCTATTTCTTTAGTTTTATTGTCCTTCTAAATTACATCAGATTTTATAGAAATTTCTTGAATATAACAAGTGAATATAACGAATTATAATCGAAAAGTGTGATTGTTATTGAAAAGTGATATTTTCTTTGTGGATTGTGAGCGGCGCTCAAGCGGGGAGTTTTTCTTTTCCGCGTTTCGGTCCAACAGATTCCTTTTCTTTCAGGAGGTCGTGGTGTGGTTACACGGAGTAGTGGGTACAGGTTAGGGACGTGAGTAAGGGTAGCGATTACACTTCTTTTTTTTTTTCCCTCCCTTTAGATGTTAGGGGTTAACCCTCGTGCGTGCGCGGACGGATCGTCTACTCGCTGACGATCCTATTGGTCAAACCATCCAGCCTAGGGATAGCGAGTTGGCGCCTGCGCCGTCTCCGACGGAGCGAACCGGGCCCGCAAGGCTGGACCGCGCGTCTACCCTTGAGGCGTAAGGGTGTAATAATTGGCGCCCAACGTGATTGTGGTTCTGAGTTAAGTCGAAAAGTGTGCAGTGAGACATAAGTGAAACGCGTCGAGAGATAGTGAAAAGTGAAGTGTGAATTTGCGGGAGTGTGAATTTGAAGTGCAAAGTGTGATTAATTGAAGTGTGAATTTGAAGGAGTGTAACATTAAAGTTTAACGTGTGAATTTGCGGGAGTGTGAATTTGAAGTGCAAAGTGTGATTAATTGAAGTGTGAATTTGAAGGAGTGTAATATTAAAGTTTAACGTGTGAATTTGCGGGAGTGTGAATTTGAAGTGCAAAGTGTGAATTTGAAGTGCAAAGTGTGAATTTGAAGTGCAAAGTGTGAATTTACAGGAGTGTGAGATTGAGGGGTGAAGTGCGAATTTGCGGGAGTGAGTAGTGAAGGGTGAGTGTTTTTGGATTGAATTTTATGTATGATATTATTAGAATTTTATAATAAAAATATTTGCGGGGTGTTTTATTTAGGATATAAGTAAAACATAATATATTTAGTGAAGAAGATAGAAAAGAAAGGGAAAAATGTCTAAAGCGGGGAGCTATCTGGTCGACCGTCTCGCAAAGGATGAGCTGATCTATGAGCTGGTGATACGCGAGTTGCCGACTGCCACGGTCGATGTTATGCGGACGACACTACGGGATGCGCTACGAGCAGAGGACGATGCGAATGAATCGTTGCTGGCGAGGGAGTATCCAATTCCATACAACGAGGACCTGGAGGCCATGAAGGAGAAGGTGGCGGAGGTTGAGAGCCTGGCTACGGTAGACAAGAAGACCAGGGATGTGCAAAAGATTCGGGCAAAGGTAGCATTTGGAATGAGGAGGCTGCGTTACATGGCAAATTCACCCGAAGCTTCACTTCCCGTACTGGACAAAATGCGACAGCGGCTGATGATGGCCCTAGGGGCAGTCATCAGTGGTTCACCATCGGCACCAGAAGTGGAAGAGGATGCAGAACCCCGGACTCGAGAATCGGAAGGGAAGGCAATAGTGGAATCAGATGAACCGAGTTCTTGTTCGACGCCCCGACCTGCGATCGAGGAGGAAAAGCAACCATCTCTCGCGGGAAGTTCGCAAAGGAGGGGAGATGCGTCTGTAATACCATCGATTGTATCATCGGCCCAGCTGGTCACCACAGGAGGCAAACATGAGAATGTGGCGAAATGGGGAGTAAAATTTACTGGGGAGGCATCGAGTTCTGTTAGTGCTTTTCTAGAGCGGGTAGAAGAGCTTCGAATCGCCAGGGGACTCGCCTCATCACAGCTTTATAATGCAGCGGTAGAGCTCTTTGAGGGTAAGGCTCTAATATGGTATAGAGCCAACAGGGACCGCTGCCAAAGCTGGGAAGACTTGCGACGAGAGTTGCGTGCGGAATTTCTGCCAGCAGATTACGACCACCGTCTTTTGGAGGAGATACGGCTCAGGACGCAGGGAAGGGATGAATCTATGGGGATGTTTGTGTCGTCCATGGAAGGACTATTTCGGCGGCTGTCTATTCCATGCTCAGAGGAGGAAAAATTGAGGGTAATCCTCAGGAACGTAGCTCCGTTGTACAAAATGAAACTCAGCCTCAAGACGGTAGAGTCGATATCACAACTTATCGAATTCGGCCGTAAATTGGAAGAAACGCGTACGGCGGTGGAGTCTTTTGTGCCTCCTCCTGACCCAAGAACACATAAGCTTTTAGAGCCTGATCTGGCTTTTACGGAAGTAGCAGGAGCCGTAGCCGCCATGCAGGAAGCTCCTCGAGGGCTGCAGTGTTGGAATTGCCGTGGGCCTGGTCATACTTCTAGGGAGTGCAAAGAGCAGAGGAGGTGTTTTGGATGCGGCCGAAATGGTGTGGTGCGTTCGGCATGTCCAAATTGTAACCCGGCACGGGGTAGTACGGGTAATGGGCGGCCACCAAATTTGAGCCTTAATGGTCGGCGTGGTCAAGCGCCGGGGGTTTCGGATAATCGCAGATCTGCGGGAAACGGGAGCGGAGCTCATTAGAGGGCATAGTGAGTTCCGTCGGGATGCCCGAAGCAGTAGATGCGACATCGAAGATAGAGTACGTGCTGGGACGGAAAGGCGGGGATTCTCGACCACATCTGTGGGTAGAAGTATTCGGTGGAAAGTATTGTGGATTGGTCGATTCCGGAGCCACGGACTCTATTATCGGGGGGGACACGTGGAAGCGGTTGAGAGCGCAGGGTGTGGAGCTACGTGAAGCTAGTATCCCATCGATCCGATTAGCAAACCATGCTCGGGCAGCAATCCTTGGGTCTGTTTTGGCGCCGGTGACCTTGGAAGGACGGACTCGATGGTGCGTACTGTTGGTGGTTCCCTCGATACCACATGAATTGATTCTGGGGGTGGACTTCCTCCGAACATTTGGAGTCCGAATCGACGTAAGGGAGGAAGAGTGGGACTTCTCACCATGCATAGAAGTGGCAGGAGTAGAGGCGTTGCGAGGACGGACTAGACTGACTCGACTAGAAGAGCGGCAGTTGGAGGAGATATTGAAGGAGGAGTTTGAGTTGATGGGAGAGGGAATCGGTTGCACCTCAGTGGTGGAGCATGTGATTAAAACAGATTCACCTCCCATTAAACAAAGATACTATCCGGTCTCGCCGGCAGTTCAGAAACAAATTGATGAAGAACTACAAGAGATGTTGGCAGCTGGCATAGTCGAGCCTTCCTCTAGTCCTTGGTCCTCACCTATCCTCCTGATAAGGAAAAAAGATGGGAAGTTCCGCTTCTGCGTTGATTTCAGGAAACTGAATCGGGTTTCTCGGTAGGACCTCCAAATTATTACACCCTTACGCCTCAAGGGTAGACACGCGGTCCAGCCTTGCGGGCCCGGTTCGCTCCGTCGGAGACGGCGCAGGCGCCAACTCGCTATCCCTAGGCTGGATGGTTTGACCAATAGGATCGTCAGCGAGTAGACGATCCGTCCGCGCACGCACGAGGGTTAACCCCTAACATCTAAAGGGCGGGAAAAAAAAAAGAAGTGTAATCGCTACCCTTACTCACGTCCCTAACCTGTACCCACTACTCCGTGTAACCACACCACGACCTCCTGAAAGAAAAGAAATCTGTTGGACCGAAACGCGGAAAAGAAAAACTCCCCGCTTGAGCGCCGCGCACAATCCACAAAGAAAATATCACTTTTCAATAACAATCACACTTTTCGATTATAATTCGTTATATTCACTTGTTATATTCAAGAAATTTCTATAAAATCTGATGTAATTTAGAAGGACAATAAAACTAAAGAAATGGGTACCTTTTCCTAAATTCCCTAATCTGTCGTTTCTTGGGGCCCCAGCAAACGGTCGCCTGATTATTCTCGCTTATCCTGGGAACCGGATTATCGTCTTGTTACGCTCCTCGCCGAATCAAAAGGTTCTTCTCTTGTTCCGCTGTCTGCCGTGGTGACGAAGACGAAAAGTTCCACGTTTTAAACACCTTATCTTTGCTGCCAATATAAAATCCTCCGACTTTCCGCCTTGAGTCCCAATTGAATCAAGCGGGCTTCCGTTAGTCCTCAGCCCTTTAAATTTGCTCGCCTTAACGGGCGTCCGCTACATTGGAGGTGGTTGGCCTCCCATCCATACGACGAACTCTTTCTTTCGTTTTGGCGCGGTTCGTAGCGCGGCCACCAACCATCTTCGACACCTGGGCTCCGCACCCATGCAACCAATGGTTGCTGCACGCGAGTTGGACTGTATTACCCATTATTTTGGGAACAGCTGATCAGTCCCAATATGTGGGTCACTGGGTCATCCTACAATGTCATCGCCGAATGACATTTTGTAGTTGTCAGTCTAAAATGTACATGCTTCAATCACTCGATCATAACGTTTTTTATCATATGGCTTGCCGAAAAGAATGTTATCTCGTAATGTAGCGTTTTGAATCCACGCTTGTTGAGGAACATAAGCAATTTTCCCATAAGTATTTACGCGACCAGTTATCTTTTCCATTTCACCAAGGAAAGCAGATACGACAGAACTTTTTCCTGAACCCACAGTTCCGACCAGTGCAATCAGTTGATTTTTCGCAATTTTCATGTTGATGTTTCGTAAGCAGATTTCTTCGTCGCCCCATGAAAAACTTCCATTTTCGATTTCCATAGGATAAGCTTCGTTTGGTTCGTGGTACACGTTATTTGGATCCAATTCTTCGCTATTCATAAATTTGTTGATACGTTTGACCGAAACTTGTGTTTGAACTATACCAGAGATGAGCATTGGTAACATAGCAAGAGGAAAACGTAAGATATTGAATAAAGATAGAGAAACGAAAGCAGTTGTTGCGTCAAGTACGTTGTTTTCCTCTACTAGTACGTAAGTACCGAAAGTAACCAATGGCACCAAAAACGGTGCACAAGACCATAGGAATGATGTTCCAGCGTTTAAGTAAGCAGTCTTTTTAAGTATATCAATCTCTTTATCACGAATATTCAAGACAAGCTGTTCAAAACTAGGCTCCCAGGCGTATAATTTCAAAACCTTCATACCACTCAATACTTCGTTCATTAATTCCACTCGCTCGTCTTTGTTTTTCATTTGTTTAACTTGATATCCTTTGATTTTATTTGCGATGAAGCCATTGACAGGAATCAAAATTATCATAACAGCCAAACCGGCAAACACAGATGGTCCTAAGATTTCCCATAAAAAGTACAAAGCAAATCCTATTTGTAAAGGAGCAGACCAAATCACGTTCAAGTATGTTGTTAAATCCATGAATCGTTGAGCATCTACAGCCATTAAGTTAACAATTTCACCGACAGTTGATTCTTTTCTTGCATTATTCGATATTATTAATGCCTTTCGATAAATCGCATTTATCAATGCAGTACGAATTCGAAGGCCAACAATGAACATGCGATGAAAGTATTGACCTAATACTAATGTTTGTACTGAAGTAACTACAAAAAGTAACACTGCATAGAATATGCCTCGCCATTCCGGTTCCGGTTCTGAACTTGTGTTTTCAACATAGCTAATAATCAATTTGAGTACTTGCGGGGACACAAATGTCAGAATGTCTTGAAGAAGCTTAAGGAATGATCCAAAGAGGAAGACCCCACCGAATGATTTAATTATTGGTGGCATAATTGATGTTTTTTTTCGATTTTCATTTGGTTTTTGGTTGGAGAAATTAACGCTAGCTGCATTTTTTGAGAATTCAGCTTTAGGATGTTCTATTTGTGGTTGCTGAGTCTGTGATAACTTTTGTACTGAACGTTCCCAATGTTTAGCGAAAATCGGCATGACTTCCTTGGATGAGTCTTCAGGTTTTAAATCCCAAAGATCTTCGACAACAAGAGGGTTTCGAAAACCTTTCCATGCTAATATGTCGAACCACTGATATGTGATTTTGGACAAGAAACTTGCACTCAATTCTGGGCATTCTTTCTCTGTCGTCTCATATTTCATCCTTCGAGGCTTCTTGTCCCCGAAGCAATTTAATATTACTAGGGCACAACAAGCAGCAAATGATACCATAAAGCTGATGTATTTGTATTCGGCCCATGAGTCCTCGATTCCGTTATCAACACGCATATTCTTCAGTCGAACTTCGGTTCTACATCTTGGTATACTCAGTATGGTAAACAAGAACCAAAACAAAAATATCAGTCCAGATGTTCGAACTCCATTTCTCACATTAAAGAATGTGAGAATAGCCACAAGTGTAAAGCTTGCGTTAGATGCGTTGCCATAGGTTATCCTTGTTGGGAAAAGTGATGGTCGACCGGCCCCCTTCTGATGTCGTTCGTCGTCCGTTGCTGCCGTTTGCTCCCTACCTAAATTTAACGCCCTATTCTAGCTCGACGAATAAATAATATTGTTTATACAAAAATAACATTTCTTCTTCAATTATATAACAATTTGACTTATATAACAATAACATTTCCATCTTTTGCATGAGAGTAGTATTAGTGTCGAAAGAAAAATACAATGAGTCAACTGCTACCTCGATGCTCAAGCGGGTTTGGGGTGTGTAAATGACATGCATCCCGATCTCCTTAGTGGTCGTGGTGTGGTCCCCGGATAAAAGCTAGTCACCCGTAACAGTGTGTCACAGCAGTTTTTCTCGGAAACCACTTAAGCTAGAAGCATCAAATTTTGTATATAGGTGTAAAGTGGTGATCTCTTCAAAGTTCAATTACTAAAAAATTTTATAAGGTATTTAAGGGGGGTCTCCCCATATAGGGGAGTGACCCCCCCGAAAAAAAATTTCATTGAAGGTAGCCGATATGGGTATCAAATGAAAGGTCTTGATGAGAACTTTTCAAAACAGGTCTTAGTTTGGCAAAGTTTGCTTCCAGGGGCGCACAGGGAGGGGAAATACACGAAAAATTTGTGTC
This sequence comes from Odontomyia ornata, assembly GCA_963969285.1. NCBI lineage: Eukaryota > Metazoa > Arthropoda > Insecta > Diptera > Stratiomyidae > Odontomyia > Odontomyia ornata. The sequence continues at coordinate 145,569,117 of OZ017738.1, forward strand.
CCCCCCCCCCTCGCGATTGGACACCTTCCATCCGAAAAATCTGAAAAAAATCAGGAATGTAGGGCTTGGTGAGTACAACAACAGCAAATACGTGAGAAGTCGCAATTCACTCAACTTTGTTAGTAATAGTATGATTTATTGATTTTATGTTTTCTTGAATAAAATCTTAACGGTACCCTTAAATTCAATGAAATTCAGTACACAGATCTCTTTTTATAAGATTGATCTACCCTGAAAGTTTCATAAAGATTGCATCATATTAAGCGAAGTTATAGCGGTTTGAATTTTCCTGTATTACTATGGAACAATATGCGCTGCATGTATTACTATGGCAACATATGGCTATGGAACAACATGCGCTTTTTACCGACTCAGACACTACAGTTTTGCTAGGATTTGCATGAAAATTTCAGGAATGATAGGTGTCATGAATAACTTTGAGAATCAGTTCAGCTAGTGGTATCAGTAATCGTAAAACAAAATAGTGGCTGTTTTAAATGCGTTAAATGCGAAGATTGGATAATTTTGAGTTATTTTTTCCCAACTTCAACGTTTAAGGTGCATGCTTTGAACACTTGATTCAATTTAATGAATGACTGAAGGTGAGTACCTACAATTAATACTCATAAGTGAAACAAGTAAAGGAGGCGGGAGGGAGCTTCTAACAAAAGGGCTTTGTAACAACTCTAGGATTCGAAAAAATTGGCTATTAATCGATGATAACAGTACAGGAGAGTGGCCCCTGAAAAAAAATTCATCAAACATAGCCGATATGAGTATGAAATGAAAGTTTTCATGGGAGCTTTTCAAAACAGTTCTTAAACTGTCAGTTCTTGCTTCAGTGGGGGCACAGGGGGGAAATACATGAAAAATGTGTTTCCTCCCTCGCGAATGGACACCTGAAATAATTATCAAGGGAGATATTTAAGAGTAGAACAATAACAAAAACTTCAGAAGTCGAAATTCGTTCAACTTTGTTAATAATAGTATGGGGTTCGAATTTCATAGTTTCTCCAATAAAATCGTCATTGACATGCTTCTTGACTTTATTCAATCTGGTGACTGCATTTTGAAAATTGAATACAAAACCCTTCTGACATGAGCGTAGGTCTGTTTACCCAACTTGTTTCTAACTTAGAGTCAATCCGATCGAAGCCTCAGTGAAAAGGGTCGAAAAAGTGCTAAAAGAAGCCAGTGGAACATTCGAAGGTGAAAGTAAATTAAGGATGCCTAACCTCTCATTGCCGAGGGTGCGATGCAAACCAAAACTCTATAAAGACGACCAGCAAGTACGAGAAATAATCGCTGATAGCAACTCTCCGACCTACAAGATAGCGATGTGGTTGATCGACGAATGCAAGAAACTGGGGAATGCGTCTGGAGAAAAATCCGTGAAGAATTCATTGGAACTGCTAGAGAAACTAGTGAATGAAGATGAGATACTAGTCTCGTTCGATGTAGTCGCACTATTTCCGAATACACCAGCAAAACAGGCGATATGCGAGCTAGAAAAATGGATGGAGAGCTTTGACAACACAGTGGGATGGAAAAAGAAAGAACGACAATAGCAGAACTATGCATGAACGAAAGCTACTGCACATTCCGGAATAAATTTTACAAAATAACAAAAGGTTTAGCGATGGGTAATCCCTTATCACCTTCATGGCAAGCAACGAGAAACAGCTGAATGTAAAGAATGAATTGCCGCGAGTATGGTGGAGGCACGTGGCGACGTGAAAACCGTGGTACCAGAAGGAGAAAAATGGCTCAAATCCCTTCTTGGACCTGAATATCAGAAACAGTAGGAAACTAGAGTCCAACATAATCAGAAAAATGACAAATTCGCAGCGAACAATTCCGGCAACTTCAAATTACACGTTTAAACAAAAAATGGCGGCATACAATAGCATGGTGCATCGAAAACATACAGTCCCATTGACAAAAGAAAGATATTTTGATGAAAAAACTTACATATTATCTACGGCAGAGTTGAACGGATACGGCACAAGAACAAAAGTAAATATGATTAATCGAAAGCGGAAAAAACTAGCACGGGAGAAATCATCAAAATTGTTCGCGGAAAACGGCAACGTAGACAACAACTCAAAAGGAGAATAAGTATCCCATTCTCACAACTATACATGCCACTACAACAAGTTTTACGCAGGAACCTTATTGAGGTAGTGGGAACGAGTAGGCATAACCAGCTAAAAATGATGTTAGGAGGCACAAAAGACCCTAAGACCAAGGACGAGAAAAGTGGAGTTTATAAAATAACATGCGATATGTGTGGCAAAATTTACGTGGGGCAGACAAAACGCTTTGCGACAGTACGATTCAATGAACATTTGAAGAACATATCATCAAAGAAGGGCACGTAATAAACGAGGCAGACATGGAAGTGATTAAGGAGATCCAAGCAATTAGCAAGTTAGATACGGTCGAGAGCCTGGAAATTGGGAAAGTACCCGCTCATAAAAGGTTAAACTATGACCTAGGGAATAATTTTTCAAGGTTAGTCGAAAGTATAGTTAAGTAATAAAAATGTAATTATAAAAAAATAAATTTAAACTGGATAAAAAAAGTAAATTAATAAATTTTAAGTTAGAGTACTGAAGAAGGCCGCATGTTGGGGTCGAAATACGTATTTGCAAGAAAATTAGTAATATGTAGTCAAAAAGGAAACATTTCTTATATTTTCAATTTAATTGATAGTTTATTAAAAAAGTTTAAGGGTGCGTTCATATAAAGATACCAAATTGTTATGTCTCCCTATATATATATATATATATATATATATATATATATATATATATATATATATATATATATATATATATATATATATATATATATATATATATATATATACTTGCATATATGGTAAAACGGAAACAAGTTTCAAAATCGCGATTCAAAGAGAAGGTCTTCCAATCGATCTTGTGGCTCTTCGCCTTCTGTATTTTTCCTACCATGAATAACATGGTATCACCCTAAATCAGGCAAAAAAAGATCTTGAAACATACGCATCCCATGTTAGTTCTGACCATATCTCCTCACTGCAAAGGGTAAGAGAACAGCACCATAAATTTCTTCGTCCCCAATAAACAGATCAATTTTAAATTGTTTTACCATCACTTTCATGGTATGCGTAATAAGTTAAACAAACTATTTCTTGATGCGAAATTTTGCCATCAATATCCTTGTCTACGACGACGTTTGTCAAGTCATAGCGGAAATCACTGCAATTACAAATGAAGAAGATAAAATTATCATTACTGGTGATTTTAATCGCCCAAACTTAAAATTTGTGGTTGATGAAGGAGTCGGTCTCCTTCTTCCTATCAACTTCCTAGATAATAATGATTTCAATCTCATAAGCACCTTTTATAGTAATGATTTGCAGCAAGTAACTCCTATACCCAACCAAACTGACAGATGGCTAAACTTTATTTTTTCTAACGCTTACGACGAGGTAGCGGTCAAATCAACTGATGACAACGAGCATCTGTTTTTTAATTCAGTTCATCACTCTGCTTTTTCTGTTAAATTGTCCACTCCTGATACTTTTAATACTATATCGTACAATTTCACTATTGTATATGACTTCCGGATTGACGACTATGATAATATTAAAAGTCTTTTATCCCGAATGAATTGGAATGATATTCTGTCAACGTTGGATTTGGATACAGTCCTATCCACCTTTTATATCATAATCTTTGACGCCATTGAATTATTCATACTTAAAATAAAGAAAAAGACAAAATTTCAGAACCGTGGCTAGGGAACAATCTTAGGCATTTACGTTACCAAAGAAATAAATTCTACAAGCTACTAAAAAGGAGGAATTATGCCAGCGGTGAGATTAAGAGTTCAAACTTAAATCCCAAGATGCATATCAATCGTACGTTAACGTTGAAGCGGAGGAAACTATTTATAATCCTTAAAAGTTTTTTGACTTTGTAAACCTTAAGCGTAAAACTTCGATAATGACACACAAAGACTCGATGTCATCTAGTACAGAACAGATCTGTGAGATTTTTGCAAACCATTTTCAGCATGTTTACTCCAATCTTGCTACTTCACCAGACCTAGAGCCGCTGGAAATAGTGTCAAGGATCCTTATAGAAAGCGTTTCGATTTCTGAACGTGAAATTCTCCAAGCTATTGAGATTTGATTTGAATAAAGGACCTGGTCTAGATTTGATTCCACCCTGCTTTTTGGCCCTCTGCAAAGGTGAACTGATTAGAACCCTCTTCATTATTTTTTAATAAGACACTTTGATATCTTTCCTAAGATTTGGAAGCCATCCATTATAATGCCAATGCATAAAAAAGGCGAAAAGCGGCTTGTAGTGAACTACAAGGATATTTTCGTCTTGTCTGCTATGTCAAAACTGTTTGAAAAAATTATATGTAGTAAAATTTCTTCCCTTATTGATCCATATCTTAATGAAGAGCAACATGGCTTCCGTAAAAACAGATCAGCTACCACTAATCCCAGCACTTTGACGTAAGATATTCTTAGTGGACTGGAACAAAGAAATCAGATTGATGCCATATATACAGATTTCATCAAAGCACTTGATAGAGTGAACCATGGAATTTAGTTAAACAAACTCCGTAGCTTCGTCATATCCGGTTCGCTACTCAACTGGATTCAATCCTATTTGAAAAGCCGCACACAATTTGTCAAGTTTCATGGTCAGGTGTTGCGTGAGATCAATGTTGCCTCTGGGGTTCCTCAGGATAGTCATCTCGGTCCACTTCTATTCAATATTTTCATCTCAGATCTTTCAAAGGCGCTGTTTGATATTCCGCACCTTTTTTATGCCGACGACCCCAAAATATATCACAGAATGCAATCTTTAACTGATGTTTCTTTTCTCCAGTTCAAATTACCCACCTTCCACCAATGGTGCAACGTGAATCACCTTGAACTTAATTTGGAAAAATGCCTTGTTATAAGCTTTTCAAGACAAAAGAATTTCATCATATATAATTATGAAATTAATAACACACAACTGAGAAGAGTTGAAAAAGTTGTAGACCTTGGCGTATTCAAAGAATCCAAACTCAGATTTTACTTTTACTATGATGAAGTAGTGTGTAAAGCAAACAAGATGCTAGGTTTTATTGAATGGAGAATGAATGAATTTAGGAATATTTGGGCAACCAAATCATTCTTCACCTCGCTAGTCCGTCCTATTCTCGGAAAGGGCTGCTTAATCTGGGACCCATATACGAAATCTATAGCCGCAACCTTGAGTCTGTACAAAAAAAATTTTACTTTTTGCCTTAAGATCTCTGTACGACCTGATTTCTTTGCATAATCTACCATCTTATAAGGATCGACTTCATACACTAAACCTGACATCATTCGCTACCAGAAGAGTCGCTTTGTCTGCATATCTACCTTTCGACGTCTTAATATTTAATATTCAAGTTCCGTTTTTGTCAGATAAGATTCACTTTCACGATCCTGTTACAGCCACATTTCCATTTTAGCCACACCAATTATGCAGACAATGAGCCAGTTAACAGATGCTGTAAAATCTTCAATAAAATTAGTGAGCATTACTCCCCAACCACTTCCAAGTTCTGTTTTAAGCCCAAAATATTACAAATACTCAATCCCTCGATAAGCTAGACAATATTTTTTTGTGCTTTGTATATTTGTTTTTAATTTAATTTTTGTATTTGTATTTTTTGTTTTTAATTCAATTTGTTATGCATTTGATTTTAAATTGAGCCTTGTTTGGCGGATAAATAAATTTTGGCCAGTTTTTTAAATTGCTTGTTGCAATCTGGTTAATTACCAACAGTACAGAGCTGAATTGAGTGTTTAGCCAGGCTGCCTTCCAATCCCAATATTCACACAGCATAACCTTAGCTGGTGTCGATCCTGGCTTTGAAGTCGTTTGTGATGATTCACCTTTTTTACCCTAATCATTTTCAAACAACATTCTCGTATCTTACCGATTTTTCATCGCTCAGTAATGATTTGCTTCAAAAATGGCTCAATTTCGTTGCGTTTTATTAGCATTTTGCAAATGGAAATTCGGTCGATCAAATCTTTTTGTGTTAATTCATGTAGCACCCAAACGTCGAGCTTGTCTGTGTTTGGTAATAGATATTGAGTTCCTTGGCAATGTCATGGCTGCTTATGTGTCGGTCGTGATGTCAAAGATGCACCTCGCTCGACCTGAGCGAGGTGCATCTTTGACATCATAATTTCCAGGACGAAAGCGAGCGAACGATCTGTTGGCTGGGGCTTTTGATAAAGTATCTTGACTTTGCCAATATATATATATATATATATATATATATATATATATATATATATATATATATATATATATTCCTCATACCACTACAGCTCCTCTCGGGCTTTCGCTCCCTGCAAATAGCGCCTCCAACTGTCTCGGTCCATTGATCACGTCCTCCAATTCCCAAAACCGAGCAGCGATGAACTGTCTTCGTGGAGTCAAGCCAGCGTTTCCTCAGTTTCCCCACTGGTCTCAAGCCTGCAATTCTCCCAATGAATACTTTTTAGATATCCGTTGTTCTTCCATACGATTCATATGGCCAGCCCATTGCAGCTTCCGCAGTCTTACAATCGTTGAGACCTCCGGTTCATCAAAATTTTCATACAGCTCATGGTTGTAACGAATTCGCCATCGGCCCCCATCTAGCTTCGCTCCGGTTATTCGCCTCAGGACCCGTCGCTTAAAGGCGTTCATTATGTTCACGGATGCTTGAGCTAGGGCGCGGATGCACCCATAGCACAAGACAGGCCTTATCCCAGATTTGTATACTTGGAGCTTTCTTTTCCTATGTATGCAGCTGATCTTCAAGATCACCAAAACGGAAAAAAATATTTCATTTGCGACCTGAACTCTTCGGCGTATTTCGGCTCCGATGTTCTGGAAATGTGCGGAGGATGAAGGAGGTTCTTGAAATATGATGCCCATCTTTTCTTAATCTTGGTTTCATCAGCGATGATATTGCCGATTCATCACGGCAGAGCGTGATTTTGGGCTGATAACTACGTTCCAGGCGTTTGACTACTTTATATGCTTGTCTTGTGTTGTTGGTCACTAGACTTACATATATGCTTCTCAACTGGTCATCATTGTATTTTCTTTTCTTTATCCTAATTATATTCTTCGCCACTCTTCTGAGATTTGTATAGTTTTCTCTCGTCGTCCTCGTTTTCCTACCCACGTATTCTTTGTACGACCAATTCTTTTTTTTAACGCTTTCTGACACTCATTCTCCCACCAATCATTTCTCTTGCGCTGAGCTTGATGTCCAATTGTGTGTTCTGCCATGGTCTCAATAGCCGCTTTCACTTCCATTCAGAGCTCGTGACTTGTTGTTCAGCGATACGTCTGATAAGATTGGAACCAGCTGGTTGTCGACGGTCCCCGGACGCCGTTTGGAGCCTTTCGATGTCAATTTTTGTAGCGGGCTGGTCTTCGCCGAATATGCCTATGAAATACGACATGGATAAGTTAATTTGATCAAGCAATGACCTGAGTTATAATTGGCTCCTTGGTATGTACGGACATTAAGTATGCTCGAAGCAAAACTTTGTTAGATCAGAGGGTGGTCGATCTGGTTTTATGTGCTGCCATCCAGTGATACCCAGGTTATTTTATGAATGCGTCAATGAAGAAAGTAAGTCGTACGTATGTCTAGATATCTGCCACATGCAAAGTCAATCAGGCACTGGCCGTTATTATTTGTTTCATCGTGGAGGCTATATTCTCCAGATATCTCCTTGCTAACCTTAGCGTTAAAATCACCAAGAATAATTTTTTGTCATTTGTAGACAATGAGTCGACTACTCTTTCCATCAGCCAGATTTTGAAGAATTTTGCTTTAATACGGATCGCACACAACCGTAACCGTAACGTACGATTTGGCAAACGCCACTCCGAATTCTCGTTTTTCATCAGGCCTCCCTTTTTTGAATATTTTGTGCAATCTCACGTCTTGAATATCATTTGCAGTTCATTTCCTGGATTGCCAGTATTTTAATTTATATTTACTGGCCTGTTGTAAAAGGTCCTTAACAGTGTCAGGGTAATTGAGTGATCTGACATTCCAGGATCCAATGCCATAGTCCTTTTTCCGTTCGCGAAGCCGTTGCAATGAGCCCAATCCATTCTGAAAACCCTTCCAGGGGCGGAGAGTTAGCCTGTCACCCAACCTCCGTGCCGGCGGCATGGTTATTACTTCGATTCCGTTATCGGTCTCAGAAGACCCGCTTTTACCTTCTTACGTTCCCACCAAAGGGGGTATAAGTAGGATTTAGTTGCAGAGCTGTAGATTTATTTACAGTTATTAGCATTTCTCGGTATTTAATGACCCATTATTGGGGTACCAATAAACCCAGAATACGACCCCTAGAACATTTACTACCATTTAATGGTGGGTTTAGAATGAGGAATCATGGAAGCTGGGGGTTGGAGAAACAAGGGGTTCTCTCCTCCTTTCTCAAACGGGCTTGGGACTATCTACAGCATTAGATATAAGTGTTGACTGAAAACATAATGGAGAACTAGCTAATTGAAATCAAGAGGTACTACGTGTAGAATAGATATAGACAAAAAGAACACTTCATATACTGGCTTGGTGGTCTTCAGAAACAGGAAACAACGCGGATTAATGTATAATGGAAATAACACGAAAATTTCCTGAAAAATGTGTGAAAGGAAATTGACTATATGAGTGTAGAATGGGTTAAGTAGCTAGGCCCTAGGTTAAGCCAGGTAGAGCGATATTATGTTTTTTCAAGTTTCTCGATCGAAAAACCCAAAAAACAATATCTTAGTATGCCTGTACCTAACCTAACCTAGAGCCTACCTGTTTAGCCTATCGTACACTTAAATATATAGTTTTTGATCTCAAATAGTAAAAATTTTATTGTAAGTCAAAAGAATAATCTATGGGTGAGGTCAGATGCTTCAGATTGTTGCCGGCTCCAAACAGGTAAATCCAGTTTTCTTAGACGAGAAGGACGCGAAGTCGTGAAGAAGAAAACAAGACGCATGAGTCATGGAAATTTCCTAACGACCTAGTCGCACGCACTGCAACTATTGCGTACCCATCTGTTGCACCTCAAAAAATTTCCTAAGTCTCAAGACAATCATTCATCTATCGATAGCTCAAGGGGAAATATCTCGTATGAGAGACTGGAAATGCATTCCTGGTCTCAAGATGAAAATGGTCAGAACGCACATCTCGTGTATGTTACTCGTGTTCACTTGTCGACGCCTAACAATAAAATGGACTCAGTAATACACATACATTGAAAAAATCTGTATCGTATACAAAGTGAGCACGGGTGCAATGTTGGACCATGTAGACCGCAGATAGGGTTCAGCCAACCTGAATGTTTAAATAGGTCGCAATCCTGTCTACGACTACGTCTGGTCTGGCCATATGACATTTACTTTTTAAAGATTATCTCGTTTGGATGTTGGCCGCGACTACGTCGTATTTGGTCCATCCTGAAGGTCCAATTTCGGAGGGTACGTTCGATTCGTCACGGTCTTTAGCCACATTTTCAGCTACAGCCAATATATTCTCTCACTACGTGTTGGATATGGTCTAATCAGCCGACTTTTATCCTATAATATATGCTGGGTTTCAAATTTGCGGATGCTATTGGCTATAGTGGTTTCGGTAGGTCGACAGTGCACACCATAAGTTACTCTAAGAGCACAAATTTCTCACAGAGCGCTGATTTTCGTAATACAGCTGAATAACGTTGGTACGTTATTGCGGTGTAAGTCTTTCCATGATGATTGGCCAAACAATACTGAATAAAAATTACATTGCAGTTTGACAGAAGTCACGCGTGATCTGTCAAAGATAGCCTTTTGAAAATCAAACCTCATAATGAATTATCCCTTTTAAAGTAATTTCCTTATACACATCCTTTAGACACTGAAGATGGCTCAAAGGATTCAAAACGCGACTGCTGACTCAAAAAAGCAAGACCCGACAGTTTTTCAAAATAATATTTTTTTTATTCCTATGTTTGTTTTAATACTACAGGACAGGCCCTTTCGGGTCTTCGCTTCTAGATAGTTGGAGAATCTCATTACCGAGAAGGTTATATATTCAGTACCACACTTTGGCCGTGATTTGTTTAGTTATTCTTTATCTAACGATAACATTAAAATACCGTAATTTATATTGGCCTTAAGTGTTTTTAAATGCATGAACAAACATTGATTTGAATTTTAATATAATCCTTTTAAACCAAGAATTCGAATTATAGTTTAACTAATCAATTCTCTTTTCTTTCCACAGGTTTCTGGCTATTCCATTGTCACTTCTTGTTCCACGTTGTTATTGGAATGAATTTAATTCTTCAAGTAGGAACAAATGCCGATCTGCCGCCGGTGCCACCTGGCTTCCCCACATGCGGTGATCACACGCCAGCTATTGAATAAATAGTCCTATTTTTTGTATAAATTTAGAAACAGAAATGAAGATAAAAAGTCCTATATTGACTCAATATGATGAAACTAAATCAAAGAAATCCTATTTAAGTCGGGATTTCATTGAACGATTTAACTGTGTTTTTATCATTTCTTATCGCATATATCTAATTTGTGGAGAAATGTTATAAAAGACACAAGTTAAAAACTTTTCTCTTTAGAAAAACCGAAAAAAACTGAATAGAAAAACTTTAACTGATACACACACTCCTACTACATATATCCTCGTAGTGTATAAAGAAAAACTGTAAATCTGATTTTGCCTTTGTTTGTTTTTAAATAATCTTTATTTAATTTTTACGTTAACGTTTTAAATCGTTTTGTTTCATATCATGTTTAACTGAAAATACTCATCAACCATTTTTATGTAGACGAAAAGAAGAGGATAGCGATGCAAAAAGGATGCTGTAAAAAACTGATAATTTGTATAAACTTTGATTTAATCCTTTGTTTGTTCTTTAACTGCTGTTTATTTTGTAAGATATTTATTACACCCGATTTTATTTTTGTTTTCGATTGTGTGTCAATGATATGACATGCAATGACTCTCTCATCCTTCTACAGTGTACCTTGCATGATGTGAAGATTATAAATATTTTATTAGTACTTTGTAGCAACTTTTTGATTTTTGGTAAATGGGTTTTAGAAATTTTATATAGCAATCAAAAAATATTACAATTTTTTTTTTGTCAATTATGATCTGTATATTATTTGTCAAACTTTGTAAATTTTTTTTCCGAACGCTATCATTGGTTCTGAAATATTTCTACTGTCCTTACATTAAGAATTCAGAACAGCGAGCACGTCAGCTGATCCAACTTATAAATGTATCTTTAAATCTAAGGCAAACTGCCGATATTTGCATTCATTAAACTACGTTTTAGCTGACAATTCTATTCAAATGCAGACTTTGTCTGTTTCATCAGAGCTACAACACAATTTAACAACAAATATTTCATAAAAAATAATTAAGACTGTACAACGAACAACATGAAATGAAGCATTTGGCAATCTTCAAGGATAGTTAGATGCGTTTATTTCAACCAACAGCATTCACTGCCTTATCTTAAAAATAGATAATAATCTTCAACTTGAACTGCTGCCATTATCTTATTATTTTTCTTGCGACTTTTTATTTTATTTTTTTCCTCGAAGATTTTATTCAATAATCTGGAAACTTGTCATATCCAGGGTAGGATAGCATTCAAATTAAATTTCACACTGTGAAGATTTTATTGTATGTTCAACTATCATTTATGTAATCTTGCCGCTACTTTTAAAGATAAGCAAACCCGAATTTAAAATTAAATAATATATTCTTTTTTATTTTTCTAAAAGCATATTAAAATTTCGCCTTTCCAAAATTTATTACTTCAAAATATCTTAAAACGAAAAAATTAGGACACGTTTTTATAGAATATCCATAGCTCTAATGTATAAAGTATTTTTTAAAAAGAAAAAGAATGAAAATATGAGAAAGAACCGTTTTTTGTATGTATTGTATTTATGTAGCATAAACAATAATTATAAATATAAAAACTATATAAAATATGTTTTCTTTATATTCTTTTTATAGCTCATGCAAAACTACTAACATTTCAGCGGTGTTTTTGGGATTAAATAGATTGTTTTAGTTTGTAAAGTAGCTAAATACGTATTAGTCCTTTATTGTTTTTCAATTCTGTACAGCATACTTTCATCTCAGTCCTTCTCCTTCACTCGTTGGCGAGAAAAAGCCGTGAGTTTTTTATAACGATAATTTCAAATTTTCAGATTCCCTTTCATGCTTTATTTTGTCTATCCTAATTTTAATAATTCACTTAGGTCCTGAATCCACTGGATGCTATATGTGATGTAAAACGACGTGACGCTGTTTGTGTAAGCAACTTGAAAAATGCCGGACGTCAAGATAAAGGAATACTCGTTGAAAGACCAGACGTGAAAATATTTTTGCCATTTCGTTTTTACTTCTTTAGACCAGAGGAATTATTCACACCTAACAGATATGATACATATTTAGGTGAGTATCCATAATTATTTATAGTTTCAGTTTTGAGTGGAAATTATAATTGAAGTTCATGTGAGTAAATATTTATAAGCAACAAAAAATCATCTCAAACTGTTAGATTGAGCGTAATGCTTTTTTTTGTTTTTTAAAATGCCTCCATTCCCTACCACTCTCTCCATCACTCTTTCATCGTCGCACAACGCTCGTGCGATCTGCACTTCACACGTCGTCAATTCCTACGTGTGCCTCGAGGCAATGCTAAAACAACGGTTTAAGGGGCACACCAAATGCTGTGAAGTACTCCGTTCCTGCTAGTCTAGTCCGATTCGTGAAATGTTCTCAGAGATAAAAAAAAATATTAAAACACGACGCAGTAAAAAAAAATTCTGAGTTTATAAAAACTAGCTGTCTTTAAGTATCTCGACGTTAGGGTCTAAAATGCCCTAAGATACTGTATTTTCAATCCTCCAGACTTATCATTAATTTGAATTTATTAGATGTTCCTTAAGTCTTTTCTTAAAAACCAATGAGTTAACATTTTTCACTGTTTCTAGAAAATTGTTGTATATACGCAGAGCATCATTCGTTGCATCGTTCTTTAGTCGATCAGTTCTAGCGTAAGCTATTACGAAATCGTTGGCATTTCTTGAATTATGTATATGTATTTATTTGTGATACTTTTATAAAGGGGCTTCGTTCCGATTCACTGGAAATTAGTATTTGAAGGTATACTTCGCTTTCTCCATAGTAATGATTTGACTGAAGGTGAATGCATTGCTCCGTTGATACACTAGTCTTGTTGGAGTGAGAATCGGAACATTTAGAATATTTTTATAGGCTTTAGTTAGTATCCTGGATATAATATTAAGGTTTTGCTTTGACGGTCAACTCCAAATGAAATCATTGGTACTAGTTGTCTCCTCAAATTATTTATGTGTGGCAACCATGTCAAACGATGATCTATGGTAAGACCGAGATATTTAATTTTGCAAGTTTTTATCGTTAATTTTTAGGTCAACTTCTATGTCTTCCTTATTTTTCTGTTTAAAAATAATGTATTTTGTTTTTGTAGTATTCAATGCTAGCTTGTTTTCGATAAGCCATGAGCGATATTTATCTAGATCCTCGTTGACGATATTCTCCATGGCAACTCTATCATATCCTGAATAAAGAAGTAAAGTATCATCAACATATAATGTGTGGTGAGCTTTCAGTTTACATATATTCAAATAATTGTTGTATAGCAAAAACAAGGTTGTCCAAGTATGGACCCTTGAGGAACCCCCGATCTCATTGGTGCTAAATTGCTCAAAACATTATTAACTGGTGTTCTTTGGAATCTTCCTTCAAATAACTTTTAAAAAGCTGTTTCGGCTTTCCTTGTATACCACATGATTCAAGTTTTTGAAGTAACAGGTCATGATCAACCGTATCAAAAGCTTTCTTCAGGTCCACAAAAATTCCAATAACATTATCTCCTTTATCAAGACTTTCATTGATGTAACGTGAGACAGAAAGTAACGCATCGAAAGCACTCTTGTTCTTTTGAAAGCCAAACTGCTTCGGATTTATGATGGAACGGTCCATTAAGAAAGATTTTAAACGATTATTTACAAGTTTTTCGAATATTTACTAAAGGCTGTCAAAAGTGCAACAACAACAAAAGTGCTATGTGACCTAGGCAGGTACTTGAAGTCGGGCGAGTAATTTTGCCCTTATTTACAATGACCGCTCCGTTCTAGGGTATCCTTGTACATTCTCGATTCTGGAGATTCTGCAATCAGGTTTATGTTTGTGTCTGCAACTGTGATTAAATTTTTTCAGTAGAGTATATTGCATCTATTACTGTGCATAAGTCCTGCGCATTGAGACGAATGGGATTATAGTAAATGCCGATTTTTAGTTTTTTATCTGTGCAGGTGATTTCAATTATTATTATATTATATACGTCAGATGTTACTCTCTTTGTCACGAAATTAATCATATTTTTTTATATAAATTGCTGTACTTCCTCCTCTTTCGGGCCTGCAGGAGAAAATGGAGCTATATCTCGAAATGTTGTAATACATTGCTTCTTCAGGATAGGTCCATACTTCGTTTAGTATAATCAGATCCGTTTCAGAATTTCGCTGCAGATAAGTTTGAATATCACTCAGCTTGTGTCGTAGGTTCTTATATTGGCATAAAATATAGTTAATTGTCGCTTGATTGAGTTTTGGGATTAACAATCAGCATCAAAATTGTAGTCAGTACTCCTCCTAGCAATTACAATCCTTCTTTGATAATCTGGGCACTCCCACAAGTCTGCTCTGTGTGAGTGATCAGTATTCTTTTTATTATCCATACAATTGTAACAGTTCTCATGTATGCTTTTACATTCCTTGAGCTCATGCTTTACTCCACATTTCACACAGAGTTGTTCTCCTTCGCATTTCGACGTCTTATGGTTATATTTTTGGCACTTAAAGCATCTCGTAACGTTAAAGTCTTCTTTCACAAAAAATGGATATTTGTTAGCTAATCTTTTATACATGCTTCCATTTACCTCAATAATGTGCAACCATTTTTTGTCTGTCTGGCATAAATGGGCTCAATTTTTTCTCTATTCCCAACATCAGCGTTTAGTCACTGTATTTCCTTTCGTAGTTCCTCATTTGTAAATTGATTATCCAGCCCATTTATAAGCAGTCTGGGTCAACGCATTTTTGTCTCGGTAATGTCGTACTCGTCCTGCATCTTATCCATGGTTAATCGGTATAGCTCAGACGCGTTGGCATTGGTCGTTGTTTTAATTACCACCCTATCCTAGACTTAAAATCGGCAAGCATTTTATCGGATAATGTATGCTTTTTTGGCATGATTATGATCCCTTTCTGGGACATGACATCTGAGCGGAGCTCAGTTTGAGGCATCGTATAGTTTTTATCACCTGTGCATAAGTTGGTTTGTGTGTAGCTGCCGTCTTATCAATTAAAGAACTGACGTTCGTCTTTAATTCTTTAATATTACTTTCCAAATCTTTCATTAACAGAAAAAGTTGTTCCTCTTTGGATTTTTGATGTAACAGCTTACACGTGGGGCACATACATATAACATCGTCTGATATCTCCTTGATGGTCTTATACATTTCAAGTAAAACCACTTGAAACACATCCCATCACAGCCTATCACTGAGTGAGCATCTTGTACAGGTTTCCTACATCTACCCCATTTTTCCTTCGATGTTTTTGTGGCCATTACTGGATTTTGAAATTACTGTCCGTAAGGGATTCACTGATTTAAACTAGTCTTCGAGTCACCAATCTTCTTCTACAGCCCTACAGCCCCGTTCGGGCCTTCGCTTAGAGATAGTTAGAGTATCTCATTGTCATGATCGAATGTATCGGTGCTCCACAAGGTAATATGATCAGTATCACGCGTTGGCCGTGTGTCCGTCCACTCAGCTGCGATTTGTTCTGATTTTAAACCAGCACATATCATAACTGAACAGGCTTATAGTCCGTCCGAAGAACCACTCGAACTAAATCTCGTTGACGCCAAGGAGATTTGAATCAGAGACCTTCGGCTTACGGGCTTAGTTCTCTAACCACTAAGCCACGCAATGTCATTGTATGACAACACGGAAACAAAAGACTAGATACAATGAGTACTTACAATGTGTCCTAATCAATAAGACAGAACAAGGTGGACTCTAACTACACGATAAACCAACCAACAAACCAACGCACATAACAGGCTTATGTGCGTTGGTTTGTTTGGATAATTATGAATAAGAAAAGAAAATACTATGACGACCAGTTGAGAAGTATAGATGTAAGTTTAGCGAACAACAACACAAGACAAGCATACAAAGTAGTGGAAAGCCTAAAACGTGGTTATCAGCCCAACACCGCGCTCGGTCGTGATGACATCGGCGATATCATCGCTAATGAAACCAAGATTAAGAAAAGATGGGCATCATATTTCAAGAACCGACTTAATCCTCCACACAGCTCCAGAACACCGGAGCCTATACATGTCTGCGGAGGGTTTCCATTCGCCCCACCAACTCTGCATGAAGTTTATTCCACCGTCAAAGCCCAAAATAATAAGAAAGCGCCGTGCATCGATGAGATTCCAGTGAAACTCATTAAATATGGTGACAGCAATGTTCATAAAGCTATTCATATAGTCATTCAGCATCAAGAATATATGCTGAACGAGTGTAGCCAATCAATTACACTCCCTTCCACAAAAAAACAAGCTACAGTGCGAAAATTATAGAGGCATATCACTACTTTGTCCGGCGCACAAAATATTTTGAAAGATCTTAGAAAATAAAATCGGATCGTATGCCAACAGTATTATTGGGGACTAGCAAGGCGGTTTTAGAGCAGGTAGATTGACAACAAACCAATTGTTCACTATCGAATAGGTACTTGAAAAATGCTGGGAGTTTAACATAGACGTACACCAAATTTTCGTTGATTTTAAGCAAGCATACGACAGTACTGATCGTAACGTACTGGCGCCAGGCATTTCTAATACGACAAATGATAAAATGATGAAGCGGAAAAACGATCAAGACAGCTGTGAGCATGGCAAGCGTATTACGCTTTCAAGAGAAGAGTACGAAAGAGTAACCAGAGAAAACGCGAAGGTTACTAAACAAAACGATGAGATGAAACTCCGAATACAAAGTTTGAAGGTTATGGTCCGGACATTATCAAATGCGAACAAAACAAAAGTGATGAAGCCACAGAATACGTCCGGCAAAGAAAAAGGGATAACAAATAGAAAGATGAGAAAAAGGAAGTGACAACAAGCAAGACCAACGAATAAACAGTGCCAACGCAAAAGACTCAAATATATAAAGCAAAATTGCAAGATACGAGCAAGACATCAATCCAATTACTATGCGGTGCAGTCTGCGATGAATGATGAAATGGACATCGAGATGGAGTGCTACTTGTAGTAATAATTTCATTGAATATTATAATCAAAAAATAAGGAGAAAGAGAAGAAGCCAACCGGTGTGTCTGCTGGTTCTCCCATTTAAAATAATAAGGTAAATGAGAAAGTTCCTCCAATTAACGTTTTTGGGCAGCACGGAGGAGATATGGTTCGGCTATTGGCAGCCGAACAAAAAATCCATAACTTTGAAGTTAAGAGAGTGACTGCTGATAAACTCACAATCCAGACAAAAACATTGGCTGATTTCAAACTGGTGAAAGATGCTCTTAATAGTGTAAAAGCTCCCCAATTCACATACACGCCAAAGGTGGAAGAAACAGACCTTCCTGTTAAAGGGCTTGGACTATGGGGAGAATACAGTTGATCTCCTTGAAATGCTGCAGGAAGCAGCACCAGCTGTTAAGTTCATCAGTGTGAGAAATTTTGCTACAAGGAGATCAACTGTTGAAGGTAAAATATTACCTTTTTATTTGGTCCAAATTTCTAACGGTAGCAGTTCGAATGCCCTCCAACAGGTAAGGTGCTTAAACTGTAGAGTTGTGAGGTGGGAACGCCTTCAAAAAACTTAGATCAACCAGTGGTATAGGTGCGAAAGATTTGGTCATTCAGCTGCCAATTGTGCCATGCACTATCGTTTTGTTAAATGTAAAGATATTCACGCCCCCCGGTGAATGCAAATTGGCTCAGATGAAGCCAAAAGAAAAATTAAACTGTGTTAATTCCGGTATATTTGGTCATCCAGCATAATATCGAGGATGCCTTCGGTGTCAAGATGCAAGAGCTAAATTTTCCCCAAACCAAACCAAAGTAAATCACAATTTGTTACCTCCCAACTTGGTCACACCCGGAGTATCATTTGCACTTGCTGCTAGAGGACCAGCAGACAACAATGTAAATAAAATAAATAATGTAAGTGGCAATAATGAGCTCCTTCTTAAAATCTACCAACAGCTTGAATCTTTTTCAGAAAGAATAAATAAACAAGACCAAAAAATCAATTTCGTTTGTCAACGTTTAGGCCAACATGCTTCAAAATAGTTTGTCATCCAGTCACATTCCCATGGATAGGATTCGTCTCATCTCGATCAACGTCAATTCCATTGTCACTATACATCGACGTGATTATCTCCTTGAAGTCATTGTTAAGCAAAAGCCTGACATCAAGCTTCTCACTGAAACCCACCTCAATTTATGGCACTTCATGACATTCAAGGATTTTGAATTCGTAAGAAACGATAGGGTAACAGGTGATGGGGGAGGTGGCACTGGCATATTGGTTCGAAGACCCTATCGTTTCCAAAATATTGAAAAAGTCGAATTCAAAAGCTTTGAATCTCTTGAAGTGTCCGTGATCAAAATCTCACTGCCACGTGGGGATAATCTCTTCGTTATATCTGCCTATGCAACTGGTGAAACTGTTTTCAAGCTCAAGGAGGAGCTCGATCCCGTGTTTGAAATACTCGAATTGAACAGGCTGCATAATTATTATAGTCTTGCTGGTGACCGGACCGCTAAGCATACATCATGGCTGAACGCCACTAATAATCTAAATGGTGTATTCCTGGAATCGTGGATAACAGAGAACGAAATTGAATACAGGTGCAATCTTTATGGGTTGGAGTTCCCAACATACCCTAGGACAAATTCATATTTGGACATCTGCATTGCTGACGCAAGACTCGAATTCAACTTTAATAGTCCTCAACGGAAACTGCAGGTACTTTCTTATGATAGCGACCATAACGCAATCGTAATGGAAATCAATCATCAAAGGGATGATTTCTTCCTCATTCCAATTCGAAATGAAAATCATCGGTTGAATTTCAATAAAACAGACGGGGGATAGTTTCAAAAGAAGTTTAATCAGGAGCATCAGAAGCAATGTCCCCCTGGTAGCAACTCTTGCTCAATGGTTCCTAATGACAGGAATCTACCTAACGATGCAATGGAACTCTATTTGTCGAAGTTAGAGAAGCTGACGTTAGCAACGATTGAGAAAGTCGTTCCCAAGATTAAACATCGAAACAATATGGAATGATATGAAACACCAACCATCGCAAGGATTGAAAAGCCTTCTTCTCACATGCTTCAATAATTATTATCGACGATTTTTGGACTACAACCATCATGGCTTTGTTGAAATTACACCTGAGGAATGTCCGGAACTTAATCCGTTCATACTTCAGGAGTGAAGTCAGCAATCAATGGGCGGAAAAATTGAGGGGTATTAGCCCACGGAACCCAGATGGCGTTTCCGCGAAATTGAATAGCATATTCCGCAAGAAGTCTCGAGTGAAGGTATCGAATCTTGAAGACACTAGTGATGAGATAAATCTTCTCGATAGGGCTGGTATCGAGATTGATAGTACGACTCCGGACAGAAATAGAAACAGGATTATATGTGAGGGATTGCATAAACTTGCCCTGATTGGAACACATTTTGAATTGGTTCATCGACCAAACCCTGAGAGAGGGAATGAAATATTTTAAAAGGCCGTTGAGGCTAAAGTTTCCGACTTCAAATCAAGCCTGAACGGCCAATCAATTCTTCATTTCAATGAATCATTAACATCTGACATCATACCAAGCTTGAATCTTATTGATTATTTTGTCAGCTATGAAGACTTGTGTTTCATATTTCGCAGGATAAACAATAAGAAATCATGTGGTACTGATGGTATTCCAAATGTAGTTCTCCGACATTTGCCGGAGGTTGCTATTAGAAATTATTGCTGATTGCTCAACAACATGTTGAGCAATTCATATTTCCCAAATGAGTGGAAAAAGGCTAAGGTATTTCCGATCTTGAAGAAAGGAAAAGAATCTTCGTGCCCAAAAAGCTATCGCATCAGCAAGGTGTTTGAAGTGATACTCAACAGAGCATTAAACGCCCACATTGAGGAATATGAGTTGATGCCGAATTGCCAATTTGGTTTTCGTGCTAGGCATTTGACCACACATGCAATAACGAAAGTAACCTCAAACATCTGTTGGAAACTAAATGATAGACAATGTGTTGGAGCATGTCTCATTGATATGGAGAAAGCCTTAGATACGGTGTGGTTAGATGGACTAGTTTTTAAACTCCTTCAGGACAAGTTGCCCAGACACCTTGTCGCTATGATGTGCAATATGTTATACGGGAAATCGTTTGCTGTAACTGTCGGAAATCTGACAACAATGCGCGAGTTCAAGGTCTTGAATGGTCTACAGCAGGGAACGGTTACTGCGTCTCTGCTCTTCTCAATCTTCATTCGCAAGCTATTGAACGGCTTTGATTTTAACGTCTCGCCAACGCGATCATTGGTAGCGTTTGCTGATGATCTGATCATCTATACGGCAGACCGAAAAGCTACAATAGTTCAGAGAAATCTCCAAAAAATGTTCAATGATGTACAGCAAATCTTGTTTCGGACAACTCTGCAGGGGGTCAGTCAAGACCTGATACGTAATTGGAAAGATTTCCACATCATGGCTGGCGAGGGTAGTTTAGAACGAGTTCCACATAAATCCTGTGTTCGATACCTCGGTGTTTATCTCGATCAGTATCTATACCATACTGAACATGTGAAAATCATGCTCAGTAAGGCACTAAAAGTAGTCATGGCTCTACGGAAACTCTTTTATTCCAAATACATTGATCGGAAGGTAAAAATTATCTGTTTCAAGACCCTGGTTGGACCAGTTTTGACATATGGATGTGAGATCTGGTGCTAGCACTATATAAAAATTAAAAGTTTTCGAAAGGAAATGTCTTCGTGCATGTACTGGATTGTACAGAAATCCTGAGACGGATTGGAAACATTATATATCGAAAAGAAGAATTTATCAAACTGTTCAAGTGACAAGAGTCGATATCTTTATATTGAAACTTCTTTGGAATCATATCACAAGATCTGTGTGAGTGAAAACCCTTGGATTTCACAGCCGTTCCACCCTACAGACGGGTATATTGCGAGTTGTCTCGCTACTGGCTTCGTTCCTCCAGAAGCATTCGTGTATTTGGACATGAATCGATATTTTCTGATTCTGACGGCGTCCCAGTTATATATCACATACGGGCCACCGATAAAAAGATAAAATATCCTCCAAATTTGAGTTCACGAGACCGAAAATTCCAATCGAGATACTCATTTGCTAGATTCGTTGAAGCTGATCGAGCTGAGATGGGGCAATCTAGATATTGGTGGCTGAATGACAATGTCTAAATTATTCGTGTTCATTTCCAGTTTTTGTGTTTTCCGTTACTTAGTTTTTGAGTTTGATAGGTTAGGTATATGTTATGTTTATTATATTGGGTTAGAGATAAGGTTAAACGCGTAGGTTAGGAATATTGTGATAGAATACCGATTAGTATTGAATAAAGCGTACCAAATAATACTTTGCCTTGGTATCCCAGCCAAATTAGTCAGTCTTACCAAAATGACAATGACTTCGACGACCTCCCAAGTCCACATCAATAACCAACTCATCGATGCCTTTGACGCAAATATCAGTCGGACTAAAGCAGGCAAATGGGCTGCCCCCATTGCTATTCAATTTGTCTTTGGAGTACGTCATAAGGAAGCTACCTACCGATACACGAGGTACATGACTATATAAGTCCAGCCAAGTAGTAGCCTTTGCGGACGACATCAACATTTTGTCACGGTCATTAGCCAACTCATCTTCCTGCTTTAGTCCGGTATTTGTGGATTGTAATTTCGGAAGTTTACTCAGGGCTAAAAATCACGTTAGCTCTCGTTCCGAAAACTTCCCGTAAGTTGTGGGAGTAATTTGCAACAAAGTGTATGATTTGCCATTGGAATTTTTCCAAGGTGATCCACAACATAGACTGTCAGTAAAGTTCATGAGAGATCTTCTAATCAGCATAAATCGTGTGAGTGTTTTTATCGCATCACATGCTTCGCTTGATCGGAACAACCGCAGATTCACTTAACATAAATGTGAAACGAGTGGAATTAATCTCATCGTTATCGTAGGACGGGCAAATTTCAAGGTTATTTCTCGAATGCTGCAGTAGATTGCGGATTGCTGGTCAATCAAGCGAAACAGCTCAAGTTGTTTTGCAGTCGGGAGTCATCGCTTACGTCGCTGTCTATTTTGCTACAACTGTGGGGTGTTCTCCTATCGAGTTCTCGTTCCCATCTCGATCGCATCCTCGCCAAAAAACAAAACTATATCAACTTGGACATATTTAATGCCTCAATTTTTGGAAAACCTGGATCGCAGTAGTACTATTATGATCAATCCGGTGTTTACGTTAGCAAAAAACAAATTATACACTTCATTCTGCGAATAGCTCGCCTCAAAGTCCTTCAATTTTCCCTTCGCTATGCTAAACATTCGCTTCCGAATCGATGAGGATGTTTTCGGTCTTAGCATAAGAATCGGACGATATAGATAATAAATTCACAGCGAACGATCGACCTTCTGCAAGTAGAAACATTTTGGAACAAATATGCGGATATCATCTCATAAATGCAGTCAATTTGGAGTATTATCTACCAGGTCAGACAGTTTCAATAAATATTACTAACGCAATATCCTTCTTGATAAGGATGCCCACATTTTCATCAGCTCGAAATAATTCGTGTCTGACTGTCTCCATTACCAGATGATACATCTAGGTCTCATGAATTTATTCCGCATCGTATGGAAGCTAGTTTTTACACAAAAGTTTCTCCATAATTTACCCCTGGTTCGAATAGCAAAACGTTATTTTAGGATTAGAAACGAGAGCAATAATAGGGAATGTGATAAAAATTCTTACTCTTTAAAGCAAATTGATTTATAGTATGCTAGCGAATGTAAAAATGCCCGAAATCGAGGTTTTCTATAATGGGCTTTCATTTGGAAAGCAATGCTTGTACCAATGCCCCTCACACAGAACCGAAAGCGGAAGCATGACGTCACAATGCGCACCAAGATTTTAGACCTGTTCTTTTAGACCAATTGAACAGTTTTTGACAGTTCCCACTGTGACGTTGCTTTCCTTTCGGGCCGGAGTAAGCAGGCGTTCCTTGTACTCAACTTTTCCGTTTTCGAAAATTAAGACTTGAAAGTTCAAATGGTACTCACATCACTCTTCCAGTTGCAGAACGAGTGTATTTGTAGCCTACTTAAGATTAATTTTTATATAGAGGAGGGCGATTCGAAAGGATACAAACAATCATCGGTGTTAAAAATATTTGTAAGAAATATTTCTTATAAACCGAACTCTTACTGAATGTGAGAGCAATCTATTTGGTAAGAAGAGATTTCATATCGCAGTTAAATCATTTCCTTCGTGTCAAAATATTGATGATTCACCCAAATCAAAATTTTTATCAAATTCGCCAAGTAAGTTCGCATGAGTCATAATCGTTAAATTTTGAGTAACACATTTGAAGTTTCACAACTTGGAACATGAGTGAAACAATTAAGTAATGAGATTGATTTTATTGCCGCGCTTGTGGTAAACCTGCGACATTGAAATTCCCTTCCTCTTTCGCGACATACTTTCCCTCTCCATTGATATATTTACCATTGCTCTAGCTTGTTTAGTTCGCCTGCTGTGTCGTGTTGAGTAGACGTGTGTTGGTGGTGTTCGACACGAAAATGGAAAAACAAAATCAAGAGCAACGCGTCGCGGTAAAATTTATATATAAACAGCTTCGGAAACGTACGCTAAAATTGCATGGTGATAGTGCTCTTAGTCGTGCCCAGGTGTTTCGATGTCATAAAGAGTTTAAGGGAGGGGCATAAAAGCGTGGAAGATGAGGCGCAGAGTGGGAGACCAGTCGAGGTGAGGACTGACGCGAATACACAGCGTGTGCGTGCCTTAATCCGTGGAGATAGGCATTTAACAGTTCGAATGTTGGCCTCAGAACTGGGGTGAACCGTGAAACAGTCAGACAAATTTTGACCGAAGATTATGGAATGAAAAAGTTGTGCGCGAAGATGGTTCCAAAGAACCATACCGCCCTCAGCGTGTCCCAGTATTTGGCCTCTAAAGGGATCGCCATGTTGCAACAGCCGCCTTATTCGCCCGATATGCATTCCTGTGACTTTTTTGTTCCCTAGAACAAAATCGGCAGTCAAAGGAACCCATTTTGAATCGATTACGGACATCCAGGTGGCCGTGACGAGAGTACTCGCGGACATCCCAGTCGAAGCGTTCCAGAAATTTTACAAAGCGTGGAAAACGCGCTGAAATCATTGTATACCTGCCGAAGGAGACTACTTTGAAGGGGATGGCAGATTTCTAGAATAATTTTTAAATATAACGTTTCCTTGGAATCAGTCTCATTACTTAATTGGCACACCTTGTAACTCTCGATTTACATTAAAAACTGATTTAAGATTTCCTTGAACTGCTCAATCGTTAGAGAGCTAACATGTTGAAATTTCTTGAATCAAGTATCTTCAAGTTAAAAGGTGGAAAAGTAATTGTGTTGGTCGGTCAATCGAGTTACTCATTAATTTTGAGAATCAGTCATAAATCGTGATCGCAGGCCTACTAATTCACACTCCCAATTTCCTGGGGCCATTTGTTACGATGGTATAAATTCAAAATGTTGGGTTTCAATGAAAAAAGTATATAATAGATGCTTAGTTTTGTTACTTTACCGGATGTTAAATCAATGTATTTCTTTCACCACACATACAATTTTCCTCGTTCGATTTTAGGATAAAGTTCATTTAATGTGTAAATTATATATAAATATTTCTGTATCTATGGAAATTGAATCACTACAAAAACAAGTTGGGTAAACAGACCTACGCTCATGTCAGAAGGGTTTTGTATTCAATTTACAAAATGCAGTCACCAGATCGAATTAAATCAAGAAACATGTCAAAGACGATTTTATTGGAGAAAATATGAAATTCGAAGGTCATACTATTATTAACGAAGTTGAACGAATTTCGACTTCTGAGGTTTTTGTTATTGTTATACTCATAAATACCTCCCTTGATAATTATTTCAGATATCCATTCGCGAGGAAGGAAACACATTTTTCATGTATTTCCCCCCTGTGCCCCCACTGAAGCAAAAATTGACAGTTTAAGAACTGTTTTGAAAAGCTCCCATGTAAACTTTCATTTCATACTCACATCGGCTACGGTTGATGAATTTTTATTTTCAGGGGCCACTCTCCTGTACTGTTATCATCGATTAATGGCCAATTTTTTCGAATCCTAGAATGGTTACAAAGCCCTTTTGCTAGGAGCTCTCTCCCGCCTCCTGGCCTTGTTTCGCTTATGAGTATTAATTGTAGGCACTCATCTTCAGTCATTCATCAAATTGAATCAAGCGTTCAAAGCATTCACCTTAAAGGTCGAAGTTGGGAAAAAATAACTCAAAATTATTCAATCTTCGCATTTAAAACAGCCACTATTTTGTTTTAAGATTACTAATACCACTAGCTGAACCGATTCTCAAAGTTATTCATGACACCTATCATTCCTGAAATTTTCATGTAAATCCTAGCAAAACTGTAGTGTCTGAGTCGGTAAAAAGCGCATGTTGTTCCATAGCCATATGTTGCCATAGTAATAAATGCAGCGCATATTGTTCCATAGTAATACAGGAAAATTCAAACCGCTGTAATTCGCTAAATATGATTCAATCTTTATGAAACTTTCAGAATAGATCAATCTTATTAATAGCGCATTGTGTACTGAATTTAATTGAATTTAAGGGCGCCGTTAAGATTTCATTCAAGAAAACATAAAATCGATAAATCATACTATTACTAACAAAGTTGAGTGAATTGCGACTTCTCACGTATTTGTTGTTATTGTACTCATCAAGACCTACATTTTTGATTTTTTTCAGATTTTTCGGATCAAAGGTGTCCAATCGCGAGGGGGGAGGCCACAAATTTTTCGTGTATTTCCCCTCCCTGTGCGCCCCTCGAAGCAAACTTTGCCAAACAAAGACCTGTTTTGAAAAGTTCTCATCAAGACCTTTCATTTGATACCCATATCGGCTACCTTCAATGAAATTTTTTTTCGGGGGGTCACTCCCCTATATGGGGAGACCCCCCTTAAATACCTTATAAAATTTTTTTGTAGTTGAACTTTGAAGAGATCACCACTTTACACCTACATACAAAATTTGATGTTTCTAGCTTAAGTAGTTTCCGAGAAAAACTGCTGTGGCACACGGACGGACGGACGGACGGACGGACAGACAGACGGACAGACGGACAGACAGGACGCGATTTTAGAAGGGTTTTGTAAAATTATTTTACAAAACCCTAAAAAACATGAATACAATGCATTACTAAATTTATACCTTCAGTCTTTCCATTTCGTTCGACCTGGCAGGGTATAAGACCCGCATCGATGGCAGGCTCTTCCACTAAAATGGGCTAGATATCGGGCGCACTCTTTCTTTTTTTGCTTAACAGGGGCTCTTGCCGGGTAAGGTATCCTTCCGCTCGCGTGCCTATTTATGGCATAGTGCTACGTGATTCCCTCACATAATACTATGACATAAATATGCCACGTTTATATTTTTCATTTAAAGGAAAAATTCATTCGACTTATGTTTGTATGAGTGACCACGCTTACATTTGGATCTTGATCTGCTTGGGAGGGTGCGAGGGGTACCGCTTCTATCTGGATGCCCCACTCTTATTTGTGGGCTATAAGTATCGTCGGTAATGACGAAGTTTCCGTCAGTCCGTCCGTTTTTGCCTGGCCCGATTTGTTCTTCGAACAAGCATTGCAACCCTTAGTAGGTTACCTCGGCCTCGACATCAGTCGATCGGCATTTTTCCATGTTTAATTCGTGAATGCGAAATTCTTTTGTGCTGGATCCTTGTGCTGGGAGGAAAAGAACCCGCCACACGCCACCGCAACCCTAGGCTGCTAGCGCATTCACCCGTCCCCAGACAAGGCCAATCTCGGCGGATCTCAATATCCTCCTCCGCTGAGGCAGCAGACCATCGCTGCAGTCCTTCGCGGGCAAGTTTCCATACCTACTACACTACAACCGATTTCAATAGAATCTTGTAAGAAGTACAAAATCCTAACAAAATATTAGACAAGAATTTCCGTGTTTATCATTTTACTTTTTTATGACACTTTTCGCGTTCACTCCTTTCCGTCACAGGTTCGACCCGTGCTATGCGAAAGCTTAATTTCCAAAAAAAATGTTTTAACCAAAAGTTGACCTTTCTAAAATTACCGCTACTTGTTATTAACAAGATTTAATAAAGCAATTTCGACTTTTTCGCACAAATCAGGGACCCACCCTAGTAAGTGCATTTATATGATCAAATTTCGCTGGGGTCGACTTGGATCAACAATTTTTCTTTCTACTTCTTGCTATTAAGAATCCAATCTGTTTTCTTTTTGCAGTAATTTCATATATCTTCTTTGTGTTTATGATTTTCATTTTTGTTGTAGTTTTAGAGAGTCAGCGTATTCTGATTTGCTGGCGCTTCGTTATCCCTCCAATTTCGCTCATGCATGCGTACCTGCATTGATGACTAATGAAACTGGTGGGTCTTGAAAACTAAAATCCTATCAGAAAATTTACCTTCCTAACATAACAGGAATACATTTAAAGTTGCTAAATAATTTCCGCATTAAATTGGAGCTTAACATTAATTTTTACCTCGCCTTAGCTAAATAACCATTCAAATTTTAATTATTTCAGTGGCTCCGGGTGGCGATCACCTTGTCTCGCTCATAGATGAAATCACATACGTGCACCCGCCGTCCCCACCGCTATCGCAAATCGATGACATCCCTGCTGAACAGTTCTGCAACGGAGACAACCGCCCACCAAACTGTGGACCAAACTGCATGTGCACTCATAAAGTGGACATCCCGTTGGGCGCTATAGTAGAAATCGTATTAGTTGATGAAGTACAGCAAATCAACTTAAGTCATCCGTTCCATCTCCATGGCATGGCGTACCACGTTATCGGAATGGGAAGATCTCCCGACAGCAATGTGAAGAAAATCAATTTAAAACACGCACTTGAACTCGACAGACGAGGAATGATCCGGAGAGATTTTACGCGACCACCATTGAAGGATACAATAGCTGTTCCAAACAATGGCTACGTCGTCATCAGATTCCGTGCTGACAATCCTGGATACTGGCTTATGCATTGTCACTTCTTGTTCCATACCGTTATTGGAATGAATTTGATTATTCATATAGGAACTCGCGGCGACCTGCCACCAATCCCTCCAGATTTTCCAAGGTGCGGCAACCATTTGCCTCCAATCAGGTTCTACTAGGGGGTTATAAAATATTAAAATAAAGGAGGAAACTGAATAGTATTGTTGAGTAACAAGCAACAGAATTAAACCATCTAGGACCCAAAGAAGTCGTGTTACTTTGTCCAGTTTTGAGACCCTTGGACCTGTGGAGTGGTGAAGATGTTTGGTAAAATTAGCAATAAGTTTTATATAAGCTTCAAAACAGTATTCGCATCTATAAGTTTAATTGTAATAGCCATCACAATGCTTAGAAGCTTCTACTGGTACCGAAGTAGCTGCTCTTAAAAAACTCAAATCTATTTTTCCATGTGTATATAAGGAATCGATAAATTAGACCATTCATCTTAAGAACAACCAACGACCAAATAATGCATGACTGAGTCCTGAACTTTAGTTTTTGTTATCATAATCACTAAAGAAAGTGGGCCAAGACTTACCTTGAACCAAATGATTTACATAAATTCGCATCTAAAAAGCCACTTTTAGTAATTTGGCAAGTAAATGAATTTTGTATATAGTTTTGTTATCAATTTGGCCATTTCTTCCTTGCTCTTGTTTTGAAAATCAGGATGCGTATTTTTGTTATGTTTTTGAATCGAAACAATTCTGTCCAATCCTCCAATTTATCGTTTAATTGTTTTATCTATTTATCTTTCATGTGATTCGTTTTTTAATGTTATGTTTAAGTTATTTTTTGTAATATATTGATTATATATTTTTTAAAGTAAATAAAAACAAAAAACACAAGATTTTTCGTGGTCATTTTAAAATCAATCTTCCAAGAGTGAACCAATTTCACGTAGGTACCAACATATTATGTAGAAACTGTTTGAAATTTTGAAATGCAAGCTTTTAGTCTGTACAACAACCACTCGATACTCGAAATGAGCCGTCATATGTTAACTTGTTAACTAGGTTAAGTGCTTTCACTTTAGCTCGCTGTCAAAATAAGTTGGTAGTTGGTAAACAATGGGAAAGCGGCATGAACATGATCCGGGCGCAGGTAAGTGAGAATTAAAAAAGTGAAAATATAGAATCTGAACGCTTTATTTTAGCTAGTCACCATCATTCGTCGTCCTCCAAACGACATAAAAAACACAAAAAGCACAAGAAGAAAAAAGTCGATTACGATTCGGACATTCAAGTTGATGTTGTCAGTGATATTCCCATCACTCCTATTCGGAATGAAATTATCCCAGCCGAGCTGATTCCTGCTCCTGATAAGCTCAAAATTCCAACCACGACAAAGTCTACTCCACCGTCAGCTAAATCTCAAAAGCGGAAAAAGGGAAAGGGTAAGGAAAGCGAAACATCGAGTGATGAAGAACGATGGCTGGACGCAATAGAATCTGGCAAATTGGAAGAAGTTGACGATGAACTGAAGAAAATTAAGGACCCTAAACTGATGACTGCACGACAGCGAGCAATGTATGAACGGGGGACAGATAAGGAACCCAGTCCGGGTGGTGAATTGCTCATGTCGCTGCCGACCGGGTACAAGGAAAAAGTTCTTACCGCCGAAGCAATTCAGAAAGCACAAATAAAATCTCAGAAACGAAAACAACTCGCAGATGAAAAGCGAGAGAAGGATAAAAAGAAAACAATGGAAAGGCTTCTCAAAAAGCAGGAATCTAAGGCTGCAAAACAAACAAAAAGCAAGTTTATCAAAGCCGCTATGCCGGTTATATCCTACCGAGACACTGCTGAAGGTGCAACCGTTTCCCTGCCACCAGGAGTTGAGTTTCCCATCGATAGACAAGTCCAGATAGACCCACCAAAACCAATCCTCTGCTCAATTCCAGGTTGCTTCAACATCAAACGATACAACTGTTCCAAAACAAATGTTCCACTTTGCAGTTTTAAGTGTTATAAACAGAATGTAGCAGCTTTGAAGAATATAATATGTTAAAAAAAATGCGTGATAATAAAATTTCAATTTTAGGGTTGCTTTCAAGTAGCTGGGAACAAGTTTGGATTTTGACGAAGTTTGTGCATAGTTAGCCATCGGATTTTTTTTTTAAGTTGAACTAATTAAATTCCGGTCGAAAAATTCTTCTTCTTAGCACTACAGCCCCTTTCGGGCCTTCGCTTCCTGCAAACAGCGCCTCCAACTGTCTCGGTCCATTGACCGCGTCTTCCAATTCCGAAATCCGAGCAGCGATGAACTGTCTTCGTCGATCGAGTCAGACCAGCGTTTCCTCGGTTTCCTCACTAGCCGCCGGCCTTCAGTTCTCCCAACGAATACCTTCTTGGGTATTCGTTGTACGTCCATACGATTCATGTGTCCAGCCGATTGCAGCTTCCGCAGTGTTATAATCCTTGAGACCTCCGGTTCGTCAAAAATTTCATACAGCTCATAGTTGTATCGAATTCGCCATTGGTCCCCGTCTAGCTTCGCTCCGATCATTCGCCTCAGGACCCGTCGCTCAAAGGCGTTCAATATATTTGCGGATGCTTGGGTTAGGGTCCATGTTTCACACCCATAGCATAACACAGGTCTTACCACAGATTTGTATACTTGGAGCTTTGTTTTCCTGTGTATGCAGCTGGTCTTCGAGATCGTCAATACTGGATAAAATATTTTGTTTGCGAGCTGTATTCTTCGGTGTATTTCGTCTCTTTCATTGCCCGTTTTCGTTATTTTGGTGCCTAAATACACAAATTCTCGATACTGTATTCGCCAAGTGTGATATTTTGTGTTTTTGAGGTATTTTCCTCGACTGCGTCATGAACTTTGTTTTATTTTCGTTGATTTGTAGCCCTACTAGTTTTGCTTCGCTAACGAGTTTCAGGAAGAGTTCTTTGGCAGTTGTTAATGACCGTGACAGAATATTGATGTCGTCCGCATAGGTCACTACTTGGCTCGACTTGTATAGTAATGTACCTCGCGTATCGACAGGTAGCTTCCGTATGACGTACTCCAGAGTCAAATTGAATAGCAATGGGGCCAGCCCATCCCCCTGCTTTAGTCCGATATTTGTGTCAAAGGCATCGGTGAGTTGGTTATTGATGCGGACTTGGGAGGTTGTCGACGTCATTGTCATTTTGGCAAAACGGACTAATTTGGCTGGGATGCCAAAACCAAGCATTTTTTGGTACAGTACGTTACGATCTATACTGTCGTATGCTTCTTTGAAGTCAACGAAAATTTGGTGTACATCTATGTTGAACTCCCAGCATTTTTCAAGAACCTGGTTGACTGTGAACAATTGGTCTGTTGTTGATCTACCTGCCCTAAAACCACCTTGATACTCCCCAATAATACTGTTGGTGTATGATCCGATTTTATTTTCTTTGATTTTAGAAAATATTTTGTACGCCGTACAAAGTATTCATACGCCTCTATAATTTTCCCACTGTACCTTGTCACCTTTTTTGTGGATAGGGAATATTATTAACACTCTTTCGGCATATGTTCTTGTTGCCAAATGTACTGGATGACTTTGTGAATAGCTTGATGAACACTATTGCCACCATATTTGATGAGCTCCACTGGAATCTCATCAATGCCCGGCGCTTAATTATTCTTTTGGGCTTTGATGATGGAACAAACTTCATCCAGAGTTGGTAGGGCCAATGGAAGCTCTCCGCAGACATCTATAGGCTCCGATGTTCTGGAGCTGTGCGGAGGATTAAGGAGGTTCTTGAAATATGATGCCCATCATTCCTTAATCTTGCTTTCATCAGCGATAATGTTGCCACTGTCATCACGATAGAGCGTGGTTTTGGGCTGATAACCACGTTTCAGGCTTTTCACTACTTTGTATGCTTGTCTCGGGTTATTGCTAAACTTACATCTATACTTCTCAATTGGTCGTCACAGTATTTTCTTTTCTTAATCCTAATTATCTTATTCGCTACTCTTCTGAGATTTTCATAGTGTTCTCTCTTCGTCCTGGTTTCCCAACCTACGTATTCTTTGTACGCCTACTTCTTTTTATCTAACGCATTCTGGCACTCATCATCGAACCAATCATTCCTCTTGCGCCGGGCTTGATGTCCGATCGTCTGTTCTGCTACGGTCCTAATAGCCGCTTCCACTTCCATCCAGAGCGGCTGATAAGATGGGAGCCAGCTGGTTGTCGAGGGACTCCGTGACTCCGTTTGAAGCCTTGGGATGTCAAATTTTTGTAGCGGGCTGGTCTTCGCTGAATATGCCTTAGACATACGGCATCGATAGGTTAACTTGATCAAGTAATGATCTGGGTTACAATTGGCTCCTCGGTATGTACGGACGTCAAGTATGCTCGAGGCCCAACGTTGTTGGACCAGAACATTATCGATCTGGTTTTGTGTGTTGCCATCCGGTGATACCCAGCTCATTTTATGAATGCTCTGATGTGGGAAGCAAGTCGAACATATGACTAGATTTCCGCTACATGCAAAGTCAATCAGGCGCTGGCCATTGTCATTTGTTTCATCGTGGAGGCTATATCCTCCAGTCGTTCCCCGATGAGATAGCTCATTGCCAACCTTAGCGTTGAAATCACCCAGAATTATTTTTGTGTCGTTTGTGGGCAATGAGTCGACCAGTCTTTTGAGGTAATTGTAAAACGATTACTTCGCCATAGACGGTCCCAAGCCCGTTTGAGAAAGGAGGAGGGAACCCCTTGTTTCCCCAACCCATAGCATCCATGATTCCTCATCCCAAACCCCCCAATTAAATGGTAGTAAATGCTCTCGGGGTGCATATTGGGTTTACTGGTTCCCCAATGATGCAACATTAAATGTCGAGAAATGCTAATAACCGTAAATACATCTACAGCTCTGCTACTAAGTCCTACTTACACCTCCTTTGTGAGGACGTAAGAGGGTGAAGGCGAATCTTCCGCGCCTGATAACGGAATCGACGTAATAACCATGCCGCCGGAATGGAGGTTGGGCGACGGGCTAGCTCCCCGTCCCTGGAAAACCTTTAATTGTTTCGAAACCTGCAGATACGCCTCGGAATGGATTGGACTCACGGCAACGACCTCGCAAATGAAAAAAGGACTATGGCGTTGGATCCTGGAATGTCAGATCACTCAATTACCGTGGCGCTGTTAAGGATCTTTTACAACAGGCCAGTCAATATCAATTAAAAATACAGGCAGTCCAGGAAACGAATTGGACTGGAAACGACATTCAAGACATGAGATCGCACACAATATTTAAAAATGGGAAGCCTACTGGAAAATGAGAATTCGGAGTGGCCTTCAATGTGGATAGGAAGTTCAAATCGCACGTTATTGATTTTAAGGCAGTCAATGAACGGTTGTGTGCGATCCGTAAAAGAGCGTAATTCTTCAAAATCTGGCTGATTGATGTTCACGCCCCGACCGAAGAAAAGGACGGAGAAATTGGTCTGGGCAAAAATTAAAGGCACTGGCCACAGAACTCGATATTTGCCTCGTCTACAGCGGGACACTCTTGATTGTTTGCCAAGACTTTTTTCTGTAGCGTAAGTGACAGTAATTTGTGTTTGTCTCATTAAAGTGAGACTGATAAATAAACTGTCCCTCAGGGTTATTGGTTAGTTGAATTAAATATGTGGGGAAGGGTTAGTATTACGATTTGAGGATGATAAATGGAGAGGGACCGGGTGACCCTCTTTAAGTATCATTGTAAAAATTTTATAGCGTAATTTTATTCGATAGATCATCTAGCGATCGATGTCAGTATTTTTTCAAGGTTTATAACATACTATGAATATATATATCATTTGAATTTCTACCGCATATTTCACTTAGTGCTTGGTGTAATTTTGATAAATTAATTATTCAATGCACATGAAGTGCTCGGTTGTGGTCCTTTCGTTAAATTTTCTTTTGATTTTAATCTGAGTAAAGTATTTGGACAACTCTGCCCCAGACGGTCCCATGCCCGGTTGAGGAGGAAGGAGAGCAGGCAGCTCTGCAACCAAATCCTACTTACGCCTCTTTTATGGTAATGTAAGAGGGTGAAAACGAGTCTTCCATGTCTGATAACGAAATTGAAAGTGATAGCCATGCTGCTGGAATGGAGGTTGGCGATGGGCTCAATCCCCAGCCCTGGAAAGCTATACATTGTTTCAAAACCTACAACAGAGGCTCGGAATGGATTCAACCTATGACAACAACTTCGCACCAGAACAAAGGACTACGGCATTGGATCCTGGGATGTCATATTGCTGAACATCCCTGACACTGTAAATGACCTTTAACAATAGGCCAGTTAATATGAATTAAATTTATCGGCAATCCAGGGAACTAACTGGACTGGAAGTTATATTCAAGATATGAGATCGCATATACTATTCAAAAATGGGAACCCTTGTGGAAAGTGTGCATGTGAGAGATCCGGAGTGTGCATGTGAGCGATCCGTATAAAAACAAAATCCTTCAAAAATTGGCTGATAAACGTACACGTGTACACGAAGATACAAAGGAAACGTTCTACACTTATCTAGAAAGACTAGTCGACTCATTGCCTACAAACGATACAAAAATAATTGTGGGTGCGATGCGATGTTCAGAAAGCCATCCACAAAGTCATTCAGCACATTTGGGTTTGAGAACAAATGCCAAACAAGTGGAACTAATCAATTATATTTCCTATCCGCCGCCTACGGCGGCGTACAAAACATTTTCAAAAATCTTAGACAATTGTTGCCATTTTCGTGTATCGGGAGCGGGAGCGTTGCGTTTTTCGTTAATGTATGCCAACCATGCGAACACATTCTCAGCCCTAGCTCTCAAGTGCAATTAAAGCTGTAAAGTTATGTGACTACTCTCATAGCTCAACGATCCTGAACAATTATATGACAGCTGCTCTACGAGGGGATTACTGTGACCGATCTGTCGTCGCCGAGATTCGTGTAGATATTAATAATAACCTGTTCAGTAAAGTATGTCATTGGAGAATAAAGCATTTTTCATTTTGTCACGTAATTCCTCATTTTATTTCTACGTAAACCTACTCTTATATCCAAGCGGTTATGGGCCCAGGTATCGCCTTCGTATAAACGAGAGAGAAATCCACGAGAGCGCGAAGTCACCGTGAAAAACGTTTCTTGCGCTACCCAGGAATCCCGATCGTGTGTCGGATGACGCGAACAAAAAAAATGGCGAATGGTACTTCGGCGAAATACGTCACGAAGGTCGATGGAAAAATTTCCAGGCGTTGAAATTCCATATGACTGCGATCCGGACGGCTTTCGGAATAATCGATGTTGTCAATGGATCTCGCGTAAAACCCAAAGAAGATGTCGCGAACGCGAATGAATCCAGAAAATGGGACTAGGACAATGTGAAACTATGTACATGATCTCAACCGTAGTGGATCCATTCATTTTGCAGGCTCTTTTTGTGAGCAATACGTCGAAAGACATGTGGGATAAGCTCATCACAATCCATGAACAAAAATCGGAGTCGAACAAGTTAATGCTGACGCAATGCTTCCATGAGTATAGAATTGCACCAAACGACTCGATGGTTACGCACACAGCCAAAGTTCAAAACCTGGCGATGCAACTCAAAGATGTTGGGGATGCAGTCTCGGACCTCGCTATAATGGCAAAAATCATCACCACGCTTCCGTCAAAATACAACGCATTGAAACAGGCCTGGGATAGCCTGCCCGCAGTCGATTAGACAGTTCGGAAACTCATCTTACGTTTGATAAAGGAGGAGCTGAGAATGGCTGCAGATGACGGGGAGGTTGAGGCTTTTGACGCTATGGCTATCGGAAAACGCGATGCGAGTGCGAGAAATATGACTAAATCGTCAAGTGCTCAAGGACAATCTGGGACGCGAGAGTGTTTTTACTGCCATAAAAAGGGGCCACATTACCCGACAGTGCCGGAAGAAAAAGAGAGACCTTGTCGAAAAAGGGGCGAAAGACAGTTCGAATTGTGCGTTCGCGGTGTCGATAAGCCGCGTGCGATCCGCGAGAAATCTGAACGAAAGGTGCTCGACGAGTGGTTGGAACGCGATGTTACCGGCGTGTGGCTATTGGACAGCGGAGCCTCCCGTCACATTATGTATTGATGCAGCTTCTGTGTGATGTCTGCCTTGATTTCGAACGCTTGTTGGTCTAGCTTCGCTGATTGTTCATTTAGCTTCACAGTATCATTCACGGAGTTCCGATCGGTGGCGGAGGAGCGCGTATCGGTCGGCGACAACAAGCAGTGTCCAGTTGCAGGCATTTGGATTGTCGAAGTATATAAGTTTGTTAATGAAGTATGGAGTGAAGGGCGACTCAAAAATGTATTGTGTGTACCCGAATTGAAGAAAAATCAGTTTAGCGTCGGAGCATGCACCTCGAAAAATATCGATGTTATTTTCAAAAGCAAATTCGTTCACCTTTAACGTGGCGGAGAACTTGTAATGCAGGGAATCAGACAGAGGAACAATATTTACCAGTTGTGTTTTGAGACGAAATCAATTTCGAACACGAAGCGCTTCATCCTGCCGAGAACGAGAGAGAACCCGCATTGCAGCCCGATAAGAACGAGAACGACCCCGTGGGTCTCCCAGGAATTCAAAACGAGCCAATAATTCTGAGAAATCGAGCTGACATCAGAAGACCGTTCAGATACAACGCTGACTTCGCTCGAGTCAACACTCCCAGTAGTTTTGAAGAAGGTGTCTTATGCTCTAAGGCAAGACGCTGGATGGAAGCCATTGAAGATGAACTACGCGCTCACGAAAGCAATCAAACCTGGACGATCGTTTTCAAGAAGGAGAATCAAAACACTATCGATTTTAAGTGAGTCTTCAATGTAATTCATGACACCGATGTAACCATTTGCCGATACAAAGCTCGTTTACGCGCGAGGGAACTCAAACAGGAGGACGGTGTGAATTTCAAAGAGACGTTTGCACCCGTGATTCGTTACGATTCACTCCGATTCTTTCTGGCTAAAGTGGTGCACAAGGATCTTGAAATGGCGCAATTCGACATACGCACAGCGTTTTTACGCGACGAACTCAAAGAGGAAATATATATGGAACCACCTCAAGGTCTGCAGATCACCGAGAAAAGTTCAGTGGTTCTCAAGCTCAACAAGTCTTTGTACGGGCTCAAACATGCCCCAAAATGTTGAAACCAGAAGTTCATGTGTTTCCTCGAAAAGTTCAATTTGAAGTAGAGCAGTGCCGGCCCGTGCGTGTTTCGGAATGTGATAGACGGCGAAAGTGTTATTCTCGCGTTGTTTGTGGGTGATGGTCTGTTTACATCAAAATCGATCAAAATTGTAAATGAAATCATCGATGTCTGAAAAGCGAGTTTTGTACTACTGTCGGTGATGAGCTTTATATTGTTGGCGTCGAAATCGAGCGTGATCGAGTGGAAAAGGGAATGTTTATACATCAGAGCGCATATGTGAGGCAGATACTCGAACGTTTTGGTATGACTGAGGCGAAGGGTTCCAGTATTCTTGAAGACCCGCACGTGATTTTGTCGAAAGCCGAAGAAAATGGGAATGACATGACTGTGCCGAATCGTGAGGTAGTCGGATGCCTGATGTTTTTGTCCGTTGTTTCGCGACCCGACATTGCTTTTGCAGTGGGCAATGTCAGCCGGTTTTTCAACGCACACCCCGCAGTCCATTGGCAGGCTGTGAAAAGAATATTTCGATATTTGCAAGAAACAAATCATTACGATATCGAATATTTAAACCGCGGGAGCCCTAACGGACTTTATGATTATTCCAACGTCAATTTTGTCGTGTACGTGGATACGCGAAAATCGACCTCCGGATATGTTTTCTTTCTTGCAAATGGCCCTGTTACTTAGGGCACACAAAGGCAAAAGATTGTGGCTAAGAGTACGAATATGTTGCAGCGGCTACAGCCTCTAAGGAAATTGTATGACTGCGAAAATTGTTGCGCGATGTGGGAAACGGAAACGATTACTCTCCGGTTTTAAATGTCAATAACCAAAGCGCGATAAGACTTGCGAGAAATCCCGAATACCATAGGCGAACGAAACATATCGATATACGATATCATTATATTAGAGGAAAAAATTCAGTCTCGAGCGGGAGCGTTGCGTTTTTCGTTAATGTATGCCAACCATGCGAACACATTCTCAGCGCTAGCTCTCAAGTGCAATCAAAGCTCTAAAGTTTATAACTACTCTCATAGCTCAACAATCAAGAACAATTGAATGACAACTGCTGTACGAGAGGAGTTCTGTGGTCGGTGAGTCATCGCCGAGATTCGTGTCGATATTATTAGCAACTTGTTCAGTAAAGTATGCCATTGGAGAATAAAGCGTTTTTCATTTTGTCACGTAATTCCTCGTTTTATTTCCGCGTAAGCGTACTCTTATATCCAAGAAAAATAAAATCAGATCATACACCAACAGTACTATTGGGAAATATCCAGGTTGCTTTAAACCAGATCGATCGACGATAGATCAATTGCAGAGTCAAGCAGGTACTTGGCAAATGCTGGGAGTTCAATATAGACGCACACCAAATTTTTCTTGACTTTAAGCAAGCATACGATAATACTGATTGTAACGTACCGTACCAATTAATGCTTTGCTTTGCCATTCCATGCAAATGAGTCCGTCTTACATAAATGACAATGACGTCGACAACCTCCCAAGTCCGCATCTACAACCAACTCACCGACGCCTTTGATATAAATATCAGACTAAAGTAGAGAGATGCACTGGCCCCATTATTGTTCAATTTGGCTAGTACCCAAGGTGTTGTGGCAAAGGGTCAAATAATATGCTTTATTTGTTATAAGCTACACATAATATTCTTCATTGTGATAATAACGATATGCAATTTACATAGAGACATGGCCAATACACACGCGGCTCGGGACTCATTACACTCCCGGCTGCACGCGACAGTTCTTCACTATAATCTAGATCGTTTGTATTCTACACAATGATACAATCTATTTTGAATAGGCTCGCGCGCTTCACTATAGTCTCCCCCACTCATTTTAAGGAATTGGACACATGTTGAAGATATAGTCCCTGAGATATGTAGACTTTCGTCAGCTTCTGGTTTATGGCCAAGTTTCCTCCTGATAGTGCCGAATCGCGAAACGTCTTGATTTCCCAAGTGAATTTTCGCTTGTATTCTCTCTCCCATTTGAAAACTACGAACCCGCAAGGCAATAGGTGCTGTTTGAGCAAGAGCTTTGCCTTTGGAGAGCAGGGCGTCGAGACGAGTGTGGATCCTTCTCTTCAGGTACAACTCCGAAGGAGACAGATTTGGTGCTAAAGGTGTTGCTCTATAGCGGAACATTATGTGCTGTAGCTTGACAGACAGAGGAGCGGAATTATCAGCAGTAGCCTGATTCGGTTACAATATCCCTGAAATTTTTCGCCTTTAAAAATGATGGTGTTGTCCAAAACCGTCACGTAGGGGTAACCATGCGCCAAAAAGATACCTTCAAGTAGAAAGGTTGTTGTAGCAGAAGACAGAGCATCACAGATTATGCAAACATCCGCCCACTTCAACTTTGCATCCACGCACATCAAAAGAAAATGTCCATCTAAACGCCCCGCATAGTCGGCGTGCTCTCTCTCTCCCAATTTTCATCAGGCTGATCCTAGGGATGAATTGGTGCTTTCTGCGGACTGTGGTGAACTTTGGCACAGGACTCACAGCTCTTCGCAAAACGCTCTATGTCCTTGTCCAAGCCTTCCCAATAAACGCATATCCTGGCAAGTTGCTACATATTTATGATGCTCGCTCGGAACGGAATAGCATGTTGTCAGAGACAGTGTACAAGCTATCCTTTCAGCTCGTTTTGAGCTTCTGCAGTAATTGCAACTTCAGGCCTTTTGCAGTTTCCTCGGCGACTGTCTCTGCAGTGATAGACAAACTGGTAATCTAAGGCAGTGTTTCAGCATGCAGTGTGTTGACTTTTTGATCAATTAAAATCTCTGGTGACTCAATAGTTGTAGAGAATGATGCACGGGAAAGACAATCAACATTTTCGCTTTGTTTTCCCTTCTTGCATTGAACTGTCTAATCGAGCCCTTTGAAGAAAAAGGCGTACTTCAGCAAACGTTCAACTGTCCTGGATAAGCGGCGTAGTGGGTAGGCCTTTGAAGAGAACTCTGGAATAAACTTGGCTAGGCCGAGGAATCTCCTCAATTCATCCACATTCTCCTGTCATGGCATCTAAGAAACTGCTTGAACCTCAGCTGGGCACTTCTGCATCTAATTATCTGACACTACGTGTCCGAGGTAGTTTATGCTTTCTTTGAAGAATGAGCATTTAGCCCGATTGAGGTGTAGATCATTTACTTTGAGACGTTCTAGGCATGTGCCAAGATTTCTGATGCACTCATCGAAATCTGACCCATGACAGATGATGTCATCAAAGTACGCCTTGACC
Source organism: Odontomyia ornata (assembly GCA_963969285.1). Lineage (NCBI taxonomy): Eukaryota > Metazoa > Arthropoda > Insecta > Diptera > Stratiomyidae > Odontomyia > Odontomyia ornata. The sequence continues at coordinate 145,610,165 of OZ017738.1, forward strand.
TTTAGAAGGCCGTTGAGCAATTGTCCCAGGACCCAGTGAATTTCATTGAAGCTGAGACGGTTCATTTTGAACGTTTACTTATGCGTTGAAATCGTTTGAATCTTGCTCCTTTCTTCATGGACCCGTAAATGCAAATATGCTGTGTGCAAGACCTATTTATAAAAGTATTTGGAACCTCTGAGACTATGCAGCTTCTCGCCTATTCTGCGCATGGCGTAATTTGAAGGAATTCACTCGCATAAGCTTACCCCACTGTCGAGCTTAGCTATAACAACGAGTGACGTTCCCCAATCGCTTGATGGAATCGGACTGATGACTCCTTGAGACTCCTGTGCGGCTAACAGCAATAATGAGCCTACCTAGAACTTGTTCAAGGAACGGTATGAAAACAAGAGATTATTAGTCAATTCCATCCTCAACAAGCTTTTTTCCAATGGGATTTGGCAGGCGAATCAGCGCAAGAAATCAAGGCGTTGCATAATATCACTCAGGAGCACTGGAGAGGTTTAGAAGCATTGAAAATCCAGATCAATCACTGGGATCCTATACTGATATTTCTCTTAGTTAAGAAAAGGGATAAAGTCACGCATATACTGTTTGAACCGTTTTTAGAAATGCCAAGGGAAATTCCGACACTCCGTTAGTTTTTAAAATTTCTTGAACTCAGATTCTAATCCTTAGAAGTATTAGGTAACAAAGCTCAACCACAACAAAACCATCAACTACGCAGGATAAAACGTCGTTAACTATAACCAAGCTAAGGGAAAGTGGATGCGTGATCTGCAAAGGTGATCACCAAGTTTACTACTGTGATGAACTCTTGAAACTTTCAATACCAACACGGAGAAATATGATATCGAAAAAAACCTTTGCTTCAACTGCTTAAAGACAGGACATGGTGCAAAAACCTGCATTTCGAGATGCTGTACTATATGTGATAAAAGGCAAAACATGTTACTTCACCTGGAGAAAAACTCAACCAATGTCACATCAGCTAACACAACTTTAACCACTATATCAGACCAAGAAAATTCAGACATCTTCCTAGGGACAGCAGTGATAAATATATTGGCATAATACATTCCGCAAGAGTACACATTGACTCAGGATCCCAGTTAAGCTTTATCACCAACAAGCTTTATAGAAAGTTACATCTAAAATAAACTCGGGACATGCAAGATATAGCTGGCATTGGCAATAGCAGACAACAGTCATCGAAACGGGTGAACTTGACAATGTCATCTAAATATAGCAATTATATTACGCAGTTTGAAGACTTCCTGCTTAAAGATATAACGAGCAAACATCCAAATAGACTGGTAGAAGTCACTAAATGACCAATTCAGAAAACTTTTGCCTCAACAGATTTCTCATTCAACATGCCTCGAAACTTTGACCTTTTACTTGGTGCAGCGCTGTTTGGAACTATAATACCAGGAACGATTTCATTAGAACACCCACCAAATTTAGAATCATTAACAGAAACAAAAATGTTTGGTCTATCTCGGAACTTTGAACAGCAGCTAGAGAGATTCTGGGAAATTGTGGAAGTTGTCTCCTCATCAATAACAACAAACTCAGCTGAAGATAAGGAGAGCGAGACTTTCTCCATTTCCACTTTAAGTAGATCCTTAACTCGGAGATACATAGTACGTCTTTCCTTTCAGGAGCCTCCCATTTGCTTGGGAGCGTCGAAATAAATAGTATTACATAGACTCAGTGCCCTACAAAGGAGACTTATTCGAAATCCCAAACTCCAAAATGAGTACACTGCATTTCATGAGGAATATCTCAAGTTGGGACACCTGGAAAGGATCAATTAAATTAATGAGAGCAAACCACATTATTTTCTTCTTCTTCTTCTTAGCACCACAGCCAATCTCGGGCCTTCGCTTCATGCAAATAGCGCCTCCAACTGTCTCGGTTCATTGATCACGTCCTCCAATTCGGGAATCCAAGCAGCGATGAACTGTCTTCGTCGACCATGTCAGACCAGCGTTTCCTCGGTTTCCTCACTGGTCTCTGGCCTTCAGTTCTCCCAACGAATACTTTTTGGGTATCCGTTGTTCGTCCATACGATTCATGTGGCCATCCCATTGCAGCTTCCACAGTCTTATAATCGTTGAGACTTCCGGTTCATCTGAAATTTCCTGCAGCTCATGGTTGTATCGAATTCGCCATTGGTCTCCGTCTACCTTCGCTCCGATCATTCGCCTCAGGACCCGTCGCTCAAAGGCGTTCAATATATTTGCGGATGCTTGGGTTAGGGTCCATGTTTCACACCCATAGCATAACACAGGTCTTATCACGGATTTGTATACTTGGAGCTTTGTTTTCCTGTGTATGCAGCTGGTCTTCAAGATCGTCAATACTGAATAAAATATTTTATTTGCGAGCTGTATTCTTCGGCGTACTTCGTCTCTTTCATTGCCCGTTTTCGTTATTTTGGGGCCTAAATACACAAATTTGCTAACATTTTCGATACTGTATTAGCCAAATGATCTTTTGTGCATTTGAGGTATTTTTCCTCGACTGCGTCAAGAGCTTTGTTTTATTTTCAGTGATTATTTAGCCCTACTAGTTTTGCTTCGCTATCGAGTTTCAGGAAAAGTTCTTTGGCAGTTTTTAGTGATGGTAACAAAATGTTTATGTCATCCGGATAGGCTACCATTTGGCTCGACTTGAATGGTAATGTGCCTCACGTATCGACAGATAGCTTCTTATGACGAACTCCAGAGCCAGATTGAATATTAATGGGGCCAGCCCATCCCCCTGCTTTAGTCCGATATTTGTGTCAAAGGCATCGGTGAATTGGTTATTGATGCGGACTTGGAAGGTCATCGACTTCATTGTCATTTTGGTAAGACGGACTAATTTGGCTGGGATGCTAAAGCAAAACATTATTTGATACAGTACGTTACGATCAATACTGCCGTATGCTTGCTTAAAGTCAACGAAAATTTGGTGTGCGTCTATGTTGAACTCCCAGCATTTCTCAAGTACCTGGTTGACTGTGAACAATTGGTCTGTTGTTGATCTACCTGCTCTAAAACCACCTGGATACTCTCCAATAATACTGTTGGCGTATGATCCCATTTTATTTTCTAAGATTTTAAAAAATATTTTGTACGCCGTACAAAGTATTCATATGCCTCTATAATTTTCGCACTGTACCTTGTCACATTTTTGTGGATAGGGAATATAATTGATTGGCTCCACTCTTTCGGCATATGTTCTTGTTGCCAAATGTACTGCATGACTTTGTGAATAGCTTTATAAACACTATTGCCACCATATTTGATGAGCTCCACTGGAATCTCATCGATGCCCGGCGCTTTATTATTCTTTTGGGCTTTGATGATAGAACAAACTTCATCCAGAGTTGGCGAGGCAAATGGGAGCTCTCCGCAGACATCTACAGGCTCCGATGTTCTGGAGCTATGCGGAGGATTGAGGAGGTTCTTGAAATATGATGCCCATCTTTCCTTAATCTTGGTTTCATCAGCGATGATATTGCCAATGTCATCACGACAGAGCGTGGTTTTGGGCTGACAACCCCGTTTCAGGCTTTTCACTACTTTGTATGCTTGTCTTGTGTTGCTGCTCGCTAAACTTACATCTATACTTCTGAATTGGCCATCATAGTATTTTCTTTTCTTAATCCTAATTATCTTATTCGCTACTCTTCTGAGATTTTCATAGTGTTCTCCCTTCGTCCTGGTTTTCCTACCTGCGTATTCTTTGTACGCCTGAAACTTTTTGTCTAACGCATTCTGGCACTCAACATCGAACCAATCATTCCTTTTGCGCCAGGCTTGATGTCCAATCGTCTGTTATGCCCCGGTCTTAATAGCCGCTTTCACTTCCATCCAGACCTCGCTGCTCGTCTTTAACGATGGGTCTGATAAAATGGGAGCCAGCTGGTTGTCGAGGGTCTCCGTGAAATTTTTGGCAGCAGATGCCGTTTGGAGCCTTTTGATGTTAAATTTTTGTAGAGGGCTGGTCTTCGCCGAATATGCTTATGACAAATGTAACGACATCGATAGGTTGATTTGATCAAGTAATGATCTGAGTTACAACTGGCTGCTCGGTATGTACGGACGTCAAGTATGCTCGAAGCCCGTGATTGTTGGATCAGAACATGATCGACCTGGTTCTGTGTGTTGCCGTTCGGTGATGCTCACCGGGAAGCAAATCGAACATTTGACTAGATTTTTGCTACATGCTAAGTCAATCAGGCGCTGGACGTTGTCATTTGTTTCATCGTGGAGGCTATATCCTCCAGTCGTTCCCCGATGAGATAGCTCATTGCCAACCTTAGCGTTGAAATCACCTAACATTATTTTTGTGTCGTTTGTAGGAAATGAGTCGACCAGTTTTTCCAGGTAATTGTAGAACATTTCCTTCGTTTCTTCTTCAGCCAGATTTTGAAGAATTTCGCTTTTATACGGATCGCATACAACCGTTCATTGATTGCCTTAAAATCAATACCGTGCGATTTGAGCTCCCTATCCATAATGAAGGCCACTCCGAATTCTTGTTTTCCAGTAGGCTTCCCACTTTTGAATATTGTGTGCGATCTCATGTTTTGAATATCATTTCCAGTCCAGTTAGTTTCCTGGATTGTCAGTATTTTGAATTTATATTGATAATTGAGTGATCTGACATTGCAGGATCCAATACCATAGTCCTTATTTCGTATGCGAGGTCTTTGCCGTGAGTCCAATCCATTCCGAGGCCGTTCTGCAGGTTTCGAAACATTTTAAGGTTTTCCAGGGATGGGGAGTTGGCCCGTCGCCCAACCTCCATTCCGGCGGCATGATTACTACCTCGATTCCGTTATCAGGCGCGGAAGATTCGCCTTCACCCTCTTACGTCCTCACAAAGGAGGTGTAAGTAGGATTTAGTAGCAGAGCTGTAGCTGCATTTACAGTTATTAGCATTTCTCGGCATTTAATGTCACATTATTCGGGAACCAATAAAAACAATGTGCGACTCCGAGAGCATTTACTAACATTTAATTGGGAGGTTTGGGATGAGGAATCATAGAAACTATGGGTTGGTGAAGCAAGGGGTTCCCTCCTCCTTTCTCAAATGGCCTTGGGACCGTCTACCTCGTCAAAACAACTAAATTGCAAGTTGTGTTTAATGGATCGGCCAAGACAAGACGATAAAGAAAAAATGTATCGCCAGATAATTGTTGTTCCAGAAGACCGAAACTTCCAAATTATTCTCTGGCGAAATAAGCCTGGAAGAGAAACGCATATATACCGATTAAAAACAGTGACAAATGGCACCCGAAGTGCTCCTTATTTGGCAATAAGAAGTTGGAATCAGCTTGCTCTGGATGAAACCGCATTATACCCTCTTGCAAAGAGAATAATTCAGAAAGATTTTTAGGTTGATGACTTATTCGTATTAACTGGGTCCGATTCACTTAAAGCCGCCTCAGATATGCAACAACAAATAATTGCACTGTTACAGATGGGAGGATTTCAGTTATGCAAGACGTGTCCTAATAATCCAACTCTTCTGAAATCAATCCCAACCGCAGACAAAGCCAAAAAAGTTGACATTTCCAAAGTAGAAACTGAGAATGTTTTCAAAACTTACGTGAAGTCCATCCACCAATGAATTCATACTGAAAATAAATGAATTCAGAAGCGAACAACAAATTACAAAAAGAATTGTACTCTCACATTTTTCACAACTGTTCAATCCACTTGGACTTGTAAATCCGGTTATAGTGTTAGCAAGAATATTTATGCAGTAACTAAGGGAGGTACAGCTTGATTGGAACACTTCATTACCAGAAGATGGACGATGTATCGATTGCAACTTCCTCTCTTAAATACCCTTAAAATTCCACGACAAATAAAAAACTTTACTAGCGACGAAACTTATCGCGAATGCAAGTGAAATAGCCTACGGAGCTTGCACCTATTTAAGAACCGAAAGTAAAAACGGCGTAACAACAAACTTGATATATGCCAAAAGTCGAGTTACACCAACAAAAAAAAGAAGTATCGCGAGTTTGGAGTTATGTGCAGCTCAATTGCTTGATATCTTGATGCGTCAAGTAAAAGGAATACTTAAAATAATAATGGAAAAAACCTCCTTATGGACAGACAACAATTGTTCTGCAGCGAATATCGTCACCATCAGCAAAATTCACATCATTTGTGGCCAATCGAGCTGCAGCAATTCAGTCGTCTAAGGGAACGACATGTATCTAAAGTCAACCATGCAGACATAGTCTAAAGTGGTATGCTACCTTCTCAACTAATAGCGACGAATCTTTGGTTTAAAGGACCTAGTTTCCTTTATCATCCCATAACAACTAACCCAGCTCCAGATTATCTGAACAGCATACACCCTATTCCGGAAGTAAAAACAACAAAGTGTACTTTCCGTCAATATTCATTACAAAAACCACTTTCAGCAACTACAAGAGGTACTGGCATTCATTGTCAGATATGGAAGCAATTGTAGAACACCAAAATATAAGGGCACAACTAGCAAACCAACGCCTATAGAAATGAAGATAGCATTGAAACTAATTACCAAGAGCATACAATTACTTTTTATGGAATTGTTTGCAGCTACATATAAATGAGTTGCATATTTTGAATAATAATTTTTTCTGAAAAATTATTAGAGAAGAAAAATGTTAGAAGAAGGTGGTTTCGACGTGTGCACTAATTCTCCTCAGGCCATCACACTTAGATACACACCGGTGATGGCGACCACCATGCTCAGAGGTGAGGGAGTTAATTTTTAATTTTTCTACTTATGCAAACTCAATATGTTTTTGTATCTGCAAGTTATATTCAAGGTAAATTTCTCTTGTAAGTACTTGTATTAGCTAAACTTTTTTTTTTTTTAATTGGATCATTTCACCCTTTTCACATCAATTTAATGTAAATCTATACGACAAATTTGCTCTACATTTGAAGCTCTTTCTTTCGGATGGCTCCGATAGCTTTTTAAATTACTTTTTATGGAATTGTTTGCAGCTACATATCCGCGCGACGTTAGATAAAGCTTCAAATGTAGAGCAAATTTGTCGTATAGATTTACATTAAATTGATGTGAAAAGGGTGAAATGATCCAATTAAAAAAAAAAGTTTAGCTAATATAAGTACTTACAAGAGAAATTTACCTTGAATATAACTTGCAGATACAAAAACATATTGAGTTTGCATAAGTAGAAAAATTAAAAATTAACTCCCTCACCTCTGAGCATGGTGGTCGCCATCACCGGTGTGTATCTAAGTGTGATGACCTGAGGAGAATTAGTGCACACGTCGAAACCACCTTCTTCTAACATTTTTCTTCTCTAATAATTTTTCAGAAAAAATTACTATTCAAAATATGCAACTCATTTATATGTAGCTGCAAACAATTCCATAAAAAGTAATTTAAAAAGCTATCGGAGCCATCCGAAAGAGTGATCGATATCCACGCGACGTTAGATAAAGCTTCAAATGTAGAGCAAATTTGTCGTATAGATTTACATTAAATTGATGTGAAAAGGGTGAAATGATCCAATTAAAAAAAAAAAAAAAAGAGCATACAAGCCCAAGATTTTGCATCAGATATAGACGAACTACACAGAATAATACCGTCAAAAGTGAGAGTAACCTAAGAGCTTTAGCCCCATTACTAGATGAGGACGGAATAATTCGAGTAGGAGGAAGAATTCAAAAAAGTAACTTACCATTTCGATCAAAACACCCTATGATTATTTCATGTAAGAACGTTATTTCCAAGCTAATATTTGAGAATCTTTATCGAAAATATCTGCATACAGGACCACAAACATTGCTGTACATCTCAGGACAAACATTCTATAGCACAAGGGGAACGGATTTAGCTAGCACCACTGCATGACAATGTCTTCGATGTGCTCGAGCTAAACCTAAAAATATTAATCAACTCATGGGCAATCTTCCTGCAGAAAGAATCCAGCAGTCCCGGCATTGACTTTTGTGGACCAATCAAAATTCATTTTCAAATGAGAGGGAAGTAACCAGTTAAAAGATATGTTGCAGTTTTCGTTTGCTTCTCAACAAAGGCTGTACTTTTGGAACTAGCATTGGATTTACCAACCACAGTATTGATTGGCAGTCGCAAATGATTCATTTCCAGACGGGACTTTCCTGCTAAAATATTCTATGATAATGCCACTAATTTCATTGGAGCACGATCAGAGTTAGAAGCATTGTTGCGAATTCCGGCGTACCAACTTTCTCCCATTCGCAACTTCAAATTGCTGCCGTAATATTTCCACCTTCCTTTGGGCATTCCTACCTTTTCCTCCATAAATTTATTTATTTTTTTTTACATGTTTCCATTTTCCCTTTAATTTTTACTCCCCCATCATCACAATACTACCCTTTTTCCTTATTAACAACTACAAAAAATAATACCTACTAATAATTTCAATTTTCCCACTAATAACGTTCCATTTATTAATTCCCAATAACAAAATTTCATTCTATTCATTTTCCCTAACAAAACCTAATTCCTTCCTTAACACTAACTAATTCCATTCCCACTAACAAATTTTATTTTTTTATACTAACAAAAATGAATTGACTAACAAAATTCAATCCCATGCCCAAATGCATCATTGAAGTTGCTTATGAGATGATTGGGAAAAAAGGGAGTTGGTATTTGGAAAAAAAAATATAAAAGACTTTTGCTGTGCGGGATATGAGTGATTTTTGTGTGTTTTAAAATTGGAGAAAAAAAAAAGTTTTTGGATTGAAAAATGTGATGGTGAATCAAATAGATTTTTCCTTTGAAGTTTTAATGATGAAGTAGGAGAGTGAAAGTATTGAGAAAGTGAGGAATATTGGATTTTGGAAGAGAAAGGAGTTGAATTTGTGCGGTGTGAAAAAGAAACAGAAAAGAAGAAGAAATGATTTTTTTGATTTGAAGTGCGGGGAGACGAAAGTTGAAAGTTTTAAAAAGAAAAAAAAAAAAAAACTAAATTTTGTTGGTTGGTGAAGAGGATCAGGTGCCTTGAGTGCAGTTTTTTTTTAGCGAGTACGGATCAGACAGTTGAAAGTGGCCGTTGTGTTTTTAGTTTTTCGTTGTTTTAATATTGAAATCTGATTTTCAGTGGCCCCACGCTTCTTTGTTTGTACATCACCGGGCGCTCGGGATTTTGCAAGGAAAGAAGTACGTGACAATCATATTTTGTTTCAAAATTTTACAAATAATTTTTAAAAATAATTTTTATATTTGAATTGATTTGGTTTGTTGTATTTTAGTATATATTCTTTTGTTTAACTCTCAAAAGGGCCTTTTACTCGTAAGGTTTTTTTGGTTGTAAATATAATTGTTGGATTTTTTTGTAAATAAAACGGCCATGGTACATTAAAAACCTTATTTTCATTTCTCAAAATGACCTCTCCCTTTCCCATCCTTTTCCCTTTGTGCTAGTTTTTATGTAAGGTGGCTCAGCACGAGCAGAGGGTGTCCCGGAAGACCCACGACACGACTGAGCGCTAGCCGGCCTCAGTATGCCACCCCGGACTACACACCTCTCTGCTAATTCTTAATGTCTGCAACTGCGGTGACTTCCGTGGTTGCTACATATGGCGCCCAAACTTTTAGGCTTTCTAATATGTTTATTTGATTTTGATTGCTTGCTTTTATTATAGTTTAAATTTTACAATTTTTGGTTTGTTGGGCTTGAGTACCTGGAGTGCCTGACTTGAATAGTGGTCTGAGCATTCCAGGGAAATTATTTTTTTTTGCTTTGTTAGAAATTTTTGATGACTTGTTTGAATGATGAAAAGTGATCGAGTAATAGTTTGAAAAGTTTTAGTTTAGATTTTGGTATTAATTTATAAATTTTTGATCACGGGGTTCGCCGCAGTTGCAGTGGCGCCTACCGTGCTGTTTTGTGTTTGATAGTCTCCACCGGCTATGATAGTGGGCATGCTTTAGCAGTGTGGATGTTGGTTGGGATCAACCGAATTTTGAGTCGTTGGCTATATCTCCCTGCACGGGATAGTTGGACTTAGATCCATCTCTTGGAATTAGCCAACGCTTTCGGCCCTTCCATCATCTATCTGGTTGTAGCTTTGGGATGTGTGCGGCTCTTGTCCGAGCCATTATGAAGTCCGTAGTATTTCATAATGGTCTCGTAGTCAGCTTTTGAGGTGACAATTGGAGCGGAGTCCGCCTACAAATTCCATTGTTATACCAGGCACTGTTGTGGTTTGTCTGCTTCGTGTTATGTCTAAATTTTAATCACCATCCCATATAATTACCTGTTCTTTTCCTTTTCCTCCTAGGGGGAATCATTTTAAGAAATGATAGCAAAATCACTTTCGATAATTGAATTTAAACATAATTCCATTTGCACTCGCTTGCACTCATCCCACTTACTTCTCGTCATATATTTTCTTTTATTTCGCCACTTCATTCAAAGTTTATTATTGATTGTAATGTAGATAGTGTTAGATTTGGGTTGACTTCAAACTCATTGAATTAAGGTTCAGATTAGTTATAGATTATTAGAATCAATTAAGGTCTTGGGTTAGATTAGTTTTAGATAAGTGGGTTTATGGTTTTACGGATGTTAGTTTAGAGTAATTCGGTTAGTTTTAATATTAATGATTGAGATTAGGTTAGTTCGTTTTGGGTTTTGAGTAATTTTTATTAGTTTTAGTTTTGATGATTGGAGATTGCGTTTAGTTTAATTATTTTTTTTTGGGTTTGAATAATTGTAAGGTTGAGTTTGATAATTGATTTTAGTTTATGTTTGTTAGTTAGGTTTTGGTCAGGGTTAATTTGCACGTAGTGTGCATTATAGAGACTTTTTATTTTTATTCTAGCTAGTAAGTTTTAAAATTTTATATATTTATTTACTTGTCGGTTTGTCTGTCTGGCATTCCAGTTTTAATTTATTTTTAAAGAATCGTTTGTTTGTCCGTCTGTTTTTTTTATTAAATTATTTCTTTTATTCAAATTGTCGGTGTTGTCCGTCTGTTCATTGATTTTAATATATGTACTTAAATTATTTAGATGGTCTGTAGATTTTTATTGTTTTTGATAGTCATCATGTTTCCGCACATACGACATGAACCCGATAATTTCACTCGCTGTTCATTACGCTCTTCCCAAGATTTGCCAAATCCTCAGTCGGAGCTCTCGTTCCAGGATGGTGGTCAGGCAGTTGAGACTCATCAAACGATTATCCCAATCACCAAATGGGGTTTTAAGTTCGATGGTGGCTCCAATGGTTTGGATGCACGACAATTTTTGTTTCGTGCTAGCATTATGGCTAGAGATTATGGTCTCACAGAGCGTGAACTCGTTCGAGACTTTCATGTTCTGCTGCAGGGATATGCCGAAAACTGGTACTGGCAGATACGTGACCTGCATAGAAACTTGAGTTGGACGCAGCTAAAAGTGGAGTTCATGGAACGATTTGGATCTCGGCTTGATGACGCACATATTTGGGAAAATATGTTCGCCCGCAGGCAAGAATCCAATGAACAATTCATCGAATTTTATGAATCCCTTGAAGCTATGGCTCTTCAACTCAGGACTCCGATTAGGGACACGGATCTGCGAGACCTAGTTTTCAAAAATATGAGTTTCAGGTTGCAGGATCACTTAGCTAGACATGAGTTCTCGACCACCCGTGAGCTTGTCTGGAGGTGTCGTCGAATTGAGGGCATTTGGCGTGAGCTGGAGATCAAGTATGGTCGACCTCCAGTTCAGCCTTATGAGCTTAATTCGATGAGACCACCTGGTCGGTTTCCGGCTGGTTTGGAATGTTGTGTGCCAATGAATCCCCATGCTAGTGGAACGAGGGATTTTGGTTATAATAATACCGACATGCATCATCATGAATCCCCAGTACCATTTAGCAGTGCTAATATCTCAAGCAGATCACCAGACTACGTCGAATGTAATGGAAAGGCGGGCGATGATCGTGAGTCACCCGCTAGTTTTAGAGCACGACCTTTTCGGGATCGCTTATGGAGATCCTGGAGATATTTCTTCGCCAGGCGTCTCTTGAAGCGCGCCTGCGTGGAGTCAATTATTGCAACTCCTGGCGACACTAGGCCCTACGCAGAGATTTCCGTCAAGGGTCGCAAATTGACGGGCTTGCTTGATAGCGGAGCCAGTGTTAGTATCCTCGGAGCCGGAGCCTTGGACCTGCTGTCGGATTTGGGTTTGCATATGCATACCATGCATGCTCATGTTCGGACTGCATCAGGGCACAAGGATCCAGTTCTGGGATACGTCACTACATTGGTGCAATTTAATAAAACCACCAAATTAATGAGATTCCTAGTTGTTCCTTCCTTGACGCACGCAGTGTATCTTGGAATTGACTTCTTGGATCTCTTCAAAATAGCACCAATCCAGGTCAACGCTATCGAAGCAGCGTCGGAGCTTCAGAGCCCTGAATTCCATCTTTTGTCTCCAGAAGATCAGCAACGACTGGACTTCGTCAAACAACAGTTTCCGTCGTATAATGAGAAAGGCTTGGGTAGGACCAGTCTCGTGTCTCATCACATCGACACTGGTTCTGCTCGACCCATCAAGCAGCGGCATTATGCTGTTTCGCCTGTTATACAGAAACTGTTGTATGACGAACTCGATCGTATGTTGTCTTTGGGGGTAATAGAGGAAAGTCAGAGTTCGTGGAGTTCGCCTGTGACCCTTGTCAGAAAACCCGGCAAGGTGCGTTTGTGTCTGGACGCTCGACGCCTCAACGAGGTGACTGTTAAGGACGCCTATCCGTTGCCACTGATTGAAGGTCTTTTGACACGGTTGCAGAGTACCAGGTTCATTACCAGCTTGGACCTGAAGGATGCCTTTTGGCAAATACCATTGGATAAGGCAAGTAAGGAGAAAACGGCTTTTACTGTCCCTGGCAGGCCCTTGTACCATTTCAAGGTCATGCCGTTCGGTTTGTGTAATGCTCCCCAAACGATGTGTCGGTTGATGCATAAAGTAATACCGCATGAGCTGTAGGACAAGGTATTTGTTTACCTAGATGACCTGCTTGTTACAAGTTCAACATTTGATGAGCACTTGGAGCTCCTGAGTACTGTTGCAAAACTGCTCAGGGACGCCAACTTGACCATCAATGTTGAAAAAAGCAAGTTTGTCAAGAAGGAGATCAAATATCTTGGCTTCGTAGTGAGTGATGGTATCCTGCGCACCGACACGGAGAAGGTTTCTGGTATAGTCTCCTATCCTGAACCCCGAACGGCCAAAGATGTGAGACGGTTCATGGGCATGGCAGGATGGTACAGGCGTTTTATTCCAAACTTCGCCTCGGTTGCGGCCCCTCTAACGGACTTGCTAAAGGGCAAACGTGCCTTCAAGTGGTCTGCTTCCGCCAATAGTGCCTTCAATAAAGTGAAGCAATTGCTGATTTCTGCTCCAGTGCTGGCTAACCCTGACTTTACGAAGCACTTCTATATCCAGTGTGACGCAAGTACAGTGGGTATTGGAAGTGTTTTGTTCCAGAAGGACGATGAAGGTGGAGAACATCCAATTGCATATATGTCGATGAAGCTCAACGCTGCGCAACGTAACTATAGCATTACTGAGTTGGAATGCTTAGCTGCGGTGCAGAGTGTAAAGAGATTCAGGGCATATATCGAAGGGTTGCCCTTCACCATCATAACCGACCATGCCAGTCTTAAATGGCTGATGCAGCAGTCGGACCTTTCTGGTCGATTGGCTCGCTGGAGTCTGAAATTACAAGGGTTCAATTTCCAGATTGAACACCGGAAAGGTGCTCTTAACGTTGTACCGGATGCGTTATCGAGATCTTGCTCGCAGGACGAGCGGGTGGCCTCGCTCATTGCTTGCCTCCCGGAACACACACATATTGATGGTTTGATACCTCAGTCTGCGTTTCAGGAGCCCGAGTACGAACATCTCAAGGAGCAAATCCTGAAGCAACCTGATAAGTTTCAGAATTTGCACCTTGCTGATGGCCGAGTGTACATCGGTTCTGGTTCCCCTGTAACGCTGACTACAGATATCCCCCGAACAAAATTATGGGTTCCTGAGGGCTACCAACAGGCTCTTATAGTGCGAGCTCATGATGATCCCCGGGGCTCTCATTGTGGAAGTCGTAAGACCACGGAAGTCTTATAAAGATATTATTATTGGCCTCGCTTGCGTCAAGATGTTATTCAGCACATCCAGGGCTGTTCAACATGCAAACAGGTCAAGCCTTCGAATTCCACTTTGAGACCTCCTATGGGCGCATCACGAGACTCGACGAGACCTATGCAGCGCCTGTTTGTGGACTTCATGGGTCCATACCCTCGTTCAAAATCCGGGAACACTCAATTGTTTGTGGTCCTGGACCATTATAGCAAGTTCATATGGCTCAAACCGGAATCAGTCGTGCGATACTTGGAGCGCGAAATCTTTTTGACCTTCGGAGTTCCCGAATGGCTTCACTCGGACAATGGTGTGCAGTTCGTCTCCAAGGTATTCGCTAAGCTTATAAGTGACTATGGGGTGCAGCACTGCTTCACTCCATACCATTCCCCGCAAGCGAATGCCTCGGAGAGGTCAAACCAGTCGACATTGAACGCCATCAGAGCCTACATAGGGTCCGATCATAGCAGGTGGGACGAGAATCTTCCGGAATCGTGTTTTGCCTTCCGCAAGGTGATTCATGAATCCACAGGATTTTCGCCCTACTTCCTCATGTTCGGATACCACCCTATCCAGCATGGCACTGAGTACGCCCTCCTTAGAAGCTTGAACGCTTTTGAGGATGGAGAAGTACAGCTAAGTTCAAACAGTGATCGCCTGCGAGCTGTACAAGACCGTGTCCGAGCTAAGCTGACAGAAGCCTACCGGAAGGGAGCTCAAAGTTACAACCTTCGGGCTCGCCCCCGTGAGCTACTTCAAGGTCAGAAAGTTTTCGTGCGGAATTTCACCGTGAGCAATGCAGCCGATCGTTTTGCGGCTAAATTCGCTCCACGATTTGTTCCTGCAGTGGTTCGCCGCCGTACTGGGCAAGTTACTTATGAACTTGAGGATGAATCCGGTAAGCTGCTTGGGACCTTTCACGCTAAAGACATCCGATCCGATTCATAGTTACCCCTGCCGACCTTCTTTGTTTGCCCGGCTGAATGAGACACTCAGGGTCTGGGTCGTCCCCACGATTGTTGCGAATTCCGGCGTACCAACTTTCTCTCATTCGCAACTTCAAATTGCTATTGGTAGTTAAATAGTTAAAAATATTCCGCCTTTAGTAGAACTTTCAAATAAAAAAAAGGTGAAAGAAAGTATATACCCTTTAATTCTACTATTTATTTTAAATTAAGTATACAATTGTTTCGTTCTCTACTTGAGAACTTCCTCAGTACTACTATTCCCTAAACTATAAGTGTCCTAATATTTATACTAAACTCATTAACGTATTAATATGAATCTCTAATTACATCTAATCCCTCAAAGTACTTTTACTTAATCTCTAATTACCTGATCCTTTACCATTCAAAAATTTCTTTTTCCTTAATTACTACTTAACTACCTTCATTATTTTGTAAGCTTGAATAGCCAGGTGTATCCGTTACCTGGGTCGCCGTTCCAAATGTCCTGCGTCTTCCGATTGAATATCTCCAAGCTTTCTGCTACATCAAGCTTCCATCCGTTTGTAACCGTTTTCAGCATGCTTACGTTGTCCGCAGTGATGTCATGTTTTTCAAGGACTATATGTTCCGCTACTTTTGATTTGAAGTTTTTTGCATCCTGCTTTTTGTTTTTGTTGACTGCTTCCCTTAAGTGTTCATTCCATCTGACACCTAGTGATCTCCTCGTTTGTCCAATGTAACATCCATTACATTTCGTACACGATACCTTGTAGACTCCACTCCGCTCCATTTTGGGAATGGGGTCCTTGGTTGATCCAAGCAAGTTCTGTATTTTTGTGGCCCGGCTCGTATAAACTAGGTCGACGTCTACGTTCTTCATTGTTTCCGTCCTTGAGTCAAACGTTACAACCAACCTCTTCCGTTGCTCGACTTCCGCAGTTAACGTTGTGAACTTTTTATTGAAGATCTCCTTCGTTCGTTTGGCTATTAATTTGGTGACTTCATCCGTAGGGTATCCATTCCACTCGGCTAGCTTATAAATGTGGGACGTTTCTTTTTTCAGGCCTTCCTTATTCAATGGAAGCGTGAGCATTCGATTCACAAGCCAGCTAAATGTCGCCCATTTTTGCTGTTGGCAATGGTTCGAAGTGAAAGGAATTATCCGCATGGTGTCCGTTGGTTTGCGGTATATTTCGAATTCCAATCCATTAGCTCCTCTACATACCATTACGTCAAGGAATGGTAGCCGCCCCTCTGACTCCAGCTCGTGGGTGAAACTGATGTTGTTGTGTATTGAGTTGATCGCCGTGAGAGTTTGCTGGACCTGATCCTCTTTGATGATCGTGAAGATATCGTCTACATAACGCACCCATCGATGTGGCAGTTTACCTTCTTGTGCTAACTTCTCCTCCAAAAATGCCATAAAAACTTCGCTTAGAAACGGGGAAAGAGGGTTTCCCATTGGAGCACCACGTGTTTGCTTAAAAAATTCTCCCCTGAAGGTGAAATAGCTTTCACCCATGCAGAGTCTAGCCAGTTTCAAATACATTTTGGCTCGTGCTTTCCATTGTTCTCCTGATCCTTGTATCAGAATCCACTCCTCAAGTAAGTGCTTCTTTGACCGGAATACTGGGAAAAAGTGCCTTGACGTCAAATGACACCATCGTATCTCCATCTTCCAAAGGTCCCCAGGACAAAACCTTTGAAGTAAATTCTGCCGAATTTGCTACTGATCTGGAAACAAATTTTTTGTCCATGTTATTGAACTCCTTGACTAACCACTTCGCAATTTTCTGAGTGGGAGCGTTTTCTGCTGACACAATTTCACGCATTTCATGGCCTGGCTTGTGAATCTTCGGAAGTCCTATGATCCTTGGCAGCGATGGGTTGGTTACTTGTAGCAGAAAGCTTGGAGATATTCAATCGGAAGACGCAGGACATTTGGAACGGCGACCCAGGTAACGGATACACCTGGCTATTCAAGCTTACAAAATAATGAAGGTAGTTAAGTAGTAATTAAGGAAAAAGATATTTTTGAATGGTAAAGGATCAGGTAATTAGAGATTAAGTAAAAGTACTTTGAGGGATTAGATGTAATTAGAGATTCATATTAATACGTTAATGAGTTTAGTATAAATATTAGGACACTTATAGTTTAGGGAATAGTAGTACTGAGGAAGTTCTCAAGTAGAGAACGAAACAATTGTATACTTAATTTAAAATAAATAGTAGAATTAAAGGGTATATACTTTCTTTCACCTTTTTTTTATTTGAAAGTTCTACTAAAGGCGGAATATTTTTAACTATTAAAATGGCACCCAAGACTACCGCTGAAGTCAATAAGTTTATCAGTTTAAGAAAGTCTGTCGCATCACTAAGAAGGGATTTAAATTTTTTAAAAAAATGCAAGCACAATAACATCACCCCGAAAAGCCACACCGTTAAACTCAAGACGAGTATACCGTTCAAGAAAGGTACAATGATCAAGTATCGCTGCTTAAGGTCACAAAGTCTTAAAGGAATTTTCCTATTCGATAGGAGGGACATCACACCGAGTGATTTTGCATGAGCGAGCATACCTTTTTATTCTTTCTGCCATAGTTTTATACTATCATATAGCGTGGCGACTCGTAAACACGCCGTATTAGATGTTAAATGCTTCATACTATCACATAGCCTGACGACCCGGCGCCACGCCAACATTCGGTCAGAACCCTCGCATTAGATATTTCACATCAATAAAAAGGCAGGAGTTGAAATATTTCCAGCAGAATTCAAGGTAGCGGAAGATGTGAAACCATAAATTCAAGTAGTATAACCATTTCCAAATTGCTTACGCTTAAAGATTATTTGTTGCGCGTGTTAATACTCGCTATTCGCAGGTATCAAGTCAATCGCCTAAATGAGTGCTGATTACCTTGATGTTTGCATGCTCGATCCAATTACTTCGCATGCGTTATTCCATAAACTCTAAGGCAATCATTGAACTAATAGAATTTGCTGATTGACAAAACTCTCGAATTATAAATTTTAATGTGATTCACCTGAAATGTGCAAGCAATTTCGAAATGGCAAGTGAGCAAAATTGTAAAAAAAATATATTTGATTGTTAACTTAAATTATCATTAGAGGATTAATTGGATTCGATGCAAATTATCTTTGATCAAGTGAGTTTACTTTAAACACTATCCCCGATGAGACGTATTCCGAAAATATTCAAAATGTGGGGTGGAACTAACAATTTGGTAGATTAAGTTAAGACCGAGAGAGTTACTTGATTATTATTTGGAAATTTTACTTCTGGGTGTAAAACAGTATCGAATTCATGGATCAAATACAGCAAAAAGTTAAGTAGACGTGTTCAATAATACGTTCCTTTTAAAGCTAAATAGCAAAATTCCAAAAAGCTCGGTAGAATATCAAGAGCTTTTAAAAATGGTTACATACGTATACAACATACTCTGTGGGAAATTCTAGATCGCCGTCTTCTTTATATAATCAACTTTAAGGTACGGAATGTATTTTCAATAGAAATTGTGTGGAAATGAAACGTTTGGTGCATTTTCCGTTACTCATAATTTACTACCCATGCTTAGAAACAGGCCAATGAACATTCTGGTGAATGTGCGCATTGAAAGTTGCGACGATTTCCGCAGGATATTCAGATTTACACCGCATACTGAATGCCCACAAAGATAAAACAAAATACGAGACTTCCAGTTTACTATCAAAGCTCGAATGTCGATAAATACAGGTTACTCAAATAAATATATGTATCTTTTGCTTAAATATGACATTATATTCACAACAAACGATCAAAGAAAGAAATAGGCTAGAGAACAAAAGACAAATCCTATACGCTTTCTGTTTCGTCGTTCCAAAGTGAAATAATTAGTTAGTTATACAATTACATTTTATTCCAATTAACATTTATTAAAAATAATAAAAGTGATTTTTAGCACAACAAACACGAAATATTATTTCTTCGTCTAAATATTATAATAAGAAAATAAAAGTAAATTCAAATAACTAACATTCATTTAAATTCGGGATGCGATACTACGAATACTCTACTATTCAACTTATCATTGCATAACGATTACGTTTCAACTAATAGTTTTAATTTAATTTAATTCACATCCATTCAAAATTTCTGCTTTTCGCTTTTACTTTTGTAGGCGATGAATATTTATCTTTTGTTACATGTATACATTACAAATTTCATTTAGTACAAGATTGAGCGTACAGTTTATTTTTGTTTGAATGTGAGCTTCCAAGAAGCTTTTAGCAACATTAGTTGCATGTTATTGAATTTTTAATTTTAGTTACTCTTCAATACTGTTGAAGGGTTCAATTGGGTTCACGATTCATACTCAATAGTTTCACATTGCATTACAATTCAAAGTCTTATGTTTCCAGTTCAATCTTTTTTCTTTCCTGTCAGGATGAATACAAATCTGTAGGTAAATAATTTGTGCAACAAAGTTAAGGTGCAAAATGACGGGGAAGATTGTACCTTAGATAATTGTGATTAAATAAAATGAAATGAGATCGGACGAGGATTGAGATTCGTTGCTATCAAATATTTCAAAATAATGATCAACGATAACAATCATACTTATTGCTAGGGGTCACACTGCCTAGTCCGATAAAAAGACGCCTTGTGGATGAAACAAGCATACAAATATGAAGGACGATAAGAGTACAGGCGGAGAAATAGAGCAAAACGAATATAACAAACTATGGAAAATTCTACTTCTTCTTTGGCAATAGTCCGTTTTTCGTAATCACTATTAGCTGGTTTGCAAATCATATCGGGTTGTTCGCTTGTTTCGCTCGATTTGGAGCCAATCCACTTCGTTCCTCCTCTTCATCGCTGGTGTACAATTGAAGACCACCTCCGCCACCACCACCTCCTCGCACTGACGATGTTGCCTGCAGTAACTCCTGATCGGGAGCGTTTCGATTTTCATACAGCAAAACTTGTAACGTTACTTCATAAATTCTCGCTTCAGGGAAGTCAACTTTCGTGTGCTTCCTATCTGTAGCGTACACAATCGACGTGCAACAAACTTCCGCCACTCGTTTTCCATGACCGTAGAACAACCAACAACAAATCTCACTTGATCCTATTACGTCCTTTATGAATAATATTCTCCCGCTAAATCGCAATGACAGTTTATCGAACAATTCAATATTTTTGAGCAAATTGTCGTCGGATGTGGGTGTGTAGGAGTACTTGTTGTTATGACGATTCACAACCAACATGACCACTGGCTTCGTGGAATTATTTATCAGCATTTGTTCTTCCTTCTGAGACGTTATCAGTGGGATGCGGCATATTGGTTCGGGTTCAATATTTTTAACGAGGGCGCGTTCACAGCAAAGGGCTAGGTCAGAAATGCAATAATACTTAGCTTCGGCTAACAGCTCCTCAATTTCTTTACGTGATTCTGGAAGCGGCACTCGCCCGTCGCGCAAGTAGTTGAGGATTGTACCGAAATGTATCCCACTGCGGTCGATTAGAATCCATCCTGAAAATGCAAAACCATTTATTGTTAAACTATGTGGAGGACCAATGGTAATAAAATTAATGGTAAAACTAAATTCGGTTGCCCAGCTAGAGCCGGACGCTCAATTTGCATATTCTTTCTTCTAGAAGCCATCCGTAGTTTTGATAGTTAATTAAGAGATGTTGTTGCGATTTTAATAGCATTTGCATTCATTTTGTGAAAGTATACAAAAAAGGCAGCTTACGGTGTTCCCACCGATGATTTTCGAGACTCGCTGCGTCTCCCACGAAGTTATCAACATCCATCTCTACCGTACGAATAAGCTCCAATTATGTTAATGCATCCATTTCTTACCTTCAGAATCAGTCAGAACTTCCATTCGGCCGCTAAACATTGCACTAAGCATCGTGTCATGTTTAGTCAATGTCCCAATAGTTGTGTAGAAAAGGCAACCGCCTACATTAAGTTTGACGTACTGCGAAGGGCTACCCTGAAGCAGCGTCTTGTGGTCGCCGGACATTTCCTTTTTGTCCGACTCAATTTTGCAGCCGTTTCGAAGCCCGTTTCACACACAAACTATCTCGGTCAGCTGGATAGTCTATGAGTTCGCAGTTAAATACGGAGTACGAGTATATGAAAGATAATCGAAAGTGATCACTTTGGAATGTACTTCTGCACTTATTGACAGTTCTTGCGACGTATCTACTGTCAAATTGAGTAGATTAGTGATTGGTAGATTTCGCTGCATGGGCGAGTCTCGATTTTCCTGGCAGTACTAATAGTCATGGAAACCGGAAAAGAGTAAACAGACGTTTAAGTGCAGTTACAATGTCGGAGGAATTACAGAAAGCAGGACTTTATATCGATGATATTTATTACTTACGGGTGTTAGACCCTCAAATCTCTTCAGAAACAAATGATCTAAAAGATGAATGCAATGAATATGCAGAAAGTATGTGAAATCTTGCCCAAATTCATAAGAATATAAAAAGTATTTAGATGTTAAACACATTTCCCACTTTCAGAACTCCAAGACTTCAAAAAAATCGTGGAAGAGTTTCTTCAAATTGCGGATACGTTTGCAAAGGAAGTTGAAAAGGAAAAGCTGCGAGCCATAAATACTCAAAATATGCTTAAAACGGTTTCAAAGCAAAGAGAAGCAGAACAGCAATTTTATCAGGTAATTTAAGTAACAGGCTCACATAATATATTTACTGCAAATTTCCCATAGGCACAGATATTAGAGCGAGCAATGGAATTAGATCGATTGAAAACTGAATATCAATATTTGCAACGTATTGAAACAGAACAGCAAGAGATTATTAATAATTTTATGCAAAATCAGTGAAAAATTGCAAACATAAAATAAAATGTTTATTAAAGTGGATCAAATCGATAGCTTTAGTCCTTGTCAAGAACTCTCCATCCTTCTGCTATATTATTAAGAGAGGTTTGTATCTAGTATTAGATCACTATATAATCCAGGTGTACTACAACAGCTACTACATCAAATGGAAATATATAAAGCTAGTATCCTCGAGGCATAAGAACTAGATGATGGCAGCGACGCGAATAACTTGCGGGCCAAAGTAATATTTCCAAGTGAGAAATCATAAGGAAGCCATATCTTTTAAGTAGCTTTTACTGCTCTTATCGGAGACAGCAAAATCAAGCAAAAAGGCACCCAATTCAAATCAATCGGTGAACAAATATGCACGATACGGATTAAGATAGCATTCTTAACATCGGGTCGATCATCAGCCACGCGCCAACAAAAGACAAGAAAAAATATAACAAAGGCGATTTCTACAACACCCTATCAATACATTACTCTAATACGACATACGCACAGCCATTATGCGATTACCAGCAAATAAGACCAGCATTTGATTAATTTGAACACTAATAGAGGTATCATTATAAGTTCAACATTTTCTACGCATTTGCTTCTTCTGATACAAAAAGCAGCTGCCACGGGATTCTACGGCTAGCATTTGTGGCGTTCAAATGTGTTTTGAATAATCTACGTCTAGCACTCGTTGCGTGTAGACGTGTTTTTAATCGCTCCTGTCATTAATTTTAAAAATTAATTAATTTTTCACAAAAGTCAGTTTCAAAATATTGAAATAATTTCTTACGAGCCAGTTAAAAGCAAGTTTTGATTTTATTGGGGAAGAATTTATCGTCGAAGGCATCGACCAACCATACCAATAAATCAAGAAAAGGCAACAAACCAAAGACAACTCGGGACTGCTGTATGGAGGAGCCCGACGGCTTCCCTCCGTTGGGGGGCCCCGGGGAGAGTGACGGTGTGAAATTGGCGATAGATAAAACTTTAAAAAGGCGAATCATCAGCGAAAAATCCGACGAATCGCAACGAAAGCTGGAAATAATGGAGCCCAGCGCTGAGATAGAACAAATCAGACGTGACAATGACGAACTTAAGCAGAGAATATATTCAATGGAAGAAACAATGAAAGGATTAATAAGTACGTTAGAAAGAAAAGAGAAGAAACAAGAGGAGACAAAAAAGAAAGCAAATATTTTGAAGAAAAGCTTTGATAAAACCGAAGACATTCTAAGTGCAGATGGCACAAACGAAAGCCGAAACTATTATGCGGCCCTTAAGGACCTAGGCGAATCCATGGAATTGGAAGCAGAGACATCACAAACGAACTTAAGAACCGAAACGGAACCATCCACATCAGAAGGTATACGATCAAATAATAATAATAATATAAATTTCATAAAAAATTTAAAACAAAAAAATCTTGGAAAAAAACCAACTAGTGGTTCTGCTGGCTCTCAGGGCCAAATTAATGTTAGTAAGAAGAACGACAAATTCCCACCAATAAACGTTTTTGGACAACGTGGTAGCGACATGGTTCAGCTGTTGGCGGCCGAACGAAAAATTGAAAATTTCGAGATCAAGAGAGTAAACTCAGAAAAAATCACCATCAAAACGCAATCACTGGTTGATTTTCAAGCAACTAAAGACGCGTTAAAATCTGTAGAGGTTCCCCACTTCACATACACCCCAAAAAGCGAAAAAAATCAGACCTTTCTGTTGAAGGGCCTGGATTGTGGAGAAAATGTCGTTGATCTTCTTGCAATGCTGAAGGAAACCGCACCAAATGTAGAGTTCGTTTCGGTGAAAAATTTCGTAACAAGAAGATCAGCCATTGAGAATAAAGAGTTACCTTTTTATTTGGTACAAATTACAAATACTAGCAGCCCAAGTACCCTTCAACAGATAAGGTACTTGAATTATAGAGTTGTGAGGTGGGAGCGATTACCTCGGTGTTTATCTCGATCAGTATCTGTACTATACTGAACATGTGAAAATCATGCTCAGTAAGGCACTTAAAGTAGTCATGGCCCTTCGAAAACTCTTTCATTCCAGATACATTGATCAAAAGGTCAAAATTATCTGTTACAAGACACTGGTTAGACCAGTTTTGACATATGGATGTCAGATCTGGTACAACCAGAGTGCTAGTACTATGGAAAAGTTAAGAGTTTTCGAAAGGAAATGTTTTCGTGCATGTACTGGTTTGTACAGAAAGCCTGAGACGGATTGGAAACATTATATATCGAATAGAAGAATTTATCAAACTGCTGAAGTGACGAGGGTCGATATCTTCATATTGAAACTTCTTCGGAATCATATCGCAAGATCTGTGACTGTGAGTGAAAACCCTTGGATTTCACAGCCGTTCCACCCTACAGACGGGTATATAGCGACTTGCCTCGCTACTGGCTTCATTCCTCCAGAAGCATTCGTGTATTTGGACATGAATCGATATGTTTTTGATTCTGACGGCGTCCCAGTCATATATCACATATATCGACGGGCCACCGATAAGAAGATAAAATATCCTCCTAATTTGAGTTCACGAGACCAACGATTTCAATGGAGATACTCATTTGCTAGATTCGTTGAAGCTGATCGAGTTGAGACAGGGCAATCTAGGTATTGGTGGCTGAATGACAATGTCTAAATTATTCGTGTTTATTTTCAGTTTTGGTGTTTTTCGTTATTTAGTTTTTGAGTTTCAGCTCATTATTGCTACATTTAGTGTTGTTGTTTATTTTTGTTAAAAATTAGGTATAGGTTAGGTATATGTAATGTTTACTATATTCCGTTAGAGATAAGATTAAACACTTAGGTTAGGAACATTGTTATTGATTTTTTTAGTATAAGATAAAGTTTTTGATTGTATTTTATTAGAAATAAGTTACAACATATTAGGTGTAGGATCAAAGTTTCACTGTTGTGTTTTGATTATAAATAATTTTAGGATAGTGTTGGTTGGTTTTTTCTCCTTTTTCCAATTAAATTTTAAAAATATGTAATAATCGTAATTAATTGAATTTGCTATGATTTTTTTTTTGATGATATGAGTTAACGATAACGTACAAATTTAGAGAGCCATTTGGGCCATTAAGTTTTTTGATTGTTATTGTTTGGAATTTGCTTTATATTCTTTTAAAATTTATAACGATTAGTATTAAATAAAGCGCTTTTGACTTGACTTGACTTGACTCGGAGACAGCAAAATCAAGCAAAAAGTCGCCCAATTCAAATCAATCGGTGAACAAATATGCACGATACGGATTAAGATAGCATTCTTAACATCGGGTCGATCATCAGCCACGCGCCAACAAAAGACAAGAAAAAATATAACAAAGGCGAATTCTACAACACCCTATCAATACATTACCCTCATACGACATACGCACAGCCATTATGCGATTACCAGCAAATAAGGACAGCATTTGATTAATTTGAACACTAATAGAGGTATCATTATAAGTTCAACATTTTCTACGCAAAGACTTCCTTAAAAGAGCATTTGCTGCTTCTGATACAAAAAGCAGCTGCCACGGGATTCTACAGCTAGCATTTGTGGCGTTCAAATGTGTTTTGAATTCGTTCCTGGCATTAATTTTTAAATTTACATAAATTTTTAAACGTCAATCGGAAATATATTTTTTATTATTATTGTCACATGATTGAACTAATTTATTTAAACAATTTATATCAAATGTCATAAATGTACTTCGATACTTAAAAAACGTTATACCTCAAGGGCACATCGGGACCGGGGGGCGTGGAGGAGCTTGATGGGCTCCCATTGCTGGGGTAGCCTGGAGAAACAAATTGTACTGATTTTACGATGTTAAAAGGTCCGTTAAGGACTGCAGTGGTATTTTGCTGCCTCAGCGAGCTGTAGTGATTGAAGGAATATCAAGTGTCCGCAAAGGACTGCAGCGACGGTCTGCTGCCTCGGCGAGTGAAGAAGTTGGTGCTCGCCGAAATTGGCCTTGTCTGAGGACGCGTAAATGCGCTGGTAGGCTAGAATTGTGGTGTCGTGGTGCGGGTTCTTTTCCCCAGTACAAGAGCACACTACAAAAAAAATTTTGTATTCACGAATCTGGAGATAAAACAACTCGGTTCGACGGTGTCGAGGCCGAGGTAACCTACCAAAGGGATGGATTGCCAAAGCGAAACGACTGACTGAGCTTGGCGAAAGCGAGCCAGACTCGAGAAGATGTCGTCTTTACCATGTATACGTACGGCCTCCAAATAGGAGTGGGGCATCCCCCAATCCGGACCAAGATCCATTGTAGGCGTGGCCATATATTTTTCATTTAAATGAAAAACTTATACAAACATAATTTACATGAAATTTTCCTTTGAATGAAAAATATCAAGGTTTCAAATTTATGTCAGTCTTATATGATGGCATCACATAATACTTTAACATAAATAGGAAACTTGAGTGGAAGGCCACTCTACCCTGCGAGAGCATCTGCAACGCAAGGAGAAGGTGTGACCTTACTCGATGGCCAGCTCATGAATGGAGTGGCCAGCCAACGTATCGGGTCACATACATGGTCGGGGTTCCATATAAATGAACAGACCAAGCTTTTTCCTTTTTATCCCTTCATTTTTAGGTTTTTGTAAAATAATTTTACAAAACCCTTCTAAAATCGCGTCCTGTCTGTCCGTCTGTCTGTCCGTCCGTCCGTCCGTCCGTGTGTCACAGCAGTTTCTCTCGGAAACTACTTAAGCTAGAAACATCAAATTTTGTATGTAGGTGTAAAGTGGTGTTCTCTTCAAAGTTCAAATATAAAAAAAATTTATAAGGTATTTAAGGGGGGTCTCCCCATATAGGGGAGTGACCCCCCCGAAAAAAAGGTGGCCGATATGGGTATCAAATGAAAGGTCTTGATGAGAACTTCTCAAAACAGGTCTTCGTTTGGCAAAGTTTGCTTCGAGGGGCGCACAGGGAGGGGAAATACACGAAAAATTTGTGTCCTCCCCCCTCGCGATTGGACACCTGTGATCCGAAAAATCTGGAAAAAAATCAAGAATGTAGGTCTTGATGAGTACAACAACAACAAATACGTGAGAAGTCGCAATTCACTCAACTTTGTTAGCAATAGTATGATCTATCGATTTTATGTTTTCTTGAATAAAATCTTAACGGTACCCTTAAATTCAATGAAATTCAGTACACAGATGACTACTTATAAGATTGATCTATTCTGAAAATTTCATAAAGATTGAGTCATATTTAGCGAAGTTACAGCGGTTTGAATTTTCCTGTATTACTATGGAACAATATGCGCTGCATTTATTACTATGGCAACATATGGCTATGGAACAACATGCGCTTTTTACCGACTCAGACACTACAGTTTTGCTAGGATTTGCATGAAAATTTCAGGAATGATAGGTGTCATGAATATCTTTGAGAATCGGTTCAGCTAGTGGTATTAGTAATCGTAAAACAAAATAGTGACTGTTTTAAATGCGAAGATTGAATAATTTTGAGTTATTTTTTCCCAACTTCAACGTTTAAGGTGAATGCTTTGAACGCTTGATTCAATTTAATGAATGACTGAAGATGGGTACCAACAATTAATACTCATAAGCGAAACAAGGCAAGGAGGCGGGAGAGAGCTCCTAGCAAAAGGGCTTTGTAACCATTCTAGGATTCGAAAAAATTGGCCATTAATCGATGATAACAGTACAGGAGAGTGGCCCCTGAAAATAAAAATTCATCAAACTATGCCGATATGAGTATGAAATGAAAGTTTTCATGGGAGCTTTTCAAAACAGTTCTTCAACTGTCAGTTTTTGCTTCAGTGGGGGCACAGGGTGGAAATACATGAAAAATGTGTTTCCTCCCTCGCGAACGGATATCTGAAATAATTATCAAGGGAGATATTTATGAGTATAACAATAACAAAAACCTCAGAAGTCGAAATTCGTTCAACTTTGTTAATAATGGTATGATCTTCGAATTTCATATTTTCTCCAATAAAATCGTCTTTGACATGTTTCTTGATTTTATTCGATCTGGTGACTGCATTTTGTAAATTGAATACAAAACCCTTCTGACATGAGCGTAGGTCTGTTTACCCAACTTGTTTTTTATCAAAATTTATAAACAAAATGCGTTTTTTTCTTTCAGTTGCGGGAAGAACAATAAATAATATAATGAATGTATCAATTGGTTTCTAGAGTCATTCTAAACTAACAATAAGCTCGCATTTTTGCTGTTAGCTTTCTTCGAGTATGGAAAATCAATAAAGCGTGGGGATCCGTATTACGTTAGTTCGTTGTTATTTATTTGTGTAAAAAAATGTATGCATATAATATAGCAAAAAAGAAATTATTTTATAGATTAAAAGAAACTTTACTGGCAAAAACAGGCTTCAAACATGTTTTTTGCAACATTATTCATGCATCTTAGGCGATTTTTTCATTTTTTTAAGATTTACAACCTAAAAGGACAGCGCTGTAACCTAAAGGTAACAATAATTAATTCACTTTTATTTCCTGTTGCTGATTCGCTATGTTTGGCTAATGTATTTAAATCTTATACAATCATGTTGCCGATACCTTTAACAGTTGTGATCAACTTATTTTCAACATCTTGTAAAACTTGTTGCGAATTAATTTAGTAATAATCAAAAAGGATACTCACCCAATCCTCCTCCGACGAGCGCCCGTGTTTGGGTTGGGTAACGGCGTTTACTGGTAATGATGCCTTGATGCTTGTAATTAAAATAATTAATTAACTTAATATTAAATGTGCACACGTTGTTCTTTTAGGATGAATTATACGGGGTTGCGTGTGTACAGCCTACTTCCTCTTCCAATTTGTAATTTAATTTATATTGGCTTCGTCTGTAAATTCCAACCGAGTAATTCCGGTCGCGGTGTTATAGCATGATACTCCTGCTTTGCCGTTTAATTCGAAACAGAACCGTGCGAGCCTTTAATTTTTTTATTGTTCTTCTTTACGCGTTAAATAGCGAGAGGTAATTTGTTAATTCCTCTAAGGTTTAATATTTCAATTCATTTTGTTGATGGGTTTCTGATTTTTTTCTTTTTTGCACTTAAAGATGGTAATTAGTTTTAATCTTATGTTATATTAGCAAGTTATGAACACTTTTTAGAAAGCAAAGAGCAGCAAGAGAATGCGCAAACTCATCTCCTGATTCATTCAAGGCCATTTAATATCAACACAAAAACAAATAAAAAAATATTAAACCTTCCTTTTAATTTTGCGAGTTTAATTTTATTTTCATAATCGATTTTCGACCGTTATCGTTCGATCTTCTTCAGCGATTGTTTTACTTAACCTCAAGATCCTACTTATATACTTAGTCCTTAATTACATTGAGGGATGTTTCCTAAAGAGGGTAACTAAAATTTACTGTATTCAAATTCCTTTTGTTACATTTGAAAATTACTTAACTATTTAGCTTGAAGAGCCAGGATTTACGATTACCTGCGTCGTTGTTCATTAGACTTTCCATTGCATCCAGTTCTCTCGCATCTCTTGCTTCTCATATTGATGTCGCGTTATCCACTGTGATTTCGTGGCTTCGAGTTATAATATGCTTCGCTTCTGCTGATCTAAAGTTATTCTTCTTTCCTTTTTTCCTCGCTGCACTTGCTTCGCTTAAATGTTCTCGCACCCTGGTGTTGATTAATCTTCTTGTTTTTCCAATGTAAACTTCGTGACAGTCGGGGCATTCGATCCGGTAGATGCCTGATTTCTCGTGTGGTTGCCGTTTATCCTTAGTTGACGCGAAGATGTTTTTCAGGTGATTTTTGCTACTTGATTCGATTATTCGTTTGGACTCATGATGTTTTAGCCTCCTTTTTAATTGATCTGTGACACCTTTGTAGTAGGTAACTGCCTTCCAGTACACCTTTTCAGAATCCGGGTTGAAGAGTGTTGACCGTTCTTTCTTTTGCCGAGTTTTTCTGACTTTGTCCGCGATTCTCTTGAACGTTGAGGGCTTGAATCCGTTCAACTTCACCGTGTCGAGAATATACTGCATTTCCTTTTCCCTGGCTGCCGTATTGAGTGGTAGATCATACATCCTGTGAATCGTGGCTCCATAAGGTGAAACTTTCACTTGTTGCGTGTGGTGCGATATATTCGGAATCGTCCGTTGTGTATGTGTTGCCTTCCTGTAGATTTCGAAACTGATATCACCACTCATTCTTGATACCAATGTGTTCAGGAAAGTCAATTTTTCATCCTTTTCTTCCTCTACCGTGAAATTGATATTTTTGTGCGCATTGTTCAGTTCCATCAATATCTGTTGCAGGTCTCCTTTCTTGACGTAAGCGAAAACATCATCCACATACCCGATCCAGCATCTCGGTAATTGGTTCTTCGCTTTGAGTCCATCCTCCACTTGCGTCATAAACAATTCTCTAAAAAACGGTGATAGTGGATTTCCCATAGCTGCTCTTCCTTTATTTTTGTAGAATTTACCCTGGCACGTGAAGTAGTTCTCTGTCATACACAGCATCGCTAACTGGAGATACTGTCTCGTTTTCGCTTTCCATGCCATAGAATTGTCCTGTTTTATTAACCACTCCTCGATGTAGCCAAGTGTTTCCATCACTGGTATACTGGGAAAGAGAGGGAAATGGCGTTTTTGCCCGGGAATGTTTTTGAACAGTTTACCTAGGAGCTGCTCGATTACTACAGAGCGCAATCAGTGATACGCTGGTTTAGCCTTGTCTGGGGATGCATAAATGCACTGGTAAGCTAGCTTTGGGTGTCATGGGGCGGGTTCTTTTCCCACAGCACAAGGGCGCACTACAAAATATTTTCACACTTACGATTTATTCAGTGACAATTTCAACAATTTCGTCCTTGCAAAGGTCGACCACAGCCCACAAAGGTCAAGCAGCCCTGCGAGAGCACCTGTAACAACAGAAAAGGGTGGAGAGCTCACCTGATGGCTAGCTCATGAGCGGAGAGGCCAGCCAACGTGGCGGGTCCAAATTTAACTATTCATTCTCATTATTATTCCTTCAAATAACAAAATTATTACAATATTCTTACCAAACAACCATTTACAAAAATGATTACCAATTTCACCTTACAGCATTTTTTCTTTTTTTGAAACACAAGGACTTTACCCAATATTCTGAAGGGTTAAATTTTTATAACAAGTAAAATGTATTATGTGAAAAAGAAAGATGAATAAAACTTTACACCAATAATAATTTATAATTTAAAAAAACACATAAGAAAAATAAGAATATGAAAAAACTGAACGAGCGCTCTTTGTTGGGTGGGGTAAAAGGGCCTGCAATCTTTAATATGAATTGATTGGATGAGATGTTTTTCTAATTTATGTAGATACCTCGAAAAGTCTATTGGTAGGTCAGTATCAATTTTCTTGACTTCAATATTTTGTTCTTTCACAGCTTTCTTTACACGATCTTGACACTGTTCAAGAACCGGTATGCACAGGAAATCATCCGTTTGGCCTTTTTGAGACATTTCCAAAAGCCAGTCATTAAAGCAAGCACCGTATTTTTGTTTTATTGCATGGGAAGCTTATCCAACGTTGTTCACTTTAACATTTGATACGCATGATATATGGTATAAATGGCGTTTTCTAGTGCGTAAAAATCGAATTTATCTAACTGTGAGACGATTAAGTATCAATAATTTAGTTTAGATATTTAACACTTCCTTCGATAGTTACACGGTTCAAGTGTCGTCGTAACACATTTGACTTATAAGCGTTCAAATTGATGGATGCTAAACTTCTCTTT
The DNA here is from genome assembly GCA_963969285.1 of Odontomyia ornata. Classification (NCBI taxonomy): domain Eukaryota; kingdom Metazoa; phylum Arthropoda; class Insecta; order Diptera; family Stratiomyidae; genus Odontomyia; species Odontomyia ornata. Next base: position 145,641,907 of record OZ017738.1, read on the forward strand.
CCATTTTTCTTTTAAAAGATTTTTGATTTAAGACTGTACCTGTTGTTGGCCCAACGATGAGAAGCCGTCGGGCTCCTCCATGCCATGCCACTGGTCCTGTAGTACCCTCGAATTTCTTCTCTTTGCTGTTTTAGTATTCAGTTATGCTTTGCCGAAATCCAGTGGTATTTAGCTTCAATGCTGTAGTAGCAAGGAATAAAATTTGGGCAATCAAATTAGTAATTCCATTTGACATTTGAACTCCCACAAAGATATACCAACGCTAAGTTCATGTGCCGATTTCAAACGTTCATTGTCGAGTACAGAGTAAGATAAAAGATGAAATGACGCCCAGAAGAGTTTCTCGAAAAAAACAGTGAATTGACTTATTTGCCCACAAAATAATACCAACTTACTTTAATTCAAAGAAATTCTCCATATCACTTTCCAACATGAATTTGAATTTTGTACCAATGATTGCACTGCCACCATCAGGTGTGTAATCATTTCTATACAAGTTCATTCCCATAAGGTTCTTCCTTCTTTTTATTCTAAAATCAGGCATTTTTTCGGGTAAACATATTCGACATACTCTTTCATCCAAACAAAAGTTGTATTAGCGCCTGGAAGTTGCAAATTGGAATAGTCATAGGTTATCAAGGAGAAGGCATGAACGCGGTCGTACAAAGTTTCAATATGATTTTGATTGAATAAATCACGCATACCCTCCCGGTAGGGTGATACGACCATAATAAGCCTCAAATCATAATCTTTTAACGCTTTGTCTAAAATATTTGGAAGAATTATTTGATATTCATTTAGAAGACAACTATTGAGCATTTACATAATCCAATCACTAGTTCATAGAGAATTTCATCTTCAACGCAATACACGAGTTACGGCCAAACTTCCCAGACTATTTCGTCAAGTTGATATTTCCTGCAAGTGTTGACTATAAGTCTGCTCATAGCTTCTTGTTCACTTTCATAGGGTAAAAATTTGGTGAACTCGTTCTCCGTTAATCTGTCAAGGATAATGCATAGGAAACTGAAATCATATGGACACGTTAAATTGGATAAAATTAATATATAAAAGGGCTTCTTACTTTTCAAGTTGTTGTGGCCATTGCGTTTGACAGCCTTCATCCAATCCCAAAACTGACGTAAGATAGGAAGCCATATGGTAGCATATAAGAAATGCTTATATCGCATAATATATACTATTTTCCGTGTATGCTTAAAATTCACCTTACACTGTCCACTGTACTCCTACACTTTTCAAGACGAGCAAATGAAGCACAGGTTTTGCACCTTCTACTGGTACCTTAGCTTTGAGAAGTAAAACAACTCCTATTCACTTTGGAAGGCGATAAAAATTGAACGAGTACAAGAACTGAAATAATTTTTACTTCACCAGGAGCGCTTTTGTGTTCTCCGTGGACCATCTGGATTTCACTATAGAAATCCGGTTAAAACCTCGAATTTTCGTTGGCACCTCCACAATTCTTCATACACCGCCATGTAAGCTATCGAGCAAAGTCGGCCTACTAATGGTCATGTGTGTGGTAGTAAGCGCAGCTGCCATATGGCTTCCTATTTTACGTCAGTTTTGTCCAACCGGCATCAACATCCTGCATTCTGTGAAATGCATAGCGATTACCAAACTGGTGAAACTATGTCGAATTTTTTAGTCCAAATTTTTGCCACATCGTAACCATGATTGTTCCACTGCAAAGAAAGTAAGGCAAAAAGGAGTAATGCCAAGAGAACAAAGGAAATGCTCTCAGCCAGGTTAGATTTGTTTGGAAATACTGAGGAAGCAGCATAGAAACCAGAGTCACATAACCTAGAGTAGGATCCTAAAATAGTCTTCTTCCCGTATCTTTACAATAGGCAGCATTTTCTCTTATAATGCCAACTGGACACGGTTCGTCATCCAACAACTCTCGATCCAAGGTATTTTTATCGACAGGACCCGTCTTGATATCTATGGACCGTTTCTTTTTACTTTTGCCTTTTTTACCCGGAGATTGTGAGCCATCGCAAAGGAATCTTATGATTAACAATATAAACTCTAAATGAACGTACTTTCTCTCTTATTAACTAATTTATGATTTCGACCAAAGCGAAAAAATTTCCATATGACAACATTAATATCTGCTCTCATTCTGTGTTCGTATATAACGCACACATATAAATGCGGAGAAGTTTCTCACGCACACATATGAATGGGGGAAAGCTTTTCACGCACACACATGCAAGTCGATGGGCCCGGTTTATCGCTATCGACTTTTCCCTCAGCGTACCAATCATTTAAAATGTTTTGTATCTTTCGCACCGTGACGTGTCATGGGAAAATTCGCAAAAGTATTCTTCCCTTTTCATTGAACAGCTTAGAAAGTGCACCAGCTCGTTAGTATATAAGCTCTGGTTTTGCTCACGAATTACTTATGATCGGTCCCATTACGACCGTCAACAAGCGATTAATTGACAACTGATGAATAATAAATGAATGAATAGCTGTGGGTCTCATTGGCATCGGTTCGGTCATATCTCAATGCTTTTGTTCGGTGAACGGGAAGAAATGCAAAAGTGAGTGATACTATCGATATCTGCTGGTGGTTGAAAAATTCGCAAAAATCCAAAACTTCCCAAGACCTGATATTCATTACTCGCTCTTGTTTGTTGCGAAATATCCGTGTGTGGAATGCAATCGCGGGGAATGTAGTTTTTGAGAAAAACCCTCCAGTGTATATATTTAAAAAAAACCCCAATGAATATATGAAAAAAACTCGTCCACTTAACATATAAAAAAAATTCCTCCAGTTAATATATCCCATCCCATCTCCATTGGATATATCACAAAACAACTCAAAATGAGTTCCAATCAGGGCAAGTTTATGCAATCCATCACATATTTGTTTCCATTTCTATCTGGAGTCTAGTATCAATTTCGATACCAGCCCTATCGAGAAGATTTATCTCATCACTAGCGACCTCAAGATTCGGTACCTTCACCCGAGACTTCTTACGGAATATGCTATTCACTTTCACGAAAACGCCATCTGGGGCCTGACCTCACTCCTGAAGTATGAATGGATTAAGTTCCGGACATTCTTCAAGTGTAATTTCAGCAAAGCCAACTAAGGATGGTTGTAGTCCAAAAATCGCCGATAAATATTGTTGACGCGTGTGAGAAGAAGGCGTTCAAATCTTTTCAACCTTGCAATGGTTGTTGTTTCATATCCTTCCATATTATTTCGATGTTTTATCTTGGGAACTACTTTCTGAATCGTTTCCAACGTCAGCTTCTCTAACTTCGTCAAATAGAGATTAGATTCTTGTCATTAGGAACCATTGAGCAAGCGTTGCCATCATCAGAAGGAGGACATTGCTTGTGGTACTCTCGATTAAACTTCTTTTGAATCTTTCTCCAGTCTGTTTTTTTGAAATTCAACCGAAGATTTTCATGTTGAACTGGAATGGGGAAGACATCATCCCTTTGATGATTGACTTACATTACAATTGCGTTATGGTCACTATCGCAAGGAAGCACCTGCACCTGATTATTAAGGCTGAATTCAAGTCTTGCATCAGCAATGCAGAGGTCCAAATATGAATTTGTCCTAGGGTATGTTGAGAATTCCGACCCATATAGATTGCACCCGTATTCAATTTGGTTCTCTGTTATCCACGGTTTCAGGAATACACCTCTGGGATTATTGGTGGCGTTTAGCCATGATGTATGCTTGGCGTTCAGGTCACCAGCAAGAATATAATAACTTTGCAGCCGGTTCAATTCTAGTATTTCAAATAAGGAATAGAGCTTCTCCTTGAACTTGAGAATAGTTCGACCAGTTGCATAGGCAAAGGTAACAAAGAGGTTATCCCCACCTGGCAGTGAGACACTTCAAGAGATTCAAAGCTTTTGAATTCGACTTTTTCAATATTTTGGAAATGATAGGGTCTTCGAACCAATATCCCGGTACCACCTCCCCCATCATCGTTTACCCTATCGTTTCTTACGAATTCAAAATCCTTGAATGTCATGGAGTGCCATGAATTGAGGCGGGTTTCAGTAAGAAACATGAGGGCAGGCTTTTGCTTAACAATAAATTCAGGGAGATAGTCACATCGATGTATAGTAACAATGGATTTGACGTTGATCGAGACGAGGCGAAGCGTATCCATGGGAATGTGATTGGATGACAAACTATTTTGAGGCATGTTGGCCTAAACGTTGAAAAAAGAAATTGATTTTTTGCTTATTGATTCTTTCTGAAAGAGATTCAAGCCGTCGCTAAATTTTGAGAAGCAGCTCATTATTGCTACTTACATTATCTTATTTATTTTGTTTACATTGTCGTCCGCTGGTCTCTGCAGCAAAAGCAAGTGATACTCCGGGTTTGACGAAGTTGGAAGGTAACACACTGCTATTTACCTGGGTTTTTTAGGGAAAATTTAACTTTTGCATCTTCATACGCAGTTAACACAGTACAATTTTTCTTTTGGTTCCATCAGAGCCAATTCGCATTCACGGGGGGCATGGATATCTTTACATTTCATGCAGCGATAGTGCATGGCACAATTGGCAGCCGAATGACCGAATCTCTGGTACCTGTAATACAGGATGACCTCAGTTTTTCGGAGACGCTCCCAGCTCACAACTCTAAAGTTTAAGTACCTTATCTGTTGGTTGGCACTTGGACTGCTATCGTTAGAAATTTGTACCAAATAAAATGGTAATATTTTGCCTTCAATAGTTGATCTCCTGATAGCAAAATTTTTCACACTAATGACATTGACAGCCGGTGCTACTTCCTGTAGCATTCCAAGGAGATCAACTGTATTCTCCTCACAGTCCAAGCGCTTCAACAGGAAGGTCTGAAGTTTTTCCGCCTTTGGCGTGTATATGAAGTGGGGAGCTTTTACACTATTAAAAGCATCTTTCGCTAGCTTGAAATCGGCCGGTGTTTTTGTTTTAATTATGAGCTAATCAGCGGTCACTCTCTTAGCTTTGAAACTATCGATCTTATGTTCGGCTGCCAATAGCAGAACCATATCCCCTCCAGGCTGCCCAAAGACATTAATCAGAGGAACTTTCTCAGTTATCTTATTATTTTTAATAAAAGAACCAGCAGACATACCAGTTGGCTCCTTCTCCTTCTCCTGATTTTTTGATTGTAAATATTCAATAAAATTATCACTAGAATTATTGATACCTCAGTTTTCTTGACACTCCATCTCGATCATCGTGGATTGTTGACTTTTTGTATCTTGTAATGTTGTTTTATTCGTTTGTTGAGCCTTTTGCGCGGCTACTTTTTAATCATTCTTGTTTGTTGTCGCTTCTTTTTTTCGTTCGTCTTGTTTGTTGTCGCTTCTTCTTTTCCGGACGTATTTTGTGGCTTCATCACTTTTGTTTTGATAATGTTTGTTAAGTCCGGATCATTTCCTCCAAATTTTCATTCGAAGTTTCATCTCCTCATTTTCTCTAATAACTCTTGCGTTCGCTTTGGTTATTCTTTCCAATTCTTCGCTCGGAAGCGTAATATCTTGGTCGTTTTTCCGTTTCATGATTTTTTCATTTGTAGCATTAGCAATGCGTGGCCCCGGGTCCCCCAGAGGTGGGAAGCCATCGGGCACCACTCGGCGAAAAAAAATGTTTCTCCTTTTTTGAACTTTTTGAGACTTCCTCGCGAGTAAAATCCAGATACTCGATAAATTGTTCGAATAATTCGACGACTTAATAAGTTTTTTAAACAATTAATTTGGAATTGCCGTTTTAAAACTGGTTTTAATTTTTTAAAATTATTAACAGGAGCGATTAAATACACATATATACGCAACAACTGCTAGACGTAGAATTTCCATCCAGACGTCGTGCAGTGCGTAATGGAGAAACCATAGCAGCTGTAGAGCGCAGTATCGGTGAAGACCCAAGTGAGTCCATTCAACATCGTGCTCAACAATTAAACATGTGCCCATCTACATATTATGTATGATTTTACAGAAGGATCTTGGTTTGCTGGCTTACAAAGTCCAACTCGTGCTGGAATTGAAGCCGAACGGCCACCGGGCACGGCGTAGATTCGGCGTATGGGCTCAAGAACAAATTACTACGGATTTCCGAATCTGTTGGGCAAATTTTGTTCAGCGGTGAGGCTCGTTTGACAATACTGTCCCACTTGGAGTGATGAGCAACCACAGGCAGTTCTCCAAACGCCGTAACATCCGGAGAAAGTCACTGTTCGGTGTGCTTTATGGGCTTATGAGTGGAATCATTTGTCATTGGGTGAATGTTATTTCCAGCAGTCAATGGTGACCGCTATAGCGCCATGATCAATGTCTTCCTCATTCCGGAATTGACTCGCCATAATGCAGGGGACCTTTGGTTTGAACAGGATGGCGCGGCATGCCATACAGCTCGAGCAGCCATCGACTTATTGAAAGAAGCATTTGATGAGTGCATATTTTCTCGTTTTGGACCTGTGAACTGGCCTGCAAGATCTTGTAATTTAACACCGTTGAACTATTTCTTGTGGGGATATGTCAAATCACTCGTCTATGCCGACAAGCCTGAGACAATTCACTACTTGAAAGACAATATTCGTCGCGTTATTGGGATATTTAGAGTAGGCGAAAATTGACCTCCCTTTTGGACTTCCTCCGCGCCAGTCGTTACGCTCACATGCCCGAATTCATATTCAAATAAAAACGACAAAGAATTATCTTTTCAATAAAATCAATTTCACTGCAATCAAAACAATTTATCTGTATTTTATTTTATTTCAAAGTTGTATACCTGTAAAAAAAACACCCTTTAACAAACTGCGTTCTCAGTTCCTTCATTATAAGGGCAATCAAAATCCACATCCACCTTCTTATATAGTATTATATCAGAGTCGAAGTAAGCGTATACTCAATCTTTCTGCTCTCTCACTTCTTAATGTATTTGCATCTGCAAAATGGCTGGAAATTGCAAACAATTCTTCTTTCTCTTAAATTTCATTTTTATTGAAATATATCTTTTATCTCAATGCATTGTTTTTCTCATTTTTGTAGTATTTATTCTATATTTTTTACGTTTGTAATTATTATAAATATGAATTAACAATAAATGTAGGAGAGTTGAATGATAGGGTCAACACAGAAATTCAAAAAATAAAAAATAATGACACAATCGTGATACAGTGCAAAAATTATACAAACCAATTTAATTTGAGAATGGGGAAGTGTTCAAAAATCAAAGATTAACTCCACTTATCTACGTAACATCTAAATCATGAAGTTAATCAGTTGATTTGCTACACCTATGTTTTTGAAAATTGTTTTGAACAGAATAGAGATACAAAAACAAAGAAAATAAAAAAAAATCCCACAAAAGAATCTCGGTTCGGAGAATCGATTCTCAGACATACAACGATAATTACAATCTTAAAATACAAACTAAAGATAGTTATGAGCGAAGTGAAAAAAAAGAAGATTCACTGAAGACAGAGAAATTCCTAAACTATGATATCTCGCGTCTATTTCATTAAAAGCTAAACTGGGATACATAAAGTGTGTAGTGGTAGTACATGGTTTTCATGATCAAGGGTTCCACCTTTTAATTCCGATTGTGAAAATGAACTAAAGGATGAGGGCTTAAAAACAACAAAAAAACGTCTCTTTCACTCTTTTCGGTTGAGTTCTAGAGCAAAATGTTGATCATTGTGAAATTTTGCGCCAAGGCGCATTCATTCTAATCCAGGTGCTTCTTTTATACTTAATCCCCACTCAACGAATAATCAAGTCTTTTCTCATTGGCTTCTGCCTTGTTCATGTTGTTGAAGTCGTTGGCGTTATACTTTCACTCTCGACAGTATTCGTTCTCGCAGCAGCTGCATCGACTGACGAGGATGATGATGGTTCGGATGACATTGGAACGTTTGCTTCTTGGTTAACAACTTCATTCTCTTCGGGTTCGCTGTTAGAGACAATGGCATCGTTGTCAGTCTTGATCCTTTTACTGTTAAATTTCTCACTACTGCTCGACGACGCGCTAGACTCCGCAACACTTCCGACGTTGTGGTCGCTTCGTGTTGGTGATGCGGGGCGTTTTTTAGCTGCTGGCGGTGATGTATTGTCCATTCCCTCTGAACTCGATGTATCGTTTTCTGCGCTGTTAATTTCATCCTCCGTATCGGATGATGTGAGAGCTGCTCGTTTCCTTGCCGTCGTTGAAGCTACACCTACCGCTTCTGATTCCGCGGATATTTTTGTGAATAAGTTTCGTAAGGCAGGTTTGAAGCACACTAAAACTGCCGTCATATTATCACAGCCAGTTCCATCGCCCATTGTGTTAGGCGCGAGGCAATGGTCAAACAACTGAAAATTATGAAATTCAAATAGAAAATTCAGAGTAAGAAATGGTTTAATCTTTTTACCTCTTCGCAAATTTGCGAAAGCTTGTCGTATCCCTCATCCAAACGTTTCTTAACAAATTCCACTACTTCATCACTAGACATGAAATTCCAAATACCATCGCACGCCAGAATCATAAATTCATCTTCCGGTGAAATGATCAATTTTCTCACATCTGGCAGTGCAGAGATCATTTGTTTTTCTGCTGGTAGGTCTTGGTTCTATAATACAAATTATAATACTAGTTATATCGAAAATAGCAAATACATCTACACTTACCATTTTATAGGCATGATCGCCAACTGCACGAGACAAATTTAATCCTCCATTGACGCGTCCGTCTAAAGTAACTTTGCCACCAGCTTTGTGTATACGATCTGTTTCTTCTTCATCTTCGGGCTTGTGGTCGAGACTCATTTCAATAGCCTTTCCATTTCGACTGACTACACACCTCGAATCCCCGGCATTTGCAACATATAAGTCACGGCCGTTTATTAAAGCAACCACAGCAGTACAACCGCTATCTTTGCCTGGTTCTTCAATCATATTACGACAGAACGCGGTATCGTCATCGTCTAGCAATCCTTCCTCATCGTCGTCCGTTTCTTCATCTTCTGCTTCTTCATTTTCCTCTTCATCGGATTCATCATCGAAAGCTTCACAATCCTCTTCGCCGTCTTCTGTACTGGAGTTATCTTCTTCGGCTGAAAAAGGAATTTTAATGGGAAAAAAATGAAAAAATTTGCAATGTTTTTTTTTAATACTGAAACATTTGCAATGTTTTTTTGAATAAATACGGCATAATTGGTATCATATTACACTGTTTGCTTTAAAGAAAGTTATTATAAACCCTTAACGTACTATATCTACATCTAGTAACGGTTCTTCTTCTTCGTAGCACTAGTCGCTCTAAGGCCTTCGCTTCCTGCAAATAGCGCCTTCAGCTGCCTCGGTCCATTGACCGCGTCCTCAAATTTCGAAATCCGAGCAGCGATGAACTGTCTACGTTGACCGAGTCAGACAGGTAGCTTCCTTATGACGTACTCCAGAGCCAAATTGAATAGCAATGGGGCCAGCCCATCTTCCTGCTTTAGTCCGATATTTGTGTCAAAGGCATCGGTGAGTTGGTTATTGATGCGGACCATCTGAAGAATAACTCGGAGCCAAATCTGATCGTCATCAATGGGATTTGAACCAGGGACCTTCGGCTTACGGGGTGAGTACTCTAACCTTAGACCACTTGGACTACTATACCTTTACTCGTACTCGTAATTAATTTTCTTTTTTAGAAACAATGAGATTGGGGACTCCAAATTCAGATCCATATTAATTCCTATGCCTGTCTATGCAGAACACAGGCCACACGAGAATTGGCACGTGTCGTTATGAAATCAGGTGCACAGAGTCGGATCGGTACTAATCAGGAATCACCTTTAACTAAGCCTCTAGGCCAAATTAATAGCGACGAAAATTGGAGCGCTATGTGAGACCTACCAAGGTTTTTTTAGGACAAAAAAGATTAAATAACCGATCTTGAAGACTTTCCGTCATGGAAATCCATAGTTTTTAAATTTTTCTTCAACTTTTACACAAAATTTATTCAGCACGACGGCCTTTTTGACAAAACTAATCTTCATCAGATGCTATAATGGAAGGTCCCATTATCCAGGAAAGACTTCCTTATCGAATTTAACTTGATTAAACAAATTGCTTATCGATACAATTCGAACATGATACCATATCAATGTTATAAATTATTTCTAAAATTTCATCAAAACGTCCACATAGGATGTTAAATATTCAATAGACTTAAACTTAGCTGTTTATGGCTAGATTGTTGTGAAATTTTCAGGACATGTAACCCTACTACTAAGAAACCTAGATACCTAATATTATAGGCAAAAACATAAAATGTATAAAATGTACCATTGTTAATACCTGTAAAGTTTATTGAATTTTGACTTCAGAGATATTTGCTGGCCTTGTACTCATAAAAAACTCCTAAGATTTTGTTTCAGATTTTGAATCAAAAGGTGTCCCATCGCGAGGGGGGAAACACAAATTGTTCGTACATTTACCCTCTCCGCCTACATACCTCGAAGTCAAAAGTATCAGTTTAAGACTTATTTTGAAGTTCTCATCAAGATCTTTCGTTTGATACTGTAATAACTTGCGGCTTGGGCTCAGAGAGGAACCTGGCATTCGGCATTATAGCAGGCCCAATCGGAAGTTGGCAAGTGTCTGAGTGACAGATCTCTATCCGGGATCCGTCGTCAGCCTACTCGAAGCTGCGACCTGGCAGCTTGCTTCGGCAGCGGAACAGAGCTGGGGTTTCTGGAAAAAGAACGTTCTAAAATTGACAAGTGAATTGACCTTTTTTTTTTTAAATACCTGCATTCCCCACCACTCTCTTCATCAGTCTTTCATCGTCACACAACGATTCTTTTGTGTGCCTCCCAGGCAATGTTAAAACATCGGTATAAGGGGGAACACAAAATGCTATGAAGGACTCTTTTCTTGCTAGTCTACTTCAATTCGTGAACAGTTATGAGAGATAAACAATTAATACGACGCAGTAAAAAAAAACTCTGAGTTTATAAAAACTAGCTGTCTTTAAGTATCTCGACGATAGGCTCTAAATGCCCTAAGATATTGCATTGTCAATCCTGAGCACTTATAATTAATTTGAATTTCTTAGATGTTCCTTAAGTCTTTTCTTAAAAACCAATAATGAGTTTACTTTTTTCAATGTTTTTGGAAGATTGTTACATATATACGCAAAGCATCAGTCGTTGCATCGTTCTTTAGTCTATCAGTTCTGGCGTAAGGTATTACAAAATTGTTCGCATTCCTTGAATTATATGGATTTATTTGTGATACTTTTATAAAGGGGTTTTGCCCCGATGCACTGGATCTTAGACATTTTAAGATAAACTTAGCTTTCTCCATAGTAATGATTTGACTGAAGGTGAACGCTTTGGTCCGTTGATACACTAGTCTTGTTGGAGTGAGAATTGGAAGATTTAGAATATTTTTATAGCATTTGGAGGCGATATTTGCAGGAAGCGAAGGCCCGAGAGGGGCTGTAGTGCTAAGAAGAAGTAGTTAGCATCCTGTATATAATATTAAGGTTTTGCTTTGACGATTGACTCCAAATGACCACCGTATAATGTGGCTTTGTCAGTGCAAATGCATTTAATTCAAGTTTCTTTATATGTATTGGGAAATCTCCATATCTTCTCAACATTCCTATCATTAGTGCTATTTACCTCCTCAAATTATTTATGTGTGGCAACCATGTCAAACGACGATCTATGGTAAGATCGAGATATTTAATTTCAAGCGCTCTGCAATTTTTCGCCGCTAATTTTTAGGTCAACTTCTATGTCTTCCTCATTCTTTTGTTTAAAAATAATCTATTTTGTCTTTGTAGTATTCAATGCTAGCTGTTTTTCTCTAGATCTTCGTTGATGATATTCTCCATGGCAACTGTATCGTGTCCCGAATAAAGAAGTACAGTATCATCAGCATATAATGTGTGGTAACCTTTCAGTCTACATATATTCAAATTATTAATATATAGGAAAAACAAGGTTGGACCAAGTATGGGGCCTTGAGGAACACCCGATTTCATTGGTGCTAAATTGTTCAAGACATTATTAACTGATGTTTTTTGGAACATTTCCTTTGAAATAGCTTTTAAAAAGTTGTTTCGGTTTGCCTTGAATACCATACGATTCAAGTTTTTGAAGTAACAGGTCATGATCAACCGTATCAAAATCCTTCTTCAGGTCCACAAAAATTGCAATAACATAATCTCCTTGATCAAGACTTTCTTTGATGTAACGTGAGAAAGAAAGAAACGCATCGAAAGTACTCTTGTTTTTTTGAAAGTCAAACTGCTTCGGATTTATGATAGAATTGTCCATTAAGAAAGATTTTAAACGATTACTTACAAGGTTTTCGAATATTTTACTAAAGGCTGTCAAAAATGCAAAAGGGCGGTAATTATTTGAGTCCAGATGATCTCCTCCTTTGAATATTGGAATTATTGTTGCCAGTTTCTCTTCGTCCGGAAATGTTCCATTTCTATTATGCTCGTTTATAAAATTTCCCAATAGTTCAGCGATCTCCTCTTTGACTAGAATAATTTCATGTGTGTCGCTGTTGTCAATAAATAGTGCTGCATTTTTTTTTTTTTTCAAATCTTAGATTGTATTTAATACTTCTCTTTTATTCGTTTGATGAATATGAATGACGGACTTAGGAAGGCTATTTCTGATATTGAAATAGCTAGTTGACTTGTCACCAAGCTCCTTGGTAATTTTTTCACCAATTGTTGAAAAAAATTCATTTACCGAATTTGCCGTTCCAGATGGCCGAGCTGCATTATTAGAGTCCATGCAAAAAAATTCAACATTTGGTGACATGATTTAACTTGTGTCGTAGGCTTTTATATTGGCATAAAAGATAGTTAATTTATCGCTCGATCGAGTTGTGTGATTAACAATCATCATCACAATTGTAGTCAGTACTGCTTCTAACAATTACAATCCTTCTTTGATACTCTGGGCACTCCCACGAGTCTGCTCTGTGTGAGTGATCAGCATTCTTATTATTACCCATACAATTGAAACATTTATCATGTGTGCTTTTGTATTTCTTGATCTAAAACACAGAAATATTTGAGATATTGAGTTCAAATTTATTGTGGGTGTAGTGCGAACGTTGCATTCTTTGGGCCCAATTTTCCACCACTCTGGTACACATTTCGACTGGAACGTTGCTAATTTTGCGTTGGATGTATGCTTTGAGCTTGTCTAAAGTTGCTGGCTTGTTGGCATAGACCAGGGACTTGATATAGCCCCAAAAAAAGAAATCCAATTGCGTTAGATCGCATGAACGAGAGGGCTATTCGACCGACCCATTTCTCGAGATAACACGTTCACCAAATTTGCCTTTGAATAAATCATTGAAATCAAATTGTGAGGCGTGCTGTATGGCTAGTGGCATCGTCTTGTTGAAACCACATATCGTTGTTGTCAAGTGTATCCAGTTCTGGCCACAAATAATCTTCCAACATAACGATAGCGCTCTCCATTGACGGTAACATGACGGTCGTTTTCATCCATGAAAAAGTACGGCTTAATCACACTTCCGGCATGAAAACCGCACCAAACAGTAATTTTTTGTGGATGCAACGGTGTCTCAGGAAACACATTTGCGTTTTTTGCTGACCAATAACGCATATTTTGCTTATTAACAAAGCTATTGAGCCAGAAATGAGCTTCATCGCTGAAGATGAGTTTCCGATGAAATTCTTCATTTTTTTCAAGCTTTGCCAGAGCCCAATTGGAGAAGTTTCGGCGTTTTGAATGATCAAGTGAATTTAGTTTTTGAGTCAATTTGATCGTGTAACCATGTAGACCAAGATCCTTTCGCAAAATACGCCATAGTGTCGTTTGAGCGGTTACCAATTCTAGAGAACGTCGTAGAATCGACTGATTTGGCTCATTTTTGAATCGATGCGCTTACGGCTGCGATATTTCCTTTTCTTCGAGCGGTACAACGTCTTTTTAGCACCGAAACGTCCAATAGTTAAAATTTGATTTCAAATTTATCCACTATAGCACGCACAGCCTATCGGGTGAGACGATTATTACGGCTGGGATTTGGAGTAAGCGCTTTTAAAGTTACGACCACCGATTCAGAATTTCGGTAGTCATTTTTAATAATTGCAAACGTTGTTCGTTCGTGAGCTTCACCATGATAAAAATGTTAACTTTAGCTAACATTTTGACTTTACAAGTTTATTAAAACGTTTAACGATGCGTTCATATAAAGATGTGAAATTTTTATGTTCCTAATGGAAAATCCTATATATACTAGTAACGCATTTCATTTGATTTTCCATTTCAAACCATATAAATATTAGGGAATTCATAGAATAGAGGATTCAAATAAATTCAATACTCAAAAACTAGTAAAAGATTTAAATATCGTAAACCTTTCATATTTTCGATTGTGTTTGTTAATTGTGTTGACTTACAGAATTGTGCAGAGGAAAAAGAGACAAGAAAACCCAATGGAAATGAAATACTTTTTTTTAAGGATAAAATCATGATTTTATGATATTCAAAGCAAAGTTGAAGTTCACTTTTAGTAGAAACAGAAAAAAATATATAGTGTACGAAATTTACATCTGTTTAATTTCTAGCTCAAAAATTTGCTTTGTAACAAGGTTTTAGTAAGTTTTATTAGTTCCACAAGTGTAATATTTAACGTAGCGAAAGGTTTAAACTTAATTTCATGGCTATTATTATATTTACTTATTGAAAACAAAAGGAAATTTTAACTAGCCCATTTCCATATGTTCTATCAACTTTCTTGTTTCATGATGGAAAATCAACTTAATAATTTGTAAATTGTTTGTATAAAAAAATTTTGAGAATTCTTAATACTATTGTATAAAAATGAAAATGATTTTTTAAGCCAATCATCATCTTTCCTTTCCAGTAGCTAGTTTTTCAGGCGGAACCGAAGACGGGTTATAACCGAGCAGTCCGCATAGGCAAACTGCTGGAGGAATCTTCTCGAAAAAGAACATAGGAGTATTACTGTTATTGGTCAAAACTTTAAACAAGAAACAATTAAATAGAATCCTTTAAGAAACGCTCGATGCTTGTAATCATTATCAACTATTTAATACTCGCTTGGATATTGCTGAAGCAACCGACAACCCGTTCCGGCTAGCAAAGGGAAGGAAATTGACGAGGGAGTTGCGAAGGTGTTGGCGTGAACGAGGAGTTGCTCCTAGGTCGCGAATGGCGACGGTTAGTGGGAGAATTTGTAAGAAATTTCGTTTATGAGTTAACGTCGCGGTTCCGCGGTTAATGTCTTAAGAAAATAGAACAGCCGCCGCTGAGAAAATCGCGACTTTTATATCTTTTGCTAATTAGTGATTATTGTTTTGGCGCGGAAGAACAAAAGGAAGATCGTGTTGTGTATTTGTTAAAACGTTGCCACGCCGTGATGTGAATTGTTGCGATCCGATGCATTTGATAATTAGTTCTTTGCGAATTATTGCGAATTTCCGCGCGAGCAGAGAATGAGTTTTCAGAATAGAATTACTGGTTGATGAGCTTTTAATGATTGCGGAATTTAAAATAAGAGAGTTAAGTTTCAATTTATTTTGAGTGAGTGTGTAATGCCGTTGAAAAGAAGGCGAGTCAAGTTGCTTGTGAAGTAAAAATAGCAAATGTTATCAAAGAAGGAATAAAGTCGCAATCAAGTGTTGTCTCGGAATATAAATTCGAAATGAGTTGAATGAGATGAGAGCGAGTCTACATGTCATACTTATTTATTCACTGCGTATTTTCATGTGAAGCGTGCAACACGGTTGCAAGATAAATTTCCATTGAGATCGTTTCATCGAACGGCGACTACGAAACAAGCGCAGTGTGATTTAATGATTAAATCTAACCTCAAAAAAAAATATAATAATGTACCTTTCCCATGAAATTGATGAACGAAATTCAAGAATTTTGTTGAGACAAGTGAAATTTAAGTGAAAAGTGGCATTTCCCTTCCATCACCGTCCCAAGATCGAAAATCTTTTGGGTGATTCAACGCGTGAGTGCAAAAAAGTAAAATCGCTCTCGGATTAATTTAATAGAAAAGATAAATGATTATTAACTCAGAAAGTGATAAAGCAAGAGGAAAAGTCAAAAGATTGTTGAGAAAAAAGACCAAAATATAAATAAATCCATGGCGGCTACGCGGTTCGTGGGTTTATTTTTGAAACAAGAATTGAGTGCGATCATGCTAATGGGAAATGAATCGATTTCCCGTTCGCAAGAGGCAGTAATATTCAACGTAATCAAAGGGATAGCCTACGCGGTTCCGGACAAAACTTGAATACTCCGACATGCTCCCTATATCTCAATTCGTCGTTGTGAAAGACTCGGCTTATGTCCCTGCAGATGTCAAACGTGATTAATGGCGAGGAGATGAATGCGTACATCTGGAGAAATTAGCAAGTGAAGTGTTCCTGAGATTCCCATGTCTAGTCCTATCAATTATCCTCCTGCATAATTGCCAACTGACCGCTGAACCATATTAAACAGCAAAGTGAAACAAGAAATTTATCGGTGGAATACGAAGCAGTAGAATGAGTTTTAGCGAGCATTACCATGTTTGAAGAGTTTACGTGTATTTACACTCTGATAGCTAATTTTTTTATATGACTGTATACACCCTTATATGTTTTATGCCTTAACACTTATGGACTAATATTTGATATATGAACGCGAACCTCCACTCACAAAAGAAGAAAAATCTTGATTTAAAAGTTGCAACCAGTACAATAATACGCTTAAAAATTCCTACTGATTTCAGCATGCTATTAATTTATTGAAGGAAAAACTTTTTTTAACTTTGTGATCGTCGCGAAATTCAAGGCAAAGAAAAATTGTTAGTGTAATTAGTACACGTCCATTTGCGAGAACTATCATCCCATCTATTTACATACCACCTGTCTGATGTTCGCTTGTTTAACATCACAGCTTTAAGTCAGCAAGTTGTTTCAAGTTTCAGGCACGCTCCTCTATAATTCCTTTCGGTCTGTTACCTAGGACCTTGACGTCTATTGAGATCAATAGCATTTGCGTTGTTACTGACTCTGGTCGTTGACTTATATCTGAGCGTGAAATTTGGTAGTGGGTCCTTCCGCTGGCGGAAAGAACCCACCCCATGTCACCGCAACGCTAGCCAGGCAAGGCAATTTCCAGCGTAGCACCAATTTTTCGCTCATTAAGGCAGCAGACCACCGCTGCAGTCCTCGACAACAACACAACAACGGGAGGTAAGTATGCTGTGAAGAGGGGGGTTTCTTTTAAATCCACGAATGATCGATTGTACGGTTCGGTTACGCGGTGCCATCATTTGTTTTTTTTACTAGCGTAGAATATCTTCTTCTCCTTCTTCGTAGCACTACAGCCCCTCTCGGGCCTTCGCTTCCTGCAAATAGCGCCTCCAACTGTCTCGGTCCATTGACCGCGAGCTCCAATTTCGAAATCCGAGCAACGATGAATAGTCTTCGTCGACCGAGTCAGACAAGCGTTTCCTCGGTTTCCCCACTGGTCTCCGGCCTTCAGTTCTCCCAACGAATACCTTTTGGGTATCCATTGTTCGCCCACAAAATTCGTTTGGCTAGCCCATTGCAGCTTCCGCAGTCTTACGATCGTTGAGACCTGTGGGTCTTCAAAAATTTCATACAGCTCATTTCGCATTTCGTCTCTTTAATTACTGGTTCTCGTTATTTTGGCGGCTTAATACACAAATTCGCTAACATTTTAGATACTGTATTCGCCAAGAATTATATTTTGTGTATTTGAGGTATTTTGTCTTGACTGCGTCAAGAGCTTTGTTTTATTTTCACTGATTTGTAGCCCTACTAGTTTTGCTTCGCTGTCGAGTTTCAGAATGAGTTCTTTGACAGTTAATGACCGTGACAACATCTTGATGTCGTCTGCAAAGGCTATTACTTGGCTCGACTTGTATAGTAATGTACCTCGCATATCGACAGGTAGCTTCCTTATGACGTCCTCCAGAGCCAAATTGAATAGCAATGCGGTCAGCTCATCTCCCTATTTTAGTCCGATATTTGTGTAAGGCATCGATGAGTTGGTTATTGATGCAGACATGGGAGGTCGTCGACGTCATTGTCATTTTGGTAACACGGACTAATTTGGCTGAGATACCAAAGCAAAGCATTATTTGGTACAGTACGTTACTATCAATACTGCCGTATGCTTGCTTCAAGTCAACGAAAATTTGGTGTACGTCTAGCCCAGCATTTTTCAAGTACCTGATTGACTGTGAACAATTGGTCCATTGTTGATCTATTTGCCCTAAAACCACCTTGATACTCCCCAATAATACTATTGGCGTATGATCCGATTTTATTTTCTAAGATCTTTGAAAATATTTTGTACGCCGTACAAAGTAGTGATATGCGTCTATAGTTTTCGCACTGCAGCTTGTAACCTTTTTTGTGGATAGGGAATATAATTGATTGGCTCCACTCTTTGACTTTGTGAATAGCTTTATGAACACTGCTGCCACCATATTCCTTGAGATCCATTGGAATCTCATCGATGCCCGGCGCTTTATTATTCTTTTGGGCTTTGATGGTGGAACAAACTTCTTTCAGAGTTGGTGAGGTCAATGGAAGCTCTCCTATAGGCTCCGATGTTCTGGAGCTGTGCGGAGGATTAAGGAGGTTCTCGGAATATGATGCCCATCTTTCCTTAATCCAGCTTACATGAACGATGATATTACCGATGTCATCACGACAGAGCGTGGTTTTGGACTGATAACCACGTTTGAGGCTTTTCACTATTTGTATGCTGTTGTTACTCGCTAGACTTACATCGATACTTCTCATTTGGTCGTCATAGTATTTAATTGTCCTTACCTTATTTAATTGTCCTTACCTTATTTGCTACTCTTCAGAGATTTTCATAGTGTTCTCTCTTCGTTCTCGTTTTCCTACCTACGTATTTTTTGTACACCTGATTCTTTTTGTCCAGCACATTCTGGAAATTATCATCGAATCAATCATTCTCTTGCGCCGGGCTTGATTCCCGATTGTGTGTTCTACCGTGGCGAATTCTTGACCGGGGGTCTGCTGGGACCCTGGTTCAAGTTCCCCGAGCACAGGGAAGCACTCTTTTTGGAGTATCAGCAAAATCAATAGTTTCTGTATATATGTGACACTTTGCATCTAATCAAACGCTTCTTTGATTATGCAAATCGCCATATATGAATAACGGAAATTATTGCGTTTGTCGGTACGAAAAGAATGTGTGGGTAGCGGAATCGAAATGTAATGAACTTCGATTACGTTACCCAGATGCGGCAGCGGTAATTGAAAATTAAAAGATTGCGGGGTTGGGGATGGAGTTCTTGGATTTGGGCAGTTGGTATTTGACTGGCAGATAAAAGGGATTGTTTTTTGCTGTGCCATTTGTTAATTCGAGGAGAATTTGGGCTCTTTAGAAGGAATTGCAATTTGAAAGTGGTAAAGTGCTTTTAATTTGGAATCAAAAAGTAGTTTTGAGTTGGGAAATGAAAACTGAATTTAATGTGAACGTTGAAAAGTGATCTTAACCTTGAAAGTTGAGAAGTCATTGTAAACGTGAAACTGAAAAGTGATTCTAATTAAGACATTAGAAGTGACTGTAATTTGGATTATTGGGTGAAAATTTAATAATTGAATGGTGGTGTGGTTGATTGATTTGAGATGCGTTAGGGGACAAGATTTGGATTGTGAATTGGGATTATCCGGGATTGATGCGAAAAATAAGAGAAAGCGTTGAAGTGGAGAATTCTTTTTATTAGCAGTGACCGATAGTGAACCAATTTCGTTGTGCGCTTTCTTGGATGACAATAGTGCACAGACTTGTTTTAAAAACGAAGGAAAAAAAGAATAATTTTATTTTTAAAAATTTATAATTTCTGGCAGTGCCCCGTGCCCCTGCCAGTTGCCGAGCGCTCCGCAGCCGTACAAGGGGTAAGTAATTGCATATGATTTTTTTTCTCTTTTTATTAATATTTCATTGGCATTTATTTTCTCTTCTTTATTAATATTTCTTTGGCATATTTGTATTAATATTTCATTGGCATTTATTTTCTTTTTATTTATATTTCATTGGCATATATTTTCATTTATATTTTTTGTTTCAATTACCTTTTACTGTTTACGCGATAATGTGGTTTTAGTCTGTTCAATGGTAAATTTGAAAAGGGGCCTTATTTGATTGAATTTGTGTATATCTTTTGAATTGACTGGTCACATCGGTGCGTTGTAATTAGACACCAGTAAAAATATAAAAATGATGAAGTGGTAAATCGATCATCTTTCATTTCATAAAATGACCCCCCCCTTTCCCGTCCTTTTCCCTCCATGTTAGTGTTTTATATGTAAGGTGGCTCAGCACGAGCAGAGGGTGTCCCGGAAGTCCCACGACACGACTGAGCGCTAGCCGGCCTCAGTATGCCACCCCGGGCTACACACCCCCTTGCTAAAACTGAATGTCTGCAACTGCAATGACTTCCGCGGTTGCAACACCAAATCATTTTATGAATGCGTCGATGTGGGAAGCAAGTCGAACGTATGAGTAGATTTCTGCTACATGCTAAATCGATCCGGCGCTGGCCGTAGTCATTTGTTTCATCATGGATGTTATATCCTTCAGTCGTTCCCCGATGATATAGCTCATTGCCAACCTTAGCGTTGAAATCACCCAGAATTATTTTGTGTCGTTTGTAAGCGATGAGTCAACTAGCCTTTAGAGGTGATTGTAAAACGTTTACTTCGTTTCTTTGTCCTTTTCTTCGGTCGGGGCGTGAACATTTATCGGCCAGATTTTGAAGAATTTCGCTTTTATACGGATCGCACACAACCGTTCATTGTTGCCTTAAAATCAATAACGTATCTACAATGAAGGTCACACCAAATTCTCGTTTTCCAGTAGGCTTCCCACTTTTGAATATTCTGTGCGACCCCATGTTTTGAATATCATTTCCAGTCCAGTTCGTTTCCTGGATTGCCAGTATTTTTAATTGATATTGACTGACCTGTTGTAAAAGATCCTTAACAGCGCCAGGGAAATTGACTGATTTGAAATTCCAGGATCCAATGTCATAATCCTTTTTCCGTTTGCGAGATACTTGCCGTGAGTCCAATCCATTCCGAGGCCCTTCTCCACATTGTAGGGTCCCTTCAAAACATTGTAGGGTTTTCCAGGGACGTCGCCCAAGCTCCATTCCGGCGGCATGGTTATTACTTCGATTGCGTTATCAGGCGCGGAAGATTCGCCTTTACCCTCTTACGTCCCCACAAAGCAGGTATAAGTAGGATTAGCAGAGCTGCAGATGAATTTACAGTTAACATTTCGCGGCATTTAATGTCCAATTATTGGGGAACCAGTAAACCCAATGTGCAACCTCGGGAACATTTACTACCATTTAATCGTGGGGTTTAGGATGAGAAATCATGGAAGCTGTGTTGGGGAAACAAGTGTAGAATATGCTGTATAGAATTCAAGTAGATTATTCCTTGCACAGCGTTGGTATTGAGATCGGGAACGCGCGAAATTGCTTTTAGTTGTTGGTGATTGATCGGAAGCTTCGCGAAGGCCGATGTTTTGGAACGCGTTTTAAACGGGTTTTTGAATCGATGGCTGATAAATTGTATCTGGACTTAGTCTACTCCCGTAAAACCTGCGACCGTAATTCCTCTCTAGCTAGCCTGCAAGCAGCAACCTCGAAGTAGACTAGGGGTGCCCGGACTAGCTGACCTTTTGGGTACAGTTCGCAGTTTAGTCTTCCTTCAGGAAATCCCGCGAACGAGCGAGGACCTTTTATAAAATGGTTACAACACCCATATTGGCTACCTTTGGCCAATTTTTTTAAGGGTCACCTTCTATACTGGAAGACCCTCTTAATATTTTATTATAGTATCGTATCACAGCCATCAATTTAATTCGAGTTAGCTTCCCTCGAAAATTAGTAAATCCATATTGTTAACCAACGGTGACCATCAATTTTTTCCTTAATAACTATTGTTATCGCTAGCTTTGATATAGAGAATTAAATACTATTCTAAATTTGCGATATAACTCACCGTGAAAATCGACATCATCGTCCGAGCTACTATCATCCACTTCACCCGGCGCTTCAGCCTTCGCATTTGGCTTTGATGCACCTGCTTCAACTGCTGAAGTACTTGATGAAATACCACTAGACCCGGAACTCCCTTTCGACCGCGATTGTGCACTGGCCACGATGACCTTATCCTGTAGTTTCACCACCGCCTTTTTGTAGGTTGAAACTTCTCCGTTGCCTTCACTTTGCCACTGCTTAACTTCAACCAGGGAACTTGATGAAGAGGATGTGATATCGCCATTCTGAACTCTTGTGACTGTTATAGATCCTTCCGATACGATGGAGCGCACCGCATCGCTAGAAGAGCTATCTGCGGCCCCGGTTGGACTGGCTGTCCCATTTGTGCCACTTGCGCTACTTGCTTCATTAATTTCTTCTGATTTGGAACTAATAATTTCGGGACTATCAGCGGAAACCGCGCTGTTAGTAGCAGAAACGTCACTTTTCCCACCACAGGAGCTGCTGACACACGAATCGCCAATGCCAAGGTCTGGTAAACTGGGCAACGGCACTTTACCCTCACCTGCCGCGAGTGATGAGGTCGAGCTTGATGGCCCGCAGGCAGAATCGCCGGCGAACTTTATGGCCGCATTGACCGCGTTTTGTGTCTCGTTGAAGTTGCGTCGTCCGCGCAGGAATGGCGATTGTGGCTTCGACATGCCGGATCCAGAAGCCCCGGCGTCATCTTGCTTAAGTTTATTAAGATGTGGAAATTTCGCGGTCGCGCAGTCTTTGTATTTTTCCAAAACTTGATTTAACGGCAGCGCCCCCTCTTGACAAAGTTCCATCAGATCTTCTTCTTCTTCTTCATCGTCATCTGCAATTTCACTGTCTCTGTTTGGGTTTCGCTCTGCAAGCCGCTTCAACTCCTCAATCACCTCCTCCTCTAGCAATGTTTTGTCGAACCCAAGGAATGCATCTTTCAGCGCTTGTTCGAAGTCACAGTCTTTGTAGGCCGGTAACTCCTTTAGGAAGGCGGGCAGCTTTTCGGCACAATACATGGCAACTTCAGATCCTCCGTGTCCATCGTAAACCGAAAAGAAGGAAGTGTGTTCATCGAAATCGAGAATGCAATTGTGAGCGTCCTAGGGGAAAGAAACAAAATATTAGAGGAACTCAACAAAACAAACCACAGAGTAGGACTCTTACCTCTTGGCTGATTCGCCATCCTTGCATGGAGCTGGCGCCGACTTCTAGATATTCATTTGAATCATCGCTAGACACCTTCTCCGTGTTGGGTGCTGACAGGTAAGCCCCCATCTTGACGTTTCTGCTCTTTCAGTTCCACGTCGTGGATCTTGGTTTGACGTTCACACGGGCCCGCCGACGAGCAAAACAAAACCTCAATATCCACTTAAATTTGGCCTCAGCACAGTGACCTATTGCTGGTTTACAATCGGCGCTACCTCAACCAAGATTTGGCGGTTACTAATGCACTGTAATTTTCAAGTGAATACCAAAGTAAAGATATTGCAGGATCCGGTCAACTGTGGACAGTTTGCTTGGTCACAAAACTCAAAAATTTTTCGCGGATTACGCCACGCGGCCGCGAAACTATGAAAAACGCACTCTCCGTTAACAACGCGATATTCCGCTGAGTACGCCGAAGCGTTTTCCTTTAAAAATCAACGAAAAATCGTGCGGCAAAATCTACGTCCGCCATGCACAGAAATATTTTTTTCTATTTTTTGTGTTGCACAAATCGCCGCCGATAGCAAACGAAACGGATCAAAGGTTTTGAGTCGTTGGTCGCGGAGACGGGCGAGTCTGAACCGACTAGAGTTGGTCTCTGTTACGCCAATGAAGTGTTGGGCATAACAAAACATTGGTGGGAAAGAGTCAAATGGCAGAAGGCGGCAAAATTTTGCTCGTTTACTTTTGATGATGGTTCTACATCTCTTTCTTTCTACAGAATAATGAGTGAAACAGGTTGAACCTTCACGATGTCATTCATACATTAGGTTGTGTGCTATTCGCGTTTAGAAGCGTTAGTGTTTGTACGGGAAAACACGTGGAGTGCGGCTGCGCAATGCACATTTGCATATGCAAAATTTCAAGTCTGGCAACAACCTACGATATGCATTTTAGCAAGACTAGCAACCTTTAAATACGAAAGAATTAATGAAGTACCGTGTGTACTCACTAATTGGTTTGGAGCTTGGTTTTGCTTTACATTAGTGCATTAAATCATTGCTTGCTCTTTGAATAAAGCAATGCTCTAAGCCTAATAGAATAAACATAACATATATCTATGCTGAGTATTGAAAACTATACCTAGTTTGACACAAAAAAACAACACTATATGTAGCAATAATGAGCTGAAACTCAAAGCTAAGTAACGAAAAACACAAAAACAGAAAGTAAACACGAATAATTTAGGCATTGTCATTCAGCCACCAATACCTAGATTGCCCCGTCCCAGCTTGACCAGCCTCAGCGAATCTAGCAAATGAGTATTGTAGAATCCGGAATCTTATTACAAGATCTGTATCTGTGAATTCGACTTTAGGGCACACATGGAGTGACTAAACTAATTAGGACGAATTGATGATTCTGGGCAGAATTGACAAAAGGCTGATAATTCTTCGATGCGCCTTGCATTCTGGATCCAGGTGGTAATGAGCAATTTCGTGTATTTTAATTATTAATTCTTTTTCGACAAGCAGTTTAAAACCAGTGGCCATCTCTCTTCGTCCGGAAATGTTCCATTTCTAATATGCTCGTTTATAAAATTTCCCAATAGTTCAGCTATCTCCTCTATGACTAGAATAATTTTATGTGTGTTGCTGTGGTCAATACCTGGTCAGAGCATATCTAATAAATAGTAGCTGCAATTAGAACAAATTTTTTATTTCTTACGGTACTTATGGAGTAGAGAGAATTGGACTAGAAGTGCGTATGTATGGTAAACAAAAACTTGAATTTGCACGCAATTGTACCAACTTATGGTAAACTCTAATCCATCTTTTACGCGTTTATTTGCCTCTCTTTTCATTTTGATTGCTACTCGATTGCAGGTGCTAGTTGGTATATATGCTCTGACCTGGTACTATTTTTTTTTTCAAATCTTGCATTGTATTTAATACTTCTCTTTTATTCGTTTGATGAATATGAAAGATGGACTTAGGTGGGCTATTTGTGATATTGAAATAGCTAGTAGTCCGCGTGGCTTAGTGGTTAGAGCCCTAAGCCCGTAAGCCGAAGGTCTCTGGTTCAAGTCTCGTTGGCGTCAACGAGATTTAGTTCGAGTGGTTCTTCGGACGGACTATAAGCCTGTTCAGTTATGATACGTGCTGGTTTAAAATCAGAACGTATCGCAGCTGGGTGGACGTACACACTGCCAAAAGCGTGATAATGATCATATCATCTTGTGGAGTGCCGATACATTCGATCATGAAAATGAGATACTCTAACTATCTCTAAGCGAAGGCCCGAAAGGGACTGTAGGGCTACAAAGAATAAGTTGACTTCTCACCAAGCTCCTTCCTAATTTTTTCACCAATTGTTGAAAAAAAGTAGTTTAGCGAATTTGCTGTTCCACATGGGCCAGCTGCATTGCTAGAGTCTATGCCAAAAGATTCAGCGTTTGATGACCTGATGAATTATCTTTTACTTCATTTATTATTTCCCATATTTCGTGCGAGTTGTCCGCTGCTGTTTCCAATCTTCTGGAGTAATATGAAAATTTAGCTTTTTTTTTGAGACGTTTTGATTATTTTAAGGTTTGGTACACAGATGTTTTAGTACGTGATCTTCAGCGTTCTTCTTGTATTTTTCATAAGCGTTCCGTTCGTTAACACTAGCCTCGATAACTTTCTTTGTTGTTCATGTATGTTGTCGACTTCTGAACCTTTTCTCAAAGATAGAGTAATGCTTGAGCTCTGTATTAATATTTTTGAGCTCCATTAGTATTTCAGGTTTTCGGTTTGTTAGCAACTGTTGAGATTTTGATTTGAAAAGATACTTGTCTAAATATCTGAATATTTTGTGAGTAGGTTTTTGATTTCTGAGACTTTGACAATGGACAACAATTTTTAGAACACGATGATCTAACTCCGGCTAGTCTTCAATTTAATGCTTTCAGCCATTTTTTCTCCTTTGTGGCTACGTAATCCAGGCAGGTACTTGAAGTCAGGCGAGTAATTTTGTCCTTATTAACTAAGACCGCTCCGTTAATAGCGATTCGGAACTCGGACTCTGCGCACGAGATCCTAATACTAAATATTTCATTACACACGAGGGTATGATTCTTCGCTTCTCCGTTACCGTATCTGTATATTAATGTAGTGTATTGTTGCCTGAAGAAATTCAAAAGAATACCAATTACTTGCCCTCCTCAACCATGGGATTCAAATCAACCGTACCCTTGTCGAATGAAATGCGCGTGAGAAATAATACCCGAATGGTGTTCCTCGCTTGGAAATGTATACCGGAATCGCCTTCTTCTCTTTCACCTTTTCCTGAAGCGCGACCGACAATTATATAAGATTTTCTGAAAAATATAAACAAATTAGCAATAAAATGTAAGGTCGTCTGACAACTGACAGCGGTTGTTTTTATTTCGTCAATGAATTGTACTTTCTTGGAGTTCAAACTTCCGTATTTCCTCAAGTTCTGATTGTCGATGGGGTAAGTTGTTGCATCCAAAGTTGATTCACAGTACGCCGGCTTGACTCGATCGGTACAAATGTTAATTTGTTTTACACCTATTTCCAATTTGTATACATTTTCAGATCGCTCCACAACTTTGTATGGTCCTTCATACGGAGGCTCCAATGGCTTTCTTACTCGGTCGATACGGACGAAAACGTGTGAGTAAGTCACAAGCTCCTTATGAATGAAGATTTTGCGCTTGTCATGACGTGATGCTGGAGTGGCTCGTACAGTCTTCATATGTTCGCGTAACTTTTGGACAAATAATTTGGGAACCGGTGGTATGTCTTGTAATGATTTTAAGTCTTGATCCGAACGAGGAACCGACCTCTCATCGGTTCTAGACGTTAAGTCTGAGTAGTGCCAACGGATGGTACCAACCGGTCAACCAATCCGTGCACCGTAATCCATTTTCGCGGTGGCTGCTTGTCGGCCAGCTAGATCGGAGAGGATTTCGGTCGCGGGTCTCCAAATGGATTACGCTCATTTACAATCTTCAGCCACCAATACATGCCCGTTTTCAAACGCGTCACCAAAACAAAACCATACGGAGAGGAAACCTACTTTACGTTGCTCCGTATTTCTTCATACAATCAGTCAAAGGACAAAGATCTAATCTTTCCTTCGCGTTCGCGAATTTCCGACGCGGTACCGAAAAATATACTACGTTAACGTAAATCCGAAAAAAAAACTACGCTAAAGAAAAACCAAGATCAATTGATGTACCGCGTACCGCGCGCGACGCGAAACCGACCTCAGCGGATTTTCTCAAACCCTACCCTCGCGACGGCATACTTACCATGCACTCTATTTCCCGCTGAAAGAAGGGAACCACTGGAAAGGAAAGTCGTTGTTAGAGTTAGCAATTCATTTTAATGTTTTTTTTGTCCTACGAGTATAAATATAAAGTGTTTAATTCAACTTACGAGTAGTTTAAATAATCTGCAATTATCTAATTCATAGTAATGATAAAGTAATCGAAGTTAGCTCTCTTCTAAATTATTACGCATATTTATTGAATGTGGGTCTACTTTGACTCCTATGCTATGTGCCTAATGGAAATAATTATTCTGTCAAAAAAATTAGAACTTCATTTTTGCACTCAATATACGCAGGAAAAATTATATAAAACTGTTTAAATCTACACCGATTTTATTATCATAAAATCAACAAATGGAATGGAGATCTGGAAGGTTATATATTGTAGTACCCAGATTAAATTCATTTAAATAAATATTATAATACTTATCAATATTATATTTAGATAATCTTATGTTCTTGTTTTATTTGTTGATTATAGATTTTGTAGGTAAGATTCATTTATTTATTTTTTTACGTATCTTCTTTTATTTACGTTAATTATATTTTGTCGTTTGTTTTATATTGTAGGCCTCTGTAAATAACATAAAATAGTTATTCTTTTTTTCCCCAGCAGTACTTGTAAGAAGCTGCAGATTATTTAAAATAATTTAAAAGGAATTTTAAGAATTGACAGTGTGAACCAATGTAATAGACATTCGCACTACAAATTTATGATTGCAAACAAAATTTTCTAAACATTGTTGTGATCAACTTATTAACTTATAAATCCAAAAAGATTTATATAATCTCTAAATTGATAATACTGCTGAGTATAAGGTAAAGATAAATTAAACCAAATAATCGCAGCCTGTTGCCCGTACTAAATTTTTCGTTAAAATTATATTTTAATAGCAAAAGCACATCAGAAACCCGCAAAAACATTGCTTTCTTATTGCTAATGAAAAAGCCCAATAAAAAGCTTGAATTTAGAATCAAATACTACTATTATCACATCTTGAGCTAACTAGTAATGTAAATTCTATGATAAGTAATGATGTGAGCACGAATATAAAATTGGGTTTAGTTTTTTAGAAGGGCTGAAACTCATTATAAAGTTTTTTCCCTTGAAAAGCCGTCGGGCCTTGCTTTGCTGTGTGAGCAGACGCGTTTCGACTCCTTTGGGTCATCTTCAGTGATGACTATTATAAAACTAATTCTAAAAATTACAATTCTTATGAAATCGAATTAAAAGTTAATTGGAATGGAATTATGAAATTTTCAACTCATAAAAAAAATCTTGCGAAGTGAAGTTGTAAGTTGAAATTATGTAAATGTAATTTTAGAGTAAAAATTGCTTTTTGTAAGATCGAATCAGAAACTTAAAGGTAACTAGCTTATAAATCATTATTTTTTTGTTTGTCCTTCATTTGAGCAGCATTTATTTGGCGTACTTCTTATCAGTTCATAGAACTTTATAAATCTTGTACTCACAAAATGGGTCCGACATCCAATGTACACATGATTTCCGAATTGATATGCTTAGTTCGGTTCCCATTTGTGTCGGGGTGGTCTTTAGCGAGGGAATAGTTGTCTTGGTTAAGCACGAGTGTTTCGCGCACAACGAGATTCGTGTTGAGGATACCTTTGTTTCGGTTGCTGGTGAAGAAGTTTTACAGCCCGGCAGCGAGTGTAGTATTGGGGCCACAAGTTACACCAAAAATGCCGATGATTAACCACCCACTGCACCAGTTTCGCAGTTTAAGCAAGCGACGTTTGACGAGGGCTGCTATTGATTGTTTGACTGCAGTCGCTCTGCAGGACACATATATCCACCATCACAGTCGTTATTTCAACCAGTTTGCTGATAAGAAAAGCAATCAAGAAGCAAAGGAACTTTACTGGCGTTTATTACCGGCTTACCTTTTCATGACCTTCGTGAAGTCGTTTGTGCAAAATCACAATTAGGACCGCTTCATAACGTGATCTTTCAAGTATAATTGCGTATCTTCACCAATGTAAAAATTGACAAGCCTCCGACGAAGATAACCCCAAAAGCTGCCGGGATTGCGAACGCATATTGCAGAGGCGGGTACAGACCGTGAATCCAATGATCTTCTTCAATCGGCATACACAGCAGCCCCAAGACCCAGAAGAAATAATAAACGAATACGAGTACAATGAGTGCTACGCCACAGAAGAATTTTATCAACGAAAGAATTTGACGCTTTTAATAGCAGGAAAATAACACAATATGTAGCATTATACGCACCTACTTCTGCCTCATTGTTCCCAATTTGATCAAAAACACCTTCATAATTTACCCTCGAACTCAAATTCCTCTCCGCCCAGTCAATCTATCGATCACACTTCGTATATACACTGTAAGATTTCTAACCTGACAACTAATCGGAGATCGCCAACCCGCTCCCACGTTTTTTTCTTTTCCCCGGACTATCACTTCTCAGTGCCATGTGGCTGTCAAATCCTCTTGACATCCCACGACAAAATTGACGTGGGATGTGCGCTCGTCGCAACCAACGTGAAATCACAAGCCACCTAGCAGCAAGGTGTGTTAGTAGTGGTCGCCAGTGGTGTCGCATGATTCATTACAGTCTTCGTCGAAGAAAAATTCACCGGGAATTCGCAGAGTAGCCCGGTACACAAGTTCCACAGCAGTTGCACCAATATCTTTTTGATGCTCTTACGCAGTCCTAGTAGAATGGTTTTTAGGATTTCAATACATTCTCGGTTGTTGTGACACATAACTGCGGCCTTTAATGACCAGTGCCAACGTTCAACCATCCCGTTTGCCACAGGGTGATATGCCGTCGTTTGGGTTTTTCTGCACCCGATTAAGTGTGGTAGCGATTGGAATAGGACGGATTCAAACTAGGA
This sequence comes from Odontomyia ornata, assembly GCA_963969285.1. Taxonomy (NCBI): domain Eukaryota; kingdom Metazoa; phylum Arthropoda; class Insecta; order Diptera; family Stratiomyidae; genus Odontomyia; species Odontomyia ornata. The sequence goes on from OZ017738.1 coordinate 145,672,371, forward strand.
TTCCTGGTCCGACGTTAGAACGCTCGAGGCTCTATAGCGTGCAATCCAGTTGAAATAAAACGCGGTGGGGATTTCGTCCGCCGAGATAATGGTGATGGGAATCGTCTCAGGCCATCTTGTAAATCGATAAGTTATCGATAAAACAAACAATTATCCTTTTCACGACTTTAGTGGTCCAACGATGTCAATATGCACGTGACTTAAACTTGTATCAGGAATATCAATTTGACCTTGTGCAGGCTTGGCATGTCGTCCAATTTTACTCCGCTGACATGGAAGACAGGTCCTAGCCCATTCGAGTATATCTTTGGACATACTTGGACGCACATACTTTTTACACAAAAGCTTCTTCGTAGCTCTGCCGCTGGGACAAGACGATTGATGAAAAAAGTTAAATACTTGTTGTCACAATGGTTTTGGAACGTAAGGCTGAACGTTGCTCATTGAAAGATCGCAATAAATAGCTGCCTCCCTATCGTCTAGACGTCGTCTCCAGAATCACACGTTCGATTCACCTCGAAGTAGATGATTCAATTCTGCATCCTCCTTCTGTGCCTTCCCTGGCATTTCAATAGCAGTGATTCGGGATAGCACGTCGGCTGTTTCGTTGTCGCTTCCGGCTATGTGAATAATATTTGTTGAAAATTGCCCAATGAAATCGAGTTGCCTGAGTTTTCTCGGAGATGCCTTGTCAGTTTTTTGATTGAAAGCGTATATGAGGGGCTTATGATCGGTTTTAATAATGAGTTGCCATCCCTCCACTATTTGGTGGAAGAATTTTATGGCACTGTAAATCGCCTGCATTTACACTGCGCTTCGCAAAACTTCTTGGAGAAGAATCCGAGTGGTTCCTAAACGTTGTTGTTTGATTGCTCGAGAACTGCTCCCATTGCGGTGTCAGAAGCGTCGTATTTGACTACCAGCGTAGCATTTTCGATAGGATTTTGGAGTAAAGTTGCGTTGGCAAATTGGTGCTTGCATTCCTCGAAAGCTGCATCTGCTTGTAAGGTCCATACGATAGCACGATTATCTTTTCTTCTTGCTCCGACGAGGAACTCATGGAGAGGTGCTTGAATGGCTGCTGCATTTTCAAGCGATTTCTGGTAGAAATTGATCGCTCCTAGAAATCTGCGCATTTCTATGGCAGTTGCAGGTTGTTTAAAGTTTAAGACTGTTTCAACTCTTGTCGTAATAAGCCTTATACCATGATGTTCGATGAGATATCCAAGATATTCGATAATTGATTTTCCAAACGTACATTTCTCTATGCTTATAAAAAGGCCATACTCACGCAGTCTGTCCAGGATGGTTCTTATATGCTCACAGTGTTCTTTATGTGTCTTAGAGTCAATTAATATAACGTCAAAATGCAGGCCTCATAAGACGTGGTCAATGTAGTGCTGGAAGGTTTGTGCGGCGTTGCATAAACCAAACGTCATCAGCTCAAATTCGTATAATCCGAATGGCGTTATAACGGCAGTCTTCGGGATATCCTCAGGAGCCACCGGAATTTGATGGTACGCCCGCATCAGGTCGAGCGCCGAAAACACCGTGCATCCACTGAGTCTGTGAGCAAAGTTACCAAGATGAGCAATGGGATATTTATCCGGGATCGTGATTGCATTTGAACGACAACAATCACCACAAGGTCTCTACTGGCCAGTTTTGTTTGGACTAAGTGTAGTCGACTTGCCCACTAACTGCTTGGCGGATGACAAATTTGTTGTAGCATAAGTTCGAAAGCTGCTTTTACTACTCTCAGCTTCTCAGGCACCTTGCCTTTTTGGAACTGGAGGGCCTTTTGTTATAATGTGGTGGCAAATGCCATGAGCCATAACCTTCCTGGTATCATATGGTACAGTTAAATTGGCATAATCTTTCAGCAAATCGTAGTACTCCAAGTTTTCTTTTATCGTAGTTATGGTAGCATTGGCTTGGTTGGTAAATTTAGCATTAGCTCCTAATTTCGTTTCGCTGTCAACCAACTTCTTCCAACTTAAATCTACTATAAGGCCAAAGTGCAGCAAAATATCTGCTCCGATTATCGGTTGCCTTACATTTGCAACTACAAATCTTCAAGTAAACGTTCTTAGAAGTCCAAGGTCAAGTGTCATTAGTTTCTGGCCGTAACTTTAATCGAGGAATTATTTGCAGCATATAGCTCTAATTCTCCTGGAGTGATGTGACTTTTGTCCGTGGCAAGACTGAAATATCGGCTCCAGTATCGATGAGGCAGCGAATTCTGCTTTACTGATCATGGATTATTAGTCGGCGATTGTTTACATGAAGTTAGTCGTTCTTGGCCACCGTGATTAAGGCGGTGAATTTAGTTTCCTGAATCAGCTTTATCATTGGCTGGCCACTGGTATGGTGGACGATAATTCTGGACACTCTTTTCAAAATGCTTATGGAAAAAACAAAAACCGTCGTATGTGCGTGAATTTGCTCGGCGTCCTCGTGAACGGTTTCGAGTACGCAACTTCAAGCGGTCCACTCGATTCACTAGTTGAGTTAAAATATCATTCATTGACTCTCTGTGGACTGCTGCAACACTGCAAGGCTGCTGAAGTTTGATCATTAAATCCGCCATTTTCACCAATGTTTCAATATCGGGCTTGCTCAATATTGCAAGTATGACACGAATATTTTCGGGAGTTGTTCCAGGAGCAGCGATCGCAGCATTGTATCAGTTACTTGCTCTCCTCCAGTATTGCAAAGATCCTGTAGGTAATTCGAAGGCTTCCTTCCATCCAGATTTAGTCCTTGTAATAAGCGCCTCAACTTAGATTCCGCAAACGCCGCCGAAATTCGTTGCTTCACTGGTTCATATTTGTTTTCAGCTGGTGGGTTCCGTGCGATGGAGATGACGAGCGGTACAATATTGGCCTCTGCCTACTGAATCACATATTTGAAGTTTGTTTCGTCCTGTGTTATTTGAGGCGTATGAAATGCAGCTTCAACATTGTCGAACAAAAACGCTGGACCTGGCTTATAAAACATCAGGAATTTTGCTATCCTTTATGCTTCGACAAATAAATTGCTTGTTGAAGGCCTATGCGCGATTGGTGGTGGTGCGTTCGCGTTTTTAAGAGTTTTCGGTGTCTCCATGTTAGTTTCGGCAGCCGTTTTTCCTGGCGTCACTTCGCAAACTACACATAAGTATTTGTCTAAATTTAGTGTTCATTTTCCACCTGATCAAGTCAGGGTCACCCAATAAGGGTACTTAGTCTATAACGGGAACACAAAACACAATTTATTTAACCTGCCATTTTCACTACAAATTTAATACTTTTGCTCTGTCTAGAGGAAAACTACGATTTGAATGAGATTTGGCAGCTTACTGATGAGACTCTGAGATAGAAATATTTTAAAAAATCCAAAATCAAATGCATCCGTTCAAAATGGTGGCTCGCAAATTCAGAAGGTAGGCGCAATTCGTTATTTTAGAAGCAACTGAAATAATGAATATTTTTCATGGAAACGTTTTTAATTGCCTAACTTGGAAGTATTTATGCAACACACTATTTGTAGGGTATAGTGTTATATATTTTTACAATACCCTTTTCAAATCGCGAACGGCCTTTTCGTCCGTCTGTCTGTCCCGCCGTGTGACACAGCAAGATTTCTCGCAAACCACACAAGCTAGACTAATGAAATTTTCTACGTAGGTCAAAAGTGGTTAACTCTCAAAAGTTTCAGTGGAAAAATATTTTGCAGTGTTTAAGAGGTGTTGTGTATTAAATAAAAAGGCACGCATTTTGATACTCGTGTTCAATCACAAAAATTAGTCTTTATTAAGGAACGACTAAATTCAGCTGTCACTTGCACAAGAAGAAGGATTGAATTAGAATACATGGAATGGAATGTCAGATTTAACTAGGGTTGCCAGAACGATTATAATTAATACATTACAGTCTCCCACGCTTAATGGAGTACATGGTCGCTTAGATGAGCAGGTAATCTCCTAATCCTGTTAGATCTTCTTAAGCTGGATTCTTGGTTCTCTACTGCTTGGGGTGTCAACTGTGGTTCAAAAACTGTTTCATCTCTTTGGTTGGCAACACTTCGCTCTATGAGTACCTCTTCTAGTCTTGGATTTTCATGAACAGGTTCCTCTTGAAACGTTACGGTCTTCTTTGGTAGTTCTACTCCCGATTTGTGCAGTTGGTTTATGTGGCGCTTTAATTCGTATCCATTGTCAAGCTTTATTTGATAATGAAGTTGGCCAAATTTTGCTTTTACTACACCAAACTTCCAAGTAGGCTTATTACGCTCGTACCATCGCACTTGTACTCTGTCACCTACACTTATCTGACGAATTATAGGTTTAATTGAAGCTGAAGTTCGTTCTTGATGCGGGCGGATAGCATCTTGTTTAATACGGATATCACGGCCAAGGTATAATTGTGATGGACTCCGACCACATGCTAGTGGTGTAGCACGATAACGTAAAATTATTTGCTGCACTTTGATGTTCAGTGGTAATTTATCTTCTTCCATCGCCTCTAATTTAGTTTTCAAGATTTGCACATACCTTTCCGCTAAGCCATTTGTAGCTAGATGTCCGGGGGCTATAAATTTTTGAATAATTCCATTTTCTAAATAATAATTTTTGAACATTGTGCTCTGAAGAATTGTGGCGTTGTCTGAGACGATGACTTGCGGTAGACCATGATTAACAAATATATCTTGAAGTAATTCTATGGTCTTTTCACTTGTTGGGGCACTTCTAATGATGCGTATTTCCGGCCATTTCGATTTAGCATCTACCAGTACCAGGAAATAATGGTCTTGAAATGGTCCCGCATAGTCAATGTGCACTTTTTGAAAATTTTGATCCGGTTCTTCCCAGTGATGTGTTGAAATCTTTGGAGGGTCTTTTCTTACTTTTGCACAGCTTGAACACGATTTTACTAACTGCTCTATATCCGAATCGATGCCTCTCCAAAAGCAATACTTTCTTGCCAGCTGCTTCATTTTGACAATGCCGATATGTGTGTGATGGAGTTCTTTTAAAATTTCGGAACGAAGACTCATTGGAATAACAACACGATTTCCTCTAAAAATTACACCATCTTGAACAGTGTACTCGAAATCAGTTTTCCTACCTTCAATCAAGTCTCGTTTAAATACTGAAAGTTCAGGGTCACGCTCTGTTTCTTTTGATATGGTTATAGCCGTAATTGATAATGTTGATATTTCGTTTATTGTTTGATCTTGAATATTTTGAATTTCTTCATCTAAAAAATGTTTAAAATTTGATTTATCGTTAATTGGTGCTCTCGATAGACAGTCTATATTGACGTTATTTTCGGCATTACGATGTTGTATCTGATAATTAAACCCTTGCAAAAATGATGCATATCTGAGAAGTCTAGCTGAAGTCATAGCTGGTGTTTTTGCATTTTGATGGAAAATTCTAGATAATGGGCGATTATCTGTCAACAAGGTAAATTCTTTTCCATACAAATACATAAAGAATTTGTCAACAGCGAAAATTATTGCTAAAGCTTCTCTGTCTAATTGACTGTAATTTTGTTCTGCTTTTGTCAACGCTCTTGAAACAAATGCAACAGGACGTTCATTTCCATCAACAATGTGGGACATTACTGCAGCTATTCCTGTTGGGCTTGCATCGCAGGCCAACGTAACCGGTAAGTTTGGATCGTACGGAACTAAAACTCTATCTTCCTGTATTTCTGATTTCAGTTTTTGAAAAGCTTGTTCACATCTCGGTGTACATATAAATTTTTTATTTTTTTCTAGAAGCTGACGTAAAGGAAAAGTTTTTGTTGAAAGGTCTGGAAGAAATTTCGCGTAATATGTTATCATCCCGAGGAATCTTCTTGTGTCTTCCATGTTTTGTGGACGCGGTAGGTCTACTATGGCACGTATTTTATCTGGACATTTTAATATTTTGTTGTAACTGATGATATAACCTAGATATTTGATCTGTTGTTTGAAATATTCGCACTTGTTCTTATTTACATGTAAATTATATTTGCTTAATCTTTGAAAACATTTTATTAACCGATGCTCACATTCCGCTAGAGTTGATCCATAGATGACAATATCATCGAAATAGGAAATTGTTCCTTCAAGGCCTTGTAGAATTTGGTCCAAAATACGATTGAATTCATTTGGTGCAGTCTTGATACCAAAAGATAACCTATTAAATTGATACGTTCCTCGGTGTGTGGAAATGGTTTGTATTTCTTTGCTCTGCTCATCAACCATTACATGTAAATACGCCTTGTATAAATCGAGCTTACAAAAATATTTTGCGCTTTTTAATTTGTTAAAAATTTCGTCGATTCTACGAATTGGATAGTGCGCTGCCTCTAGTTGAGGATTTACAGCCACCTTATAGTCGACGCAAAGTCGAACATTGCCATCGGCCTTGGGTATTACAACCAATGGTGAACCCCAGTTGCTTGTATTTACTTTTGTTATTATACCGTCTTTTTCTAAATTATCTAACTCACGTTCAACTTTTTCCCGTAGAGCGAAAGGTACTTGTCTTTCTTTCAAAAATATTGGTGCTGCTCCGTCTTTTAACTTTAAACTACAAACTAAATTCGGAATACATCCCACCTTTTCTTCAAAAATATCAGAAAATTGTTGCTTTATTTTTGATATTGAATTGATCTTATCAACAACATGTTGATCGATTTCTATTTGGTCGATTTCTGATAAATTAATTTTCAAGTGGCGAATCCATACACGTCCTAAAAGTGCTGAACGATCTGCGGCTACAACGTACAAATCTTCTTTAGAGGTTTCGCCTTTATATTTCACATTTAACTCACTACACCCAATGGCATAAAAACGTCACCCGTGTATGATCGAAATGCTATGTTAGTTCTTCGTATAGGAGTATTTAGCTTTAATTTCTCAAAGTCATTTTGTGGTATTAACGTATACCCGGCACCTGAGTCAACTTCAAACTCTTGCTCCTTTCCTTCAATGTAAACGTTTGTATAACATTTTTGCAAATCTGTTATTGGAACAGCTATTTTGTTATATATGTCGACAATTTGGTTTACACCAAATTTATTATCGGCTGTAATCGAAAATGACTCGATAGCATTTGAGTTGTTGTTGACTTCACTTGTTCTTTCTCTTGATTTACTTCGCCGCATTCTATCTTTGATACAGACCTTTTGTACATGCCCAGCTTTTCCACACGAAAAACATTTTAATTTATTTTTGTTAGTTTTGCACTCGGTTGATAGGTGATTATTGCGGCCACATCTAAGACACAACCCTTCTATGCCCAAATCGCTGTAGTTTACTCGTGTTGATGAATTTGATGTCCTGCTTCTTGACATGTTGCGATTACGATTGTTAGCAACACGACGATTGTCAACATGTTGACGTACTTGAAAAACATTACTTGTTGAACATGTTGCGCTGTTTTCAATCATTTTGTTGTTAATTTTGGCTGCTTCCAAAGTTGTTGCCTTATTGACGATTTGCGAAAAAGAAAATTCTGGGTCTTGAAGAAGTTGCTCCCTGATGTACCCGTCGCTAAGTTCTCTGATGAATTGTGATCTCAGAAAAATATTTGAAACTAATTTACCACATTCACACTTAAAGTCGCATTCTGTTGCACGGTTTTGTAATGCTGCTACAAAATCTGATATAGATTGTTCACTGTTCTGTACTTCGGAAAGAAATTTGTGTTGCTCCACTCATCATATGATGAACTGACGTTAAATAGGAAGCCATATGGTAGCAGCCAAAACTGACGATAGATACAAGCCATATGGTAGCAATTTGCATATGTATTAGTCGGCCTACTATGGACAAGCTTCCGGTAGCTGTCACCCAACTGCGGCATTAGCAAATGCTTATATTTCGTCATATATACTATTTTCCGAATAAAAAAACGTGCCGAACGCATTCCGTGCATGCTATAAATTCACCTTGTATAGTTCATTGTGCTCCTAAACTTTTCAAGACGAGCAAATGAAGCACACGTTTTGCACCTTCGACTGATAGCTCAGCGTTGAGATGTAAACAAACTGCAATAAATTCACTTTGGAAGGCGATAAAAACTAAACGGGTATAAGAACTGAAATAATTTTCACTTCACTAGGAGCGCTATTGTGTTCTCCGCGGATCATCTGGATTTCACTGTAGAAATCCGTCTCTAAATCGTACAAAACCTCGAATTTTTGTTGGCACCTCCACAATTCTTCATATAACGCCATGTAAGTTAGCCAGCAAAGTCGGCCTACTAATGGTCATGTGTGTGGTAGTAAGCGCTGCTGCAATATGGCTTGTATCTATCGTCAGTTTTGGTAGCAGCGCTTACTACCCCACACTTTGCTGGCTAACTTACATGGCGGTATATGAAGAATTATGGAGGTGGCAACGAAAATTCGTGGTTTTGAACGGTTTTGAGACGGATTTCTGCAGTGAAATTCAGATGGTCCGCGGAGAACACAATAGCGCTCCTAGTGAAGTAAAAATTATTTCAGTTCTTATACCCGTTTTATTTCTATCGCCTTCCAAAGTGAATTTATAAGAGTGTGTTTGCATCTCAACGCTGAGCTTTCAGTGGAAGGTGCAAAACATGTGCTTCATTTGCGCGTTTTGAAAAGTTTAGGAGTACAGTAGACAGTTCAAGATGAATTTATAGTATGCACGGAATGCGTTTCGTACTTTTTAATTTGGAAAATAGTATATATTACGCAATATAAGAATTTGCTAATGCCGCGGTTGGCTGACAGCTCACGGAAGCTTGTCCATAGTAGGCCGACTAATCCATATGCAAATTGCTACCACATGGCTTCCTATCTAATGTTAGTTTTGTTTTGTAATAAGCGTTGCTGCCATATGGCTTCTCAACTTACGTCGGTTTGGGTAGAAAGCTTTGGAAATGACATTTTCACATATGTCAGAATTTCATACGATTGTCCGGATTGTTTACAGTTGTATTCGAAATATTTAAAAACCAATAGAATGGCCGCGGAGAATATAAGCAAGTTTAGAGCATGGGTATTGTCATAAGCATCAGTTTTTTATTGATAACTATTCGATTATTTACGCATTGTAGGCAGATGACACTAATATGCAGCTGAATTCAACTGCAAGAAGATTCTCCGAGATCGAGGAAACGTTTGAATACGCTACTAAACATTCTCCCTCTCTTCTTGATTTACTGCAAGGCGTTCAAGACCTGGAAAAAGAATGTGAAAAACTGCGGAAAAATGCTTGTGATTCGACTAACACTATTCCTGAAATGATAAGTAATGTTAAGTTTCAAATGGAAGCGCTGGATAAATCTTTTGCATTGCTACGTTTAGCTCAGTGATGTGTGTCAATTAGTTGCAAGATAAATCATAATTTGTAGTACGAATTTTAACGTTTGCGGCTTTGGCCTTTACCTTCATTTGTAATAATTTATAATTACCTAGATCTAGGCCATCAACGTAAGCTGTATTGCTATTAAGTGAAATTTTGTCTAAGAAATATTGTTAAGCACTGTTGTTAAGTCTGAAACCTGTTGATGGTTACATCTAGAACATTCATATGAATAAAACGAAAACGTAAATCAAGAAATAAGGCTCGATTTGATATAGAAATTTATGATAGTCTGGCTTTCAACTACTCACTACTTATGGTTATTGACAGTCGGGGCACTCATTATTTTTCTAAACAATATTTGATGAAAGTTTGCAGACAAATATGAAATGTGAGCTCTTCTGTGAACATCGTTGATGTTAGGGCACGAATTTTATTTTCCTACTTTCGCAAGATTATGTGTCCGCCCATTGCTTGTTGACTTCATTTCCGTAATATGCTTGGAGGATGTTCCAACATGCGTCGAACATCGATAGAAATTATTGATGCGCCAAAGAAGACATCACTTTTTCAAAACATTTGATAGTTGTTCCACCATATCCTTCCATATTTTTTCTGTATTTAAACTTTGGAAGTTTTCTCACAAGAGACTTACACACAGAATATAGCCCCACTGGATAATAGGATGGAGAAAGTTGGTACTCGGTTTAGAGATTATTGATGGGAGAGGACCTAGTGACCTCAAAGTATTGCTGAAAGCTATGAAAAAATAATGAAAAGACCGAATAGTTACTACCGATTGTTGGCAGTTTCTCCAGAATAAAAGTCAATAAGGATTAGTTACTGGTAGAGATTCATAGTGGTTTAAAGGACTACCTTCTGTATTTGTGGTTGGTATGTCTTGAAAGTTGATAAGTATTATAGATTACTTGAACAAAAAGCTTCAATGTTATTGAATTTCACCGAGACGTGCTCGACAGTGGGCATTTAGAAACTTTTCCTTTGTATTCGTTTTGAACTACCTCGACTGGGTATCTAATAAGGAAGTATTGACCAATTTCGGACTTCTTAGGTGGGCACTAGCGACAATAAATTCCTTTGTAGATCATACATAATCCTTTCCCACACCAGTGGTTTTATTAGGATTCTTAGTTATGGTTTTAATAGGTGGCTGCATGTCCTCTACAATCGGGAAAACATTCTGTTTCAATGGATTGCTTTTGCTGTTGGTTTTACCTCGCTACTCCACTACTTGTGGTTCTTGAAAGCTTTCCTAAAATATCTAATCGGTTTTTTTTTGGAACTTCTCCCTCCTTAGTTGAGCTAAATCCATTTGTGCTATGTATTCTAGATCCACCCCTTCATGTCTGTTCGTTTTTTTTCTTTTTTCTGTTTTTCATAGGGCCTTAGTTGGTTCACTAAGGAATATTTGGTGTGGCTTTGTAGGTACTTAAACCAGCGCTTTACGATCTAGCCCTGTTCTGGGACCATTGCGAGTATTTTTCTTTTTACTTCTTTCTTTCTGTTTTTATTTGTTCATTTGTTTGTTTATGATGTGTTAGTTTACTCGCAACTTTGTGCGACCAGTCGGTTTGTTAGTGATTAGTTGTTTTGGAGGGTGTTCGTTGATAGATCGTAAGGGTGGATGTTAGAGTGAAATAGAGGAGAGATATGTGGTTTTGTCAGTGGTGCTATAAATTTGTATTGGTATCTTCAAGAAACTTGCCTAGTTACTGGAGGTGACATCTGAATGCACCATTCTTGTTTCTGCAGCAGTTCAGAAGGAACGCGCAATCATCTAGGATTGGGTATTTTTCGCTTTGTTGATTGAATTTGATGCAGTTTAGTATTTGATGTTTGAGATAGTCCGTGTGGTTGCACCATCTACAGGCGTCCGTGGAGTAGATTTTGGCTCGTCTGAGTCTGTAGCTGTTGTATGCTCTGTTCGTTCAGATTCTGTTGATTTGTATTATTGTTTTCTATTTAGGTCGGTGTTGTGGAACCATGGTTTGTTTAGGTAATGTAGATCTCCAACTCCCCAGAGCGAGAAGGATAGGTCGTTATATTTAAGGGTCCAGTCATTTTCTAGAATTTTCTTGATTATGTCAAAGGTGTCGTCCTATTCACGTTAGGTGTCGGTGTAATTACCATTTATTATTGCGCCCTTTCCATTTGCATCTGCTAGAGAGAGGACTTCCCAGTTGCTATTTTTGGGTTTCCAGATCAGTATCACTTGTATTTTGTTGTTTTCTTGAATGAAGCTTCTGACTTTTGACGGCAGGAGTTTTTTTGGAGTCTGTGAATATGACTATGTTTTTGTTGTTCTCTGAACGGATGTCTAGTATAGCTGTCTTTATGGCTGTCATCTCAGCGTTGTTGGGATTTGTGTGAAGGTCTAATTTCCATTTGGTAACGTTTTTGGACTTAAGGTCATAAACTGCACATCTTGTGCCTAGGAGGTTATTTGCTGCGTCTGTGCAGTATACTGCATGGTTATTTGGTATTTTTGCTAGCATGTTTTTGAGGGGTTCAGTGATATCTTCTTCTTCTTCTTCTTCTTAGCACTACAGCCTCCAACTTTCTCGGTCCGTTGACCGCGTCTTCCAATCGCGAAATCCGAGAAGCGATGAACTGTCTTCGTCGATCGAGTCAGACCAGCGTTTCCTCCGTTTTCCCACTGGTCTCCGGCCTTCAGTTCTCCCAATGAATACCTTCTTGGGTATCCGTTGTTCGTCCATACGATTCATGTGTCCAGCCCATTGCAGCTTCCGCAGTCTTACAATCCTTGAGACATCCGGTTCGTCAAAAATTTCATACCGCTCATGATTGTATCGAATTCGCCATTGGTCCCCGTCAAGCTTCGTTCCGATTATTCGCCTCAGGACCCGTCGCTCAAAGGCGTTCAATATATTGCGGATGCTTGAGTTAGGGTCCATGTTTGACACCCATAGCGTAACACAGGTCTTATCACAGATTTGTATTCTTGGAGCTCTGTTCTCCTGTGTATGCAGCTGATCTTCAAGATCGTCAATACTGAATAAAATACTTTATTTGCAAGCTGTATTCTTCGGCGTATTTCGTCTCTTTGATTGCCCGTTTTCGTTATTTTGGATCCTAAATACACAAATTCGCTAACATTCTCGATACTGTATTCGCCAAGTGTGATATTTTGTGTATTTGAGGTATGTTTCCTCGACTGCATCGTGAGCTTTGTTTTATTTTCATTGATTTGTAGCCCTACTAGTTTTGCTTCACTGTCGAGTTTCAGGAAAAGTTCTTTGGCATTTGTTAATGACCGTGACAGAATGTTGATGGCGTCCGCATAGGCTATTACTTGGTTCGATTTGAATAGTAATGTACCTCGTGTATCGACAGGTAGCTTCCGAATGACGTACTCCAGAGCCAAATTGAATAGCAATGGGGCCAGCCCATCTCCCTGCTTTAGTACGATATTTGTGTCAAAGGCATCGGTGAGTTGGTTATTGAAGCGGACTTCGGACTTTGGCTGGGATGCCAAAGCAAAGCATTATTTGGTACAGTATGTAACGATCAATAATGTCGTTTTCTTGCTTGAAGTCAAGGAAAATTTGGTGTACGTCTATATTGAAGCATTTTTCAAGTACCTGCTTGACCGTGAACTTGGTCTGTTGTTGATCTACCTGCCCTGAAACCACCTTGATACTCCCCAATAATACTGTTGGCGTATGATCCGATTTTATTTTCTAAGATTTTAGAAAATATTTTGTACGTAGTACAAAGTAGTGATATCCCTCTATAATTCTCGCACTGTAGCTTGTCACCTTTTTTGTGGATAGGGAATATAATTGATTGGCTCCACTCTTTCGGCATATGATCTCGTTGCCAAATGTACTGGATGACTTTGTGAATAGTTTGATGAACACTACTGCCACCATATTTGATGAGCTCCACTGTAATCTCATCGATGTCCGGCGCTTTATTATTATTTTGGGCTTTGATAATGGAACAAACTTCATCTAGAGTTGGTGGGGCCAATAGAAACTCTCCGCAGACATCTATAGGCTCCGATGCTCTGGAGCTGTGCGGAAGATTAAGGAGGTTCTTGAAATATGAGTGATATCATTATAGTTTATTTTTGGGAATTTTGGCGGTAGCTTGAAGTCGATGTTGCTTAACTGGTGGAACAGGTTTTGAGGGGTCCTATTTTTGGTTCCCCAGCATGTAGAGTCTATAGTATGTTTAAATTGCGATACTAAATAAAAGAAAATCTTCCGTTTTATTAGGTGAATATTAAATTTTTTTAATGAATTGCATACGCGCGTTTCGAAAGGAACGTCCTTTCTTCTTCAGTGCTTTTCTACAAGTGTTTTTTATAAGCAATCTGCAGTCCTTTTTTTTTTATTTTTTTTATACATCTAAGTTTTTTCCTCACAGGTAACAATTTGTCCGTGTTAAGTGGTCTATTAAGGGGTTTAACAATTATAGGTAATTACCCTAGCTTTAAATTTTCCAAATTTAAACAAGTGATCCTTTAAGAGGATTAAGCGGATAAAGAATTACATGTAATTAGCAAGTTAACAAAATGATTCTTTAGGAGGGTTAAGAGAAATAAAGTTAATTAGCATAATCAGGAACTTAACAATTTTTAAGTGGCTTATTGATAAATTAAAGAAAATAAACATAACTGGTAGTTACCTGCGTCGACATTCATTCTTTTTTCCTGTGGTTGGTTGTAAATATACCAGCTTTCGTATGCATCAAGCTTCCGCTGTTTTGACACCTCCTTCAACACTTCGACGTTGTCCTTTGTTATTTCGTGGTTTTCCTCCATTGCGTGCCTCGCCACCGTTGATTTCGTCTCTGAAAGTGATTTATTTCTTTTTCGAGCGCTTACGACTTCGCTGATATGTTCCTGGACCCTGATCCCTACTAGCCGCTTTGTTTATCCAATATAAGTTTTTCCGCAATCTGTGCATGTCATCCTATATATCCCATTCTTCTCCCAGAGGTTCTTTGGATCTTTGGCGTTTCAGAGAATTGCTTTAAGTTATGTTGTCCTGCTTGTACCCACTCTCAGGATTTAATTAATAAATTGCGGAATTTGGCACCATAAGCTATGATGAAAAGATCATATCCTTTGACGTAAAAGGACTGTTCCCGAGTATACCGATTAAGGTGGCACTGTTCGAACTAGAACAGTGGCTCACAAGGGATGACAAATCTGTAGAATGGCGGAAAAAGGCGAAAAAGTATGTAACACTGGCTGCACTGCGCATGCAATAGAACTACTTCACTTTTAGGGGTAAGTATTATAAAACAATGAAGGGGGTCACCAGTGCCAGCGGAAATTTTCATGGCAGCTTTAGAAAACCAAATAGAAGAAAAAGGTTCAATGCCGAGAATATGGTATCGATACGTGGACGACATCATTGCGATCGTGAAAACGGAGCAAATCGAAAAAACGTTAAACGAAATAAATAAGATAAACACAAGTATCCAATTCAGCATGGAAATAGAAGAACATGGTAGGATCCCGTTCCTGGACCTCTGGATCATTAAAGAAAATGGAGGAATTGCATTTGATATTTACCGCAAGCCAACGACAATGCAGAGAACAATACCTGCTTCATCTCACCATACCATACAACATAAATTAGCAGCGTTCCACCACATGGTAAATCGCCTCACCATAGTACCAATTAATGCGCAGAGATACGACAAAGAATTACGGTATATAGAACATACGGCGGAGATCAATGGCAACAACATGGCCATGATACAACAAATGATCAGGAAAAAATTACAACGTAACAAAACATACAGCCAGACTACATTATTTAAGCAGGCGAAGGCACTCGAAAGCACTACAATAGCAGCGGTAATTTTTTCAGCGGCATTTTATAAAATCAAACGCGTGCTGAAAAATAAAGGCATCAAAATTGTGGGTACAAGCAGGACAACACAACTTAAAGCAATTCTCGGAAGCGCCAAAGATCCAAAGAACCTCTGGGAGAAGAATGGGATATATAGGATGACATGCACGGATTGCGGAAAAACTTATATTGGACAAACAAAGCGGCTAGTAGGGATCAGGGTCCAGGAACATATGAGCGAAGTCGTAAGCGCTCGAAAAAGAAATAAATCACTTTCAGAGACGAAATCAACGGTGGCGAGGCACGCAATGGAGGAAAACCACGGAATAACGAAGGACAACGTCGAAGTGTTGAAGGAGGTGTCAAAACAGCGGAAGCCCGACGCATACGAAAGCTGGTATATTTACAACGAACCACAGGAAAAAAGAATGAATGTAGACGCAGGTAACTGCCAGTCATCTTTAGTTTCTTTAATTTATCAATAAGCCACTTAAAAATTGTTAAGTTCCTGATTATGCTAATTAACTTTATTTCTCTTAACCCTCCTAAAGGATCATATAGTTAACTTGCTAATTACATGTGATTCTTTATCCGCTTAATCCTCTTAAAGGATCACTTGTTTAAATTTGGAAAATTTAAAGCTAGGGTAATTACCTATAATTGTCAAACCCCTTAATAGACCATTTAGCACGGAAAAATTGTTACCTGTGAGGAAAAAACTTAGATGCATAAAAAAAATAAAAAAAGACTGTAGATTGCTTATAAAAAACACTTGTAGAAAAGCACTGAAGAAGAAAGGACGTCCCTTTCGAAACACGCGTATGCAATTCATTAAAAAAATTTAATATTCACCTAATAAAACGGAAGATTTTCTTTTATTTAGTATCGTTAAAGAGAGGTGAAAACAGCCGAGAAAGAACAAAAAACAATGTTTAAATTGGTTCATAACTTTGGAGTAGTTTGAGTTTTTTTGTGTGTATTGACAAGGTTGCTGAAATGGTGATCGTTCATGTTTTTTAGTATTTCAGTGGGCAGTTCATTGGCTTTGGAGAAGGTTGTAATGTTTGGAATATCCAGTCAGGATTTAGGTATGATGGCTTTTTTTCTGTCTAGTTTGTCAAATGCTGATTTGGGGGAGTTAGTTATGTTGGCTAGGTTATTTTCTATTTGGAGTGTTGAAGAGCCTTTTAGAATTTAAACCATATTTGGACCCGCTCAGTTTTCTGGTTATGTTTTTGGACTTTGAGCATTTGGATAGTGTTGGTTCCACATGATCTTTAGAAAGTCTCTTGTTATTGAAGATTCTGCCCAGGAAGATGATGTTGTTAGCCCATGCTATTTTGTGATTGCTTATAGTTATATTTAATAGGAGAGGTTTTTTAAAGTGGAACTGTACGGCTGTAGATTTATTGGCATTTAGGGTTAGATCAAGATTGTTGCATCTATCCGTTAGTTGATTAGTTTTTGTTTGGAGATTGTTGAAGGCATCGTTGAAGGTAGTACCTTTTGATAATAGTAGGAAGTTGTCTGCAAGCTGGAAGGGTGGGGTATGTTCGTCTTCGATGTTGTGTAGAGCATAAGTATAATTGTTGAAGATTAGAAGACTGAGTACATCTCCTTGAGCGAGTTCATTTGTGATTGTTTTGGAGTGGTGGCCTAACGTTTTTAATCTTAGTTGTAGGAAGTATTGGATTCAGACGATGTAGTGGTTTTTAAGGTTGATGTCTTTCAGTGTTTCTATTAATTTGGGTAAGTTCACTCTTTCATACGTGTTGGAAATGTCTAGTGTGATTGCTATGTTTTTTAGTTTGTTATCATTATTAATGGAGTGTAGAATTTTATTAATGCAGAAATTAGTAGATTTGCCTTTTCAGTATGCTAAGGTGTTTGCGCTTAGGATATTGGAGTCTTTAATAATTTTTTAAATTCTGGTTTTAAGTAAGTTGTTGATTATTTTTAGCGTTACGTTAAGGAAAGAAACTGGTCTGTAGCCAAAGCCTTACTACAGTGTAACAAGCCTTGTACCAGAAAGCCCTACTACCACATACATGACCATATGTAGGCTGCCTTTGCTCACTAGTTTATATGAAGGAATATGGAAAGATTTGGAAGTGGAATGGAATGTTTGATTGATGCCACGTAAAAAATTTGTTTTGCTTAGTAGGGATATGCTATTTATGATGTTGTAGTATATTTTGTCTGGGCCTTGTGCTGACTTGATTTTGTGATTGTCAAGAATATTTTGGAACTCCCATAAGTTGATTCGTTTTCTAGGTTCCACATTGATATGGGTGTGTCGAAGGCGTTTTTTTCGTTTCTCAGAAGATTCCAAAATTCTTTATAGTTGAGGTTTTTCTCTACTGAATCTAGTTTATTTTCATAATCCTTAGCTTTGGTGATTTTTATGGCTTCTCTGAGTGTTGGATTCTACAAGCTTGGAACAGTTTTCCCAAGATTTAAGGTGACTGAAATTTTTCCATATTTTCTGTTTTTTGTGCCATAGTTTATTCACGTTTTTGTTCCACCAGCTTTTGGGGGTGAACCGGAATTTAGAGTTCATTATTGAATTGCTGGATATATATGCACTGATCTCGTCTATAGCAATCTCAAGGTTTTCGTTAATTGTAAGATTGTTTATGTCGTTTACTGTTTTTCTGCGATTGAAGGTAACATGTTTGTTGTAGAATAGGTTGAAGTTTTGGAGCTCGAATGTAATAGCAGAGTGGCCACTGTCTGAAATTTTAATTTTGCAGTGCAGTAGTTCCAGTAGTGTTCAGCGAAAGGTAAATAAGTCATGGTGACGTCTAGTGTAGAGCTGGTGGTTTTTCCTAAGCCATTTGTTCTGGTAGAGGTGGATATTCCGTAGTTTAGGATTTATAGATGACGCTTTTTTATTATGTTATTTAAAATTCTTCCCTTTGTGTTGTTTGTGGTGTTACTCCAGGAGCTGTGACAAGCATTCAGGTCACCTATGATGTAGGGCTTGTTGTGGTTGATTCTGGAGAATAATGTTCCAAAGAATTTTTTAAAGAGGGCAGCTTTGACGTAGGGGGTGTGTATACAGAGACTACTGTTATGTTTTTTTTTTTTTTTGTGGTAGGGAGGTGAAGACATTTATGCCCGCCGAGTCTGGCAGTGTGGGACTCCCATGGAGGATACCTTTGGACTACTCACTAAACACCTCCCCTGTCAATCTGAGAACCTAGCCTGGAACCGTTTGACACATTACTTCGGGCCAGGTCTCGTTTTGTTACGCCGTGGGGCGCCTTCAAGCTGGGGAGTCCCTTTCCTGGCGGGAGGGGAGAGGGGAAGAGGAATTGCCAGAAGAGTGATCCCCCAGCCCCAGTGCCTCCGGCTGCTGTGAGTCCCTTTTATATTTTAGGACTGCCCGAGCATAATGTGCCACCTGGTTCCATTTGTCAACCGATTCGAGCATCACCGCAACTATATTATCCAGGGTGAGCTCTCCCGTCTCCCTGTAGAGTTCCCTTCGCAGCCTGGCCCATTTGGTACATGCAAAAAATGTGTGACAGGCATTGTCCTCCTCTCCTGGGCAAAACCGACAATCGGGAGACCGTGACTTGCCGATCTTGTGCAGGTAAGACTGAAAACACCCGTGCCCGCTCAAAAGCTGGGTCAGATAGAAGTCAGTCTCACCATGCCTTCGATTTAGCCACGGTCTCACATCCGGGATGAGGCGCGCAGTCCACCTTCCCTTCGTGCAATTCACCCAAGACTGCTGCCAATCGTTGAGCGAGCGTTGTCTCTCCTCGCGGACAACCATCTCCCTCGCATCCTCGTTTCGGCGCAGGTAATAAGCGCGGCGCTCTCTAGCAAGGAGGGCGACAGGTATCACGCCTACAATCACTCTCACCGCCGAGTCGGAGACTGTTGGATACGAAGATGCAATTCTCAGTGCTCCTCTTCTCTGTACCTGTGCCAATCGTTTTCGGTATACCTCCTTGATGAGAGCGTCGCCCCATACCTCTGCTCCGTACATTAGCACTGACCCTACAGCACTCATCAAGAGGCGTCTTCTTGATGGGCTGGGTCCCTCTACGTTGGCCATAAGTCGACTCAGGGCCGATATTCCCGAAGCAGCCTTCTCAGCCGTTGCCCTGATTTGCTCAGAGAAACTCATCTTCGAGTCGATCAGTAGCCCCAGGTACTTCACCGCTGGCTTCGATTCGATCTGTATATCTCTAATACTGATCATCCTTACTCTAGGGATTCTCTTTTATGTCAAGATGACCACTTCGGCTTTCTCCAGCGCTAAACTGAGCCCGCGAGCAGTCATCCAGTCCCTCACTCGGCGCATTAGCATACCTAGCCTAAGTTGCGCTTGTTCAACGGTGCGTCCGGCGACCAGAGCCGCAACATCATCCGCATAGCCGACCAAGCGCGACTCATCTGGCATCTCAAGTCTCAGTAGCCCGTCGTAAGACACGTTCCACAGGTCCGGACCAAGGATAGATCCCTGGGCAACACCCGATGTAATTAACATCCTTCGTTGGCCCTGTGTCGTGTTGTAGAGCAGGCTTCGGTCCTTTAGGTAGTTCCTCAAAAGCCGCATTAGATATTCTGGAACTTGAAAAGAGTTTTCCAGCGCGTCCAGAATATCCACCCATCTAGCGGAGTTGAAGGCATTCCTGACGTTGAGTGTCACCAACAGGACGATCCGTCGCTTGGTGCGACTATATGCCTCTGCCGTTTGGACCGCGTTCACCACCTCTGCAATCGCATCAATGGTAGAACGTCCTGCTCTAAAGCCCTACTGCCGAGGAGATAGGTCCCCAGCAGCACGAATCGCGTCAGTGAGTCTTCCCTTGATGAGTTTCTCTAGCACTTTCCCAGCCGTGTCTAGCATGCATAACGGGCGGTATGCAGACGGCGAATCGGGATTTCCCTTCCCCTTGCTGACCAGCACGAGCCTCGCCACCTTCCATCGTACCGGGAAAACCCCGTCCCGTAGGCAAGCGTTGAATGTGCTGAGCAGCAAGTCAGGACAATGGTGATAGACGAGCTGCAAAACCTCAGCTGGAACACCATCTGGACCTGGAGCCTTCCTCGCTTTCAGGGAGAGGACTGCCTCCTCCAGTTCCAGCTGTGTGAAGAGTGGGCACTCGACTGCTGTTTCACCATGGACAGCGTCAACACGGACGGGATGGGCGGGGAAGAGTCCCCGCACTATCACGTCCATCTTTTCAGCGTCATGTATACAAGGCTTCCGTAGTGCACCAAGTTTCCCCATGACCAGCTTGTAGCCAAGGCCCCACGGATCCCTATTTACATCGTCCACGAGGTCTTGCCAGCATCGGGGCTTGCTCTTGTTAATAAGCCTGCGAAGATATTTCCTGCCGGACCTGTATGCTGCTAGCCTAGTGTCTGCCTCCTCCCGTGTTCGCGCCCGCTGGGCCTCTCGCCGAAGTTTGTGACACTCGCTTCTTTGCTCGGCGATCTCCTTTGACCACCAGTATACTGGAGGCTTACCATGTCGGGGTCTCCGACGGGGCATGGAAGACTCGCAAGCAGCTATGATGTTACTCATAGTTGAGTTCACCAAGTCCTTGGCTGTAGGCCCTCCACTCCCTGGCGGAGCTCCCAGCAACGGTGCGCCTGCCATAAGCGCGTCAGCAAACCTCTCAACGTCCATCCTCCCAGTCCTCCATCCGAGGATTGAAGTTTGGGCATATGCACGCAGAGTGGCACCGTCGTGAATCTCAACAGCTATATACTGGTGATCACTAGCCAAGTAGTCCTCTAGTACTCGCCAGTTGTGTACTCTGGGTACCAGGGACTCCGAAGCAAGTGTCACATCGGGTATGGTTCCTACGCAACCCCAGCGGCGGAAAGTAGGGGTGTTACCAGTATTTAGGACAAAAAGCACTGTTCTGGCCGCCATGTCCAAGATTTGCTTTCCCCTTGGGTCGGATTGTGGCATACCCCATTCAATGGCTCTAGCGTTGAAGTCTCCCCCGACCAGCATGTGGCCCTCTGTGTTCGAGACAGCGTCCTCCAGGGCATCGAGTTTGGTTCAAAAAGATCGCATTGCCTCGTTAGGTGTCAGATAAACACTGAAATATGTTATCCCTGAACACTGCATCCACACAAAACCATCCCCGCGTCCATGGCCCTGCACCTGAAGGCGGGCGCTGTCTCGAACCCAGATGGCCGAGGTACCAGATTTGTCAGGGTACCACGCTTGCGAGTCCTTGTTATGATATTGCTCGCTCAGCGACAGGAGGTCAGCTTTCTTATCCCTCGCAAACTGCTCAAGTAGGTCCTGGGCGTTTGTGCTTCGGTGCAAATTGACCTGCATGATACGGATCATTTGAGAATCGATTTGGCTTTAGTTAGGGCCTCCTTGAAAACCCAGCATCTCCCTGTCCCCGGCTCATGTTTGAGGTCGCCGGGTGCTAGCTTAGCATCCTTGCAAAGAATGCATTTTGCCTCGTTCGTGCACTCCTTCCTTTTGTGCCCCGTTTCACCACATTTGTAGCACAGAGATCTCCTGTCGGGTCCCCTACAGCCATACGCGGTGTGTCCGTATTCGAAGCATCTGAAGCAGCGGATAGGGATCGCTCTTCTCCGTATCCTGCAGATCACCAACCTATCTTAATTTTGCCCTCCGCCAGGATTTGCTGGGCGTCTTTATCAGCTAGTTCGACAATAGCCATGCGTTGCCCCCTTGTGTTTTCACGTGTCAATCTTGCCTTGACTTCACTTAAGCTCGGGAACTCCCTTCTAATGGCATCCTCTACTTCAGCTTTGTCCGTGACGCAGTCGAGGTCCCTGATTTCCAGGGTGGCCATTGGTTCGAGCGAGGCAACCGTTGCCGCATCTCCAAGAACCTTTTGAACCGCGTCCCGGAATGCATCTTTGTTTGTGGCCTCTGGCCCGAATCCCACCAGCAAGCCACCGGTCCGGGTTGGTCGAACTGCTTTTATGGCAGTTTTGGTGTCGTCTGGCTTGACCGCTCCTTTAATTTCACGGAGGACATCTGCGTAGGTTCGGCCCTTAGTTGGTTTAATAAGCAGTGCCTCTCGCAAAGGTTTGCGCCGCGGTTTGCTTTTTGTTTTCTGCGGTATATCGGGGGGTTCTTTGTTCTTTTCGTGGTTGAGCTCTTTGTCTGTTTTTTCTAGGAGTAGCTTTTTGGCCGCTTTTTTCGCTGCCTTGTTTCGTACCACATGAAACTCCTCGCCTGGAGTGTCAACTTCGTTTATGGTCTCGTCCTTCCTCCTTTTCTCACGGTCGCCTTCAATTGGGCTACTGGCCATTCTTTTGCTGCTGCTAGGACCCACTGATGCCTCGAGGGAGAGTGTGTCTTATTGGTGCTTTTCGGTTGCAAGCCACCTCCGCCTGTAGTGCGTTATGCGGCCAAAAAGCTCCTCCAGTTCAAGAATGCCATTCTTGACACTCTTGCCTATGTTTTTCTGCACTTCGCAGGCAGCCCTCAGTTGTTTGACGATATTCCCCGCTTTCCGAGTAAGCCGCTCCTCTTCGGCGCGGTCAAGGGCGATTGTGTTATTTGGCGCCACCTCTTGGGAGAGGCCCCCGTTTCCTAGACCTTTTGCTTCTATCGCTTGGGTCGCGTTTGAAGTGGCGTCGGCCAACGGCAAAACTTCTCCCTCCCCCAGTCTTACACTGGCCTCTGTTGGTGTCGCAGCTTGATTCGGATTGTGTACGTCTTGCACTGTGCGCTCCGGGGTGCGCATAGTCCTTCTACTGCGCCCAAAGGCCGCAATGATACCAGGTTGCACAACGCACTCTGCCTTCTTTCGTTCGTTAGTCCGTCTGTGGTCTGTCTCCGATGATTTAACCTGTGATGTTGACTTTGACAGTGTTTCTGGGGTTTGCTGCCTACCCCTGCAATCGGTGACTTGTTTTATCGGTGTTCTTGCCAACAGCGGTTTTTGCCTGAAAGGGTTCTCCGTGCCAGCGTCCTGTTTGCTTGTGGTTTCATTTGTTGGATGTTTTTGATCTGTTGATTTTATTTGCTCTATTTTATTGGGTGTTATGTTTGGTTGTAGATTTAAGGTTTCTATAGCTATCACTTCGAGGTTGTCTTCTAGCTGGAGAATTTTGTATTTTATATTCTTTTTTATTAAAATGGCCACTCCTCCTCGCGTCTGTTTCTGTGTTTGTAGCCAGTATTGTGATTAGGGAGACTACGGGTTTTGTATTCTGTGTCTGTAAGCGTTTCTTGTATTAGTGCAAAATCAGTGTTGAGTTTTTTAATCGTAATTTCTAGATTAACTCTATGTTTTGAAATGCTTTGTATATTGAGTTGTAGAAATATTAGTTTTTTCTTTTTAATTTTATTGAGCTCATATTTTATTGTTTTTGTTGTCGTATTTGTTTGATTGGTCAGCTATGTTGTGTAGGGAGGTGGGTTTGTTAATATTAAAAATGTCCTCGATGATAAGAATGAGTGGGTTGAGATCTGAGGAGTAAGTGTCGTTTGCGTTGGCTGATGTAGAGGGGCTGTTTCAGTTATATTTTATTTTCTTTAACAGATGTTCTATTTCCGTGGTCTTGTGTTTATTGAATTATGTTCCATCACATAATACTATAACATAAATTGGCTACGTTTAGATGTTCCATTTAAGGGCAAAATTCATACAAATTGTGTTTTTATGAGTTTTTCAGTTAAATGGGAAATATGTATATGGCCACGTCTACATTTGGATCTTGATCTGGTTGGGACGGTGCGAACTCTTATTTGGGGGCCATAAGTATCGTCGGTAGCGACGAAGTCTGCTCTCAAGTCCGTCGGTTTTCTCCCGGCCCTGTTTGTTACTGGCTATAAGCAATTTCAACCCTCAGTAGGTTACCTCAGCCTTGACACCAGTCGATCGGCATTAGACCCTTGTCAATTCGTGAATGCGAGATTTTTTGCAGTGGGTCCTTGTGCTGGGGAAAAGAACCCGCCCCATGAGACTGCAATGCTAGCCTGTCAGCGCATTCACGCGACCTCAGACAAGGCCAATCTCGGCGAATCCCACCATTCTTTTTCGCCGAGGCAGCAGACCATTGCTGCAGTCCTATACGGACAATCTACCTACCCATTTACTAAAATCCCCATATGAGAAAATTGCTGATAGGGGGCCAGACAGAAATTCTCTTATTGACTTGATATGCGTCGGTGAGAAAAATGCTCATTTCTGCTCAAGTCTATTCGCTACGCCCTTCATTACCTCATTTACCCTATCATTTTCTGTAGGCCGGGATTTTGGTGCGTCGTTTATTTGTATCCATATTTTTTTCAAAATTGCTGATTGCTATTCAAGCCCATTGAATAGCCAAAGATATGAAAATTATTCTAGTATCCAACGTTTGATGGTAAGTGAGCGATAGGTAATATTTAAGTGAATTTAAACGCTCAGGAGAAACAAAGCGTGGCAGTGATAGTAGTTTAAAAATTAGCATTTTTAAATGATTATATGCCTAATGCTCTTTCTACACATTTTAATTTTAGATAATGTCTGAGTGTGGATGGATTTAATAACATTCAATTTGATTTTACATATTTCAGGTCTTTATGAAAATTCTAAATAAATATTTATAGTTCATTCCTAATCTCATTGAAAGCATAATTCAACGCGTTTCCAAACATAATATCTATATAAGTAATTTTTCCTTAATTTGGTTTTAAATAAAAGAAATGCAACATCGCATATTCCCTAGATGAAATATTGTAAAATGAAAGCATCTGAGATTGCGTAATTATTTGAGACAAATTAAAGCAGATTTGATTATCATTCTAAACTTTAATGGGATATACTGAGAAAATTGTAAGTACTCGTAGTTATTACTAAAATTTTTTTTTATATATACGACGTTAGGGAAAGACAAAGACGTATTAGTTTTTACTAGGGTATGTCATATTTTTGAATGAAATTGGATTGTAGATTTGCATTATATGATTGTAAATTGTAGATGAATTTATGAACAATAGTATGCAATACATTCATATTACTTGACAAATAAAATGAATAGCTAAACAAAAAAGATCTTTCCTTTCCAGTAAACCGTTTTATTTCAGCAGGATAATGTCGGCGAAAGGTGAGTATGCCGCCGAGAGGGTAGGGTTCCAGTAACCCGTGAATGGTTGGTTTCGCGTTGCGGTTGGTACGCGGTGCCATATTTTGTATTTGCGTGTTTTTATTAGTGCAGATTTTTTCGGTTTTGAATTTAAGGAGAGTATTTCGGGCACCACGTCGGTAATATTCGGGAGCGCGTATTTTTGCAGCGGTTGTTTTTGTTCCCTTTCTCCGAAATTAAGGTACGTAATTTAAAGTAGAGTCGATAGAAGTTCTTTGATGCATTTTAAATCGGGCATTTGAATCGTTGGCTGAGTTTTTATAATTTTGATTTAGTCTGCTCGCGTAAAATCCGTGACCGAAACTCATCTCCAAACTAGGTAGCTAGCCAGCAGTCACCTAGGAGTATACTAAGAGTGTCCGGACTTGTCAACCTGATGGGTACAGTCCGTTGTCACGTTCCATGATTCCACGTCTAAAACCGAACGTACGAGACGTGTGAAAATCATTACATAATTTTCTAGCAATAGCCTACAATGTGCCTACATTGAAAATTTTTTTAGTCTACGTTTATCCTATATATTGGTGAATTGTTCATTTTGTTACAAATGTAGGGTAAAAAAGTTGGGTAGACAGACCTACGCTCATGTCAGAAGAGTTTTGTATCCAATTTATAATATGCAGTCACCAACAACGAATAAAGTCAAGAAACACATCAAAGAGATGTGTACGTTTAAAAGAAAACCGATTGTTTCTCCATTTTAAACGGTCGCCATTTTGTTGCACTCATATAATGAATTCCCAAAAATAATGATTTTATTGACCTTATCTGCAAATGTTAAGAAGATCAAATGAAAACTGCAGTGTCTGATTCGATGGAGAGTCCATAAAGTACCAAAATTATCTGTTATTGTTGTTGTAGCTAGAGAAACTTCAAATAGCTATAACTTCCGTGAACATGATCGGATTTTCATCAAACTTACATGGTGTTTTTATAAGACTACTTAAATATTGGATTGCGTTGACTTTAAGGGTATTCATACGATTTTATTGGGGATAATGTAAAATTCGAAGACATACTTCGAATTCTGACGTATTTGTTGTCGTTTTACTCATAAACACTTATCTCCATAATTTTTTTCAGATTTTTCAGATCACAGGTGTCCAATCGCGAGACCTGTTTTGAAAAGTTCACATCAAAACCTTTCATTTGATACCCATATCGGCTGCCTTAGATTAATTTTTTTTTCAGGGACAACTCCCCTATATGGGGAGACCCCCTTAAGAACCCTGTAAAATTTTTTTGTAGTTGAACTTTGAAGAGTGCATCACTTTGCACCTATATGCAAAATTATGTTTGTAGCTTATACAGTTCGCGATAAAACGTGCTGTGACACACGGACGGATGGACGGACAGATGGACAGATAGGCACGATTTTAGTAGGGTTTTGTAAAATTATTTTTCAAAACCCTAAAAACGTATGAATTTAAAACTTTCTCCAAGCCTACAGATCGTGAGACTTCAACTTGGGAAGTTTCGTCAATTTAAAGTATAATCTTTAATTGACTGCAGAATGTGCTAAATCTTAATAGATGATGATATTACTCACAAACATGAAAAACTATGCTGATTGGCAGAACACTTCTCGAACTACTAACAATTTTTAGGGAAAATAGATAAAAGAACAGGGCTTGGTTGCTTGACATGCCTCTAACGGAGGATATCTTCATAATTAGTCCCTTAAACCTCGATTTTGTGCATTGCTTAGGATGATGCACAATTCCTGTCATTGCCAAGTTTTACAAACTTTTAAATACAAAATAGTTCAAATCTTCAGCAAAAGACCTTTTAAAGATTCCATACATTTGATAGAACTTCCGTAAGCGAACACCAATCTTTCGATACATGCATCGTTTTTCGTCAAGCGAGATACTGCTTTCACACATTCAATCCCTTATTCTCAAAGCGCAAACATGTTCAGGAGCTATTTGAGCACTTCAATTAAGGCATTCGTAGGAGACTTCCAAATAATTGTCATGTTCCACAATATTGAGTCATTTTAAGTTTAGATTTCTTATTAGTTTGACATCTTGTAGTTCATTTTCTAGCTTGATAAACCAACTAAAGTATGGACCGCGCTGAATATGCGATACTGTATGAAACTCCTAATGAGTACCTTCCACCTAAAGACGTCGATCTCAGTGTGGATAGAAATTACCCCAGCTTAAACACAAGAGACTACCGCAAACGTAAGCCGGACAGAACTTGGAAACATAATCGATTTTTCGAAGTATTGACTCCTAACGATGAAAATTTGGTGATACTAGTTACCAATGACCTTACTGGACGGTACTGGAACGGCAATTTCTGGGCGTATGAAAATTTGGATGATTTTAGTGAAAAGACATCATGCTTCAAACACCACTGCATCACTACGGTTACAGGATTAAAATTTTTGAATAACACTAAGTTCGTGGTAGGTCAATTGAGTGGATCCTTAAACTTATGGACAACTAAACGAGATTGTGACACACCTGGCTATTCTGTTTCATCAATTGCTGAGAAAAAGGAACATTTGGGTGGTGTGACTTGTATGGACGTTTTGCTGCCTAGTAAAACCAAAGTTGTAACAGGCTCGAACGATTGCTTCTTGAAAATTTGGGATTGCAGTGAATCAGATCTGAAGTGTGCTTCGTCGTTACGTTATGCTCACACAGACGATATTACTTCAGTATCACCTAGTCCTTCTTTGTCCGACGTCTTTGTCTCATGTTCTAGAGATAAAAGTGCGCTTATTTGGGATTATAGACTACCAAAACCAGCAAAGACTGTCTATGAAAGTAATGCAGTAGCTCTTTCAACGGTTACATGGTCTGATGAGTCACAAAAGCAAGAGAAGATACTACTCGGAGATGATTCTGGATTTATGAGTGAAGTTGATCCGAAAATGCCAATGAGAATTGTAAAAAGGATAAAAGTATTTGATAGACCGATTCGAAAAATATCTAGACGTGGTCCTTGTACTGCAGTGGTTGGGAATACTAATATTATAAGAATTTATGATGCAGATTATTGTATCTCTTATGAAAACTCTGAATCAAAGGATTTTGTACGTGATGTGTATTGGAATTCAGATGATTCATTCTATACTGTAGGGTGGGACAAAGCCTTGAGGTACCATTGCTTAAAATCGACTAGTAACTAAATGTGGTTTTGCTAAGTGTATTTTAGAATAAATAAAATTTTTGTTTTAAAATAAATTATATTTCTTTCTTAAACCGTAATTATTGATTATAAAAGTTTGGGAAATGTGTTCCACATAAATGCTGTGCTCGATACCTCGGTGTTCATCTCGATCAGTATATGTACTGTACTGAACATGTCAAAATCATGCTCCGCAGGGCCCAAAAAGTAGTCATGGCACTACAAAGACTCTTTTATTCCAGAAACATTGAACAAAAGGTCACAATTATCTGTTATAATACATTGGTTAGACTAGTTTTGACATATGGATGTAAGGTCTGGTACAACCTGAGTGCTAGTACTATGTAAAAATTAAGAGTTTTCGAAAAGAAATGTCCATGCATGTACCGGTTTGTACAGAAAGCCTGAGGCGGATTGGAAGCATTATGTTATATATTGAATGTTATATATCGGTTCTACTTTGTAAAGGAAGACTACAATGTGACAAGATGTTATAAGTGCCAAAAGTTGAATCATAAAACGGCGAAATGCGAAGGGGAGCAAATATGTGCTAGGTTTGGGGGAAAGCATCAATTGAAGGACTGCAAAAGCGCGTACGGAAAATGTTGCAACTGCGCGGGAAATAGTAAGAATGTTGATCATTCCCACAGAGCAGACTCTACGGAGTGCCAAGAATACCAGCGTAGGATAACAATTGCTAGGAGGAGCATTGACTACGATTCCAAATAATTTTTTTTTTTTTAAATACCTCCATTCCCTACCACTCTCTCCATCACTCTTTCTTCGTCGCACAATGCTCGTGCGATCTGCATTCACATTACGTCGCTTCATCCTTTGTGCCACCCAGACAATGTTTTAACACATCGGTATAAGGGGGCACACAATATAATGTGAACTAGTCCTTTTCATGAACATCTAGTCCAAAAAAATCAAGATCAGCTCTCAGAGATAAAAAAAATTCAATATAATACGATGCATTCAAAAAAAAACTCGGAGTAACTGTCACTTCAGTATCTCGTCGATAGGGTCAAAAAGATCGCCCTAAGATACTGGGCTCATAAAAGTAGGATTACAGGTCCACGCTTCAAACAGTGCTCATTAAATGCTCCCTAAGTCTTTTCTTAAATACCAAAAGTGAGTTTGCTTCCTTAACAATCTCTGGTAGATTGTTATATATACGCAACGCATCATTCGTTGCATCGTTCTTTAGACGATCCGTTCTGGCAAAAGGTATTAGGAATTGATCTGCATTCCTCGCATTATATGGGTTGATCTGTGATACCTTAATTAATGGCGCTCATTCCGATCCATTAGTTTTTAAATTTCTGTAGATAAACTTAGCTTTCTCCATAATAATAATTTGACTAAAGGTTAATGATTTTGCCAATTGGTAAACCAAACTAGTTTGAGTAAGCATTGGCAGCTTCAGAATGTTTTTATACGCTTTGGTCGGCAGCCTGAATATACTGTTTGAATGTTGCTTTGCTGACTCCAAATAAGTACTCCATAATGCAATTTCGCCAGGACAAACGCATTTAGAACAAGTTTCTTGATGTGCATTGGAAAATCTTCATATCTTCTTAACAATCCTATTGTTGGGGCTAATTGCCTCCTTAAGCTATTTATGTGTGGTAGCCAGGTCAAACGATGGTCTATGATGAGACCAAGATATTTCATTTCTAGCACTCTTTGCAATTTTTCCCCGTTAATATTTAGTTCGACATCTATGTCTCCTTTGTTCTTTTGCTTAAAAACAATATATTTTGTCTTTGAAGTGTTCAATACTAGTTTGTTTCCAATTAACCAGTGATGGAATTTTCCTAGATCCTCGTTGATAGTGTTCTCAATGGCAGTTTTGTCTCGTCCTGAATAAAGTAGAACTGTGTCATCAGCATATAATGTGTGATATCCCGTCAGCCCACATGTATTTAGATTATTTGTGTATAGCAGGAAGAAAGTTGGGCCAAGTATTGAGCCTGTTTTCGTAGGTGCATGATCGCTCAAGACATTGTTGATTAAAGTTCTTTGCGATCTTTCCTCCAAGTAACTCTTAAACAACTGCTTAGGACTACCCTGAATACCGTACGATTCAAGTTTACGAAGCAAGAGGACATGATCAACTGTATCAAATACTTTTTTCAAATTCACAAATATTGCGATGACATAATCACCTCTGTCAAGTCCTAGATTGATGAAACGTGTGACAGAATGTAGGGCATCCAAAGTACTCTTGTTCTTTTGAAAACCAAACTGATGTTGGCTTATGATAGAGTTTTCAACTAAGAATGATATTAATCGATTGTTTAGTATTTTTTCGAATATCTTACTAAATCTCGTCAGCAGCGCGATCGGGCGATAGTTATTCGGGTCGAGATGATCACCACCCTTAAATATAGGAACTACTTTGCAAGTTTTTCTTCTTCTGGAAAAGCCCCATTCCTCATATGCACGATTATAAAATTTGCCATAATCTGGGCTATGTCCTCCTTTATTATACTAATCCTTTCATCGTGATGCTATCGATGCCTGGTGCCGTATTCTTTTTCAATTCATTGATTACATTTAAGACTTCCCTTTTATTTGTTTGATGAATGTGAAGGATGGAATTTATTGAGATATTTGTAGTATTTAAATTGCCTGCTGAACTGTCAACGATTTCTTTAGTGATTCTTTCACCAATTGTTGAAAAAAAGTTATTTAATGAGTTCGCCGCGGCACGTGGACACGATGTTTTAGAGGGCCCATCAGGATTCAGTTGAAAGTTTTGTGAAATACCCTGGGTTGAAGAGTTATCCTTTACCTCATTTATTATTTTCCATATTTCGCGGGAGTTGTCAGCCGCTGTTTCCATTCTTCTTTAAAAACATAAGAATTTAGCTTCTTTCACGAGTCGTTTCGATTTTTTTTTTCGCTTGCATAAATACAAACTTGAAAGCCTGGTTTCCACTGTTCTTCCTGTAGTCCATGTATGCATCAATTACTTTATACTTGCATCAATTACTTTTTTCGTTATCCAAGTCCGATGTCGACACCTTATTTTTTTCTCAATTGTAGAGCTTTGCTTAGCAGATGTGATGATATTTTTGAGTTCAATAATGCTATTTGGTTTCCGCTTTTCCAGTAGCTCTCGTATGTTTGATTGAAAGAGCTCCTTGTCTAGATATCTGAACGTTTTGTAGGTCGGCTTCAGTTTGTTCAGAGTTTGGTCTTGAATAGCAATTTTTAACACACGGTGATCCAGTTCCGGCCAGTCCTCAAATATGTATGTCATGGTTTCAGCGACTTTTAAATCATTGGATACTATATGATCCAGACAGGTATTTGACACTGGGCGAGTGATTTGGTTGTTGTTTATGATTACCGTTCCATTCGTTTCTAGCGTATCCTTATAAATCTGTGTTTCTGGTGATTCAGTTAGTACGCCAATGTTTGTGTCAGCTACTGTGATTAAATTTTTTTCAGTTGAGAATAATGTATCTAGTACTGTGCAAAAATCTTGCGCATTCATACGATTGGTATTGTAGTACGTCCCTAATTTTATTTTTTTACCTGCATGGCGTACTTCAATTATTATAACGTTATACTTATCAGGCGTCACTCTCTTGGTAATGAAATTGATTGCATTTTTTACGTACATTGCTGTACCTCCACCTCTTCCAGGTCTGCAGGAGAATACCGCATTATATTGTTCAATATTGTAAAACCGTGCTTCTTCTGGGTTAATCCAGATTTCATTGAGAATAATCAAATCTATGTTAGGATTTTGCTGCAGGTAAATCTGAATATCACTTAGCTTATGATTTAAGCTTCTTATACTAGCATACATGAGTGTTAAATTGGTTCCACTTGATCGATTCGAAAGATTAGCAATCATCGAAGTTGTAGTCGGTGCTTCTCCTAGCGATCAATATTCTGCGTTGAAACTCCGAACACTCTACACAGTCAGCTCTGTGAGAATGATCCGCATTATTATTGTTACCAATGCAGTTCGAGCACTTCTCAATCGTGCTTTTTCAGTCCTTTAGGTCATGCTTTCCTCCACATTTTACACATATTTGCTCACCTTCACATTTTGATGTTTTGTGATTGTATTTTTGACAATTATAACACCTTGTTACGTTAAAGTCCTCCTTCACAAAATACAATCCAGTATCTTTATTAATGTATCTATTTGCAAGCCTCTTATACATGCTCCCGTTTACCTGGATGATGTGCAACCACCTTCCATTTCTTGTCCGCCTAGCATGTACAAGTTCCATAGAATCTCGCTCCTCTATATTGGGATTTAATGACTGGATCTCATTTCATAATTCATTATTTGAGTATTGTTTTTCTAGTCCATTGATGACAAGTCTAGGCTGTCGCAATCTGGTCTCAGCAACATCATACTCCTCTTTCATTGCATCCATTGCTATATTAAAAAGCGAAGTAGCATTTTCATTGGTCGATGTTTTGATAACCGTCCCACCATTACGAATAGGCCACATTAGCTGTAGAGGAATTTTACATTTTGATGGCCTGATCCTCGACTTAAAATCAATCAGTGTTTTTTCTGATGAAGAGTTATTTCTAGGCTTAATTATAATCACTTTTTGCGATATTGTATTTAATCGATGCTCTGTTGGAGAAGTAGAATTTATGATAATTTCGGCATATGAGGGCTTGATCGCAGACGTAGATTTACTATTAATAAGGTAACATTTGAGCTCATCTCTTCAATTTGGCTTTGCGAATTATTCATTTGTTGGAAGAGTTGGTCTTCTTTAGACTTATGGTGCTGAGCTCTACATCCGGCACACATCCAAATCACATCTTCGGTGATGTCCATTATAGCCCGTTATCTCTCTTCCAACATTTTGATACACCTCAAATGGAACCACTTGAGGCAGAAGCCAACACACCCCATAGCCAAGTGGGTATCCTCCCCGGGTTTCCTACACTTCCCACACTTATCCTTGGCTGGTTTAGTAGCCATTATATTTTTAACTTTTTTTATTATTTGCTTTTTATAAATTTTATATTATCCTTGATTTATTTTATAGAGTTAGTGACAAAGTGTAGAAAGCCGCACTTGCAAAAAAAAAATAATTTAAAATATTAAAATATAGATTTAGAATTAAACTCAAAAATTTTTTTAGAATAAATTTAACTACACGGGAATCCCACTCCTAAACCAAAGCAAGAATTCCCGGTTCCGTTAATTTTTCTTCGCCTAAGTAAAAAATTGAAACAATGAAATTATTGACTTAAAAGATCGCTACTTATCTCGAACTTAATAGAGCGAAACTAGTAACCACTTCACTTATTTCACACAGCTGATTCTAATATATGACAGTATTTATTACTTCACTTAAGACAAGAAATTCTAAACTGACACTTCTTTGTTTTGACACTTCAAAATCTTCTTTTCAATACAAATCGATCAAGTGGCACGCAACTAACGATCTTATATGCTAATATAAGAAGCCTACGGAACAAACTGAGTGATATTCAGATTTATCTACAGCAAAATCCCGAGACAGATGCGATTATTCTAAATGAAGTATGGATTCACCCAGAGGAAGCAAAGTATTTTAATATCATAGGCTATAATTCGGTATTCTCCTGTAGACCTGGAAGAGGTGGTGGCACAGCTATTTATGTAAAAAATACAATGAACTTCAATACTAAATGCGTCACACCTGATAAATACTGCATTATAATAATCGAAATAAACTACGCAGGAAAATAAATTAAAATTGTTACTTTCTACAACCCCAACCGTCTGAATGTGCAAGATCTATGCCCGGTACTAGACATCCTTTATTCCTCAGAAAAAAATCTACTTACAATAGCTGACACAAACATCGATGTAATTACTGATTCCTCAAAATCAAGGCTATATAAGGATACTCTGGATAAAAATGGTGCTATTATCGTGAACCAAGAAACAATTACACGTCCTGTTTCAAATACTTGCCTCAATCACATAGTTACAAACGATAAGCCAACTGCGGAAAAATTTAATTTCATATATGAGGATTGGCCAGAGCTAGATCATCGTGTTTTAAAAATAAACATTCAAGGCATAAGCGCTCATAAACAGATGCCTGCTTACAAAACTTTCCGAAACTTGAACAAGGAGCTCTTCAAATCTTAGATCCAACGATTATTAGAACAATGGGGACCTACAAACCTAATGGAACTTTTAAAGATTATAGCTGAAGCTAAAGACAACGCGACTATAGAGAAAAAAATTAGATGTCGTCAGCATTCATGGATTACTCAAAAAGTGGTTGAGGCGAGCAAGAACAAGCGGAATGCATATATGGACTATAAACGGAATATGAACGATCAGTCACTAAAGCTCATGCATAACAAAGCAAACAAATTGTGCAAAGCTTTGTCCTAATCCAAAAGACTGGATGCAGCGGCTGACAATCCACATGAAATATGGGACATAATAAACGAAGTTAAAAATAACTCACCGCGTCACTCAGTAGCCCAGGAATCTTCTTTCAGATTAGAGAACTCAACTACACAATTAAATGCATTTAAAGGTGCAAGTACACGTACGGACAAACACAAGAGGTTTTAGTCCCACAATTACTTTGCCAAAATCCTCATTTCATATGCATCCAACGAACAAATCTGAAGTTATAAATGAAGAAAAATACAGCACCCGGGATTGACAACATAACCGTGGATGAAATAAAACTCATTAAAGAACTGATAGCTGATTATATTGCAACTTATCTTAATGAGCACATTAGGAAAGGAACGTTTCCAGAGGAAGAGAAACTAGCTAAAATAGTCCCAATTTTCAAGGGAGGAGACCAAATGGATCCAAACAACTACCGCCCGATCGCCCTTTCAACAGGGTTTAGTAAAATTTTCGTAAAACTAATAAATAACCGCCTAACATCTTTCATTTCGGAAAACTCAATTTTAAATTTACAACAATTTGGATTCCAGAAAAATCTTTTACTTCGTAAAATGGAATTATATGGTATTCAAGGCAATGCAAATCAGCTATTTAGAAATTACTTGAAAGGCAGATCACAGAGAACAGCAGTCAATACAGCTTTGAGCAACGCTGCTCCTATGAAATCGGGCGTTCCACAAGTCTCGATACTTGGCCCAACCTTATTCTTGTTATACACTAATAATTTGAATACATGTGGACTTAAAGGACACTATGCACTATACGCAGATGATACAGTACTACTTTACTCGGGACACGAAAGAGATTACCTCGAAAACACCATCAATGAGGATCTAAAAACATATCATTCGTGGCTGATTGATAATAAACTAGCACTGAATACTTCAAAAACAAAATTCGTCATTTTCAAGGAAAAGAATAAAGGTGACATTGACATGTACATAAAAATTAATGACGAGAAACTAGAAAGAGTAACGGAGATCAAGTATCTTGGACTTATCATAGACAGACTAACATGGTTCTCACACATTAATAACTTAAGGAGACAATTAGCTCCTATTGTCGGACTGCTTAGAAGATATGAAGGTTTTCCAAAAAAAACATCAAGCAGATGATCCTAAATGCACTCGTACTGTCGAAATTACATTATGGAGTAGTAATTTGGATCCAGTCATCAAAGCAGCATTTTAATATCATCCCTAGAATGCTCACAAAAGCGTATAAAAACATTCTAAATCTTCCGATGCTCCATCAAACTAGATTAGTGTACCAATTAGCGAAAGCATTAATCTTTCCTCAAATCATTGAAATGGAGAAAGGCAAGTTTATCTTCAAATGTTTACAATCAAAATCGTAATCCCAAGTTCAATTTATTAAAGTATCGCAAAAGAATCAGTGCAATGCTAGAAATGCAAATCAATTCGTAATACCTTTTGCAAGAACGGACCGTCTGAAGAACGATGCTACAAATGATGCGCTGCGAATATACAACAATCTTCCTGATTCAGTTAAGGAAGGAAGCTCACTTATAATCTTTAAGAAAATGCTTAAAGAATATTTAATTAATAACGTTTGAAATTCAGTCCAGTAAAGTTCAACATAGCATTTTTTTTTATCTCTGAGAGCTGATCACGAATTGGACAAGAAAAGATTAATAGAATGACTTCACATGTCATCCTATGACAATGTTATAAACATTGTCTGGGTGTCACACTAGAAGAAGCGACGAAATGTGAAGTGCAGATCGCACGAGCGTTGTGCGACGAAAAACGTATGATGGAGAGAGTGGTAGGGAATGGAGGTATTTAAAAAAAATAGAAGAAATTATCATACTGCTCAAGTGACGAGAGTCGATATCTTTATTTTGAAACTTCTTCAGAATCATATCGCAAGATCTGTAACTGTGAGTGAAAACTCATGGATTTCACAGCCGTTCCACCCTACAGACGGGTATATTTTGTGACTTGCCTCGCTACTGGCTTCATTTATTTATTTGGACATGAATCGTTATGTTTTTGATTCTGACGGCGTCCCAGTCATATATCACATATATCGACGGGCCACCGATAAGAAGATAAAATATCCTCCGAATTTGAGTTCACGAGACCAAAAATTCCAATGGAGATACTCATTTGCTATATTCGTTGAAGTTGATCGAGCTGAGACGGGGCAATCTGGGTATTGGTGGCTGAATGACAATGTCTAAATTACTCGTGTTTTTTCAGCTCATTCTTGCTACATTTAGTGTTGTTGTTTATTTGTGTTAAAAATTAGGGATAGGTTAGGTATATGTTATGATTATTATATTACGTTAAGAGGTAAGATTAAACGCTTAGGTTAGGAACATTGTGATCGAATTTTTTTGAATTTTTAAAAAATAGGTTATAATTATAATATATTAGGTGTAGGATCAAAGTTCACTGTTGTGTTTGAATTATAAATAATTTTTGAATAGTGTTGGTTGGTTCTTTCTCCTTTTTCCATTCAAGTCAGAAAATATGTGATAATCTTTATTAATGTGATTTGCTATAGTTTTTTTGATAAAATGTGTTTAATGATAACGTATAAATTTAGAGAGCCATTAAGTTTTTTATATCGTTATTATTTGGAATTTGCATTATATTTTTTTTTTAATTTATAACGATTAGTATTGAAAAAACAGCTTTTGACTTTGACTTTGAATTAGGTTTTATACTAAAATACTAAACCCTATTGCAATCATGACCTGTGTCTGTCTGTCCGTCCGTCCATCTTTATGTCACAGCAGTTTTTCTCCGAAACTATAGAAGCTACAGCCATGAAGCTTTGTGGAAAGGTCAGAAGAGGTGACTTCTTGAACATTTTGGGGTGGAAAAACCTTTCAAAGGTTGCGAGACTTTCAAAGATGTTTAAGCGGGGACTCCCCATATAGTGAGGTGACTCTTCAAACAATTTTTTCCCCATTGATAGTTGAGCAGGGTGTCATTGGAAACGCCTCAATGAGATCTTTTCAAAACAAGCCTTAAAATTGCCTTATCGGTACCATGGTGGGCAGGGGAAATTGTATTAATCAAGAAGTCGCACAAGCAAACTGCTCGAAAACCTTCCTATCTCCTATCCAAAATTATAATGGCAGATTAAAAAAAATATGTAATTATTTCCCTTGTAATTGTAATTTGCAGAATAATTTTTCTTGTTATAATTATATTCAATGTAATTTTATATCAATTTTTCTCTATATTCAATTTTTAACGTTTTCTTTAATTATATTCTTCATGAAATTTAACTTTTATTTCTGTTTAGAATCTTTTTCATTTTTTCTATACTTAACCAATTTTTCTTGAAAACAAAACTTTAAATCTGTCCATTTAAATTTAGGATGTGGAAACACTGATTTAGTGCAGGCCAACGTTGTATTACATGACGGAATGCATTCGAGTCCAGCTGAGTGGGCAGCTGATTGAATTTTTACCGTATGCACGGGATGGGAGAAAAGAAAAGACAAGTTTTTGGAACGGATCGAGAAGTGAATCGGGGAGTCCACTTAAGACCTTCACGCAGCAAGCACGCGAAGAACGGAGGGTGAGAAGAGTGCTAGCGCTTGATTATGAGGAGATGACAAAACTCCGCTTGTAATGGTTTGAATTTGAAGTCGAGAGTTGTCTGGGAATAAATCCCATAATTGAACGATTCGACCCGCTCCACGACTTTTGTGCCGTGCTCGAATTGCCGTGCAAATGTAGGATATTTTTCACGGTTCGACATCGTGGCGCGTTGGTATTTTTTTATTTTTCGCTGCGGCCGCCATTCATCAAATGAAAAACTCGAGACGTTCCTTTCGCGGGTGGAAGAGTGTTTGCTCATGCACGTACGGATTGTTCGAAATTTCAATTAAGAAATTGTCATAAAAGACCACATACAAAGTAATTCCAAGTTTTATTGGCAAATCATCTGTTTGATTATTAAACAAGTAAATTAAATAAAGTATATGGTGGATTTTAGGGAATTGAGAATTTCTTTTTTTCTCGTTTCAATTTGTTGAAGGAATTTCGCGGATTCCTTATGCAGTAAATAATTTGTGATTAAACCAATAGATATACGTGTGATATTCTAAAAGAATGCAATTGTAGCTATAAGTGCGGGCGGACGGTGATACTTATGCGGTGCATCAAAACTCCTTGGAATTGGCACGTTAAGATCATCGAGGTCATTCACAAGTCAAACAGCATCTAACCGTTTGTTGGTCAATGGTGAAGTGCATTTGTGCAATAAACGAGTGGGCGTCATGTCTAGTGCGGTTGGTGTGCATTCGCGCCCAGCCATTGAAATTCACTTGCATAAGCTAAATACAAGCCCGCACTTAATCGTGAATAACGGACATCGGGTGAACTATTTCATCGTGCTCCACTTCTTTCTAATTTAGCGACGATTATCACCTGATTGCCACCATATTTTTGGGTGTTTCGAATACCAGTCTTGCCAATTTTGGCGGAAAACCAAGCAGACGTTTTGAAAAGTGAAGAATGCGTTCACAAACGGGAACGTGGCTGATAATTTTAAAATTAGTTAATTTATTAAATCAAATCTCGTTTTTGAATCGTTAAAATTTTAAATTCGTGATATAACTAACTACTGACCGATCGCAAACCAGCAAATTCACCACAATAACTGAGACAGGAGCTCCTCAACAGCGTGAAGTAAATGCAGAATATCGGTCCTAGAGCAATAACCTGGCTTCAATGAACTGCACTCACCTATAATTAATTAAATAGGGAAAGTTCGATAAGTTGAGTAGCGAAATCAACCCTCTGAATTTCAATTAACGGTTCTCGAGTTTAAAGAATAACAAAAAATCTTAATTTAAAAATTTACCGTGATTCAAAAAATGTTCACCACATCACCAGTGGGTGCCCGGCGAGGATGTAGGTGAGTACATTAATTATATTATATATTTTTATCTATATTTTTTTTGAAATAATATTAGACTTTAATTTGAGAGTGATTGAATGATATATATGTGTTCATTAATATATTTTATAGTAGAGGAGAAAAATATATAATTTGCTTTATAATTTTGCATCTTTATTATGATTGATAATATATTTGGTTTGTTATTTTGAAGAAATGAGTTTGACAACTTTTAAATGATTTTTTTTTTGTTTTTTTTTTCAATTTTTAAATAAGAATAAAAATTCCAAAAGCTTCCTTTTTCGACTATATTTATTTTTATTTTCTGTATATGCGCATTTCGACCGCAACATACGGTCATCCTCAGTAGTGTACTGAGGATGACCGTATGTTGCGGTCGAAATGCGCATATACAGAAAATAAAAATAAATATAGTCGAAAAAGGAAGCTTTTGGAATTTTTATTCTTATTTAAAAATTAATCAACGACTATATAGCCCGGAAAAACAAATATTGAATTTTAAATATGGTTTGGTTGAATTGATGTGCATAGTGTATCTGAGGAATTTTCAGATTAAACTTTTAGTTAGACAAATCTCTACGAAATTTAATGATAGAAGTCAACAGGTAAGTAATAATAATGTTTTATTAGGTTTCCAAGTCGGTCTTTCCATTCCTTCCAGGCTGACTGGGTATAGGACCCGCGACGGTGGTAAGCTGTTCGAGTGAAATGGGCTAGTCATCGGGCGCGCTCCACCGATCCGAAGTTTTCAGGGGCTCTTACCAGGTAGAGTGGCCTTCCGCTCGCGCGCCCTTTTATGATATAGGGTTATGTGATTTCATTGCATAGCTCTATAGCATAAATTGGTTACGTTTGTGCTTCTCATTTGTGGGGAAAAGTCATACAGAGCGCTTTTGTATGAGTTTTCCACTCAAATGGGAACACATGGCCACGTGTACGTTTGGATCTTGATCCAGTTGGGAGGGTGCGAGGAGGCACCACATCCATCTGGATGCCCCACTTTTATTTGTGGGCCATAAAAATCGTCGGGTAACGACGAAGTCTCCGCAAGTCCGTCCGTTTTTGCTCGTTTCAACTTGTTCTTGGAACAAGCAATCCTAACCCTTAGTGGTTACCTCCATTTTTCGACTTCGGTCGACATTTTCTGCGACCCGAAAATCCGTGAATGCGAAATTCTTTTGTAGTGGGTCCTTGTGCTGGGGGAATGAATCCGGACCACGACACCGCAACGCTAGCCTGCCAGCGCATTCACGCGTCCCCAGACAAGGCCAATCTCGGCGGATCTTAACATCTCATCTTCGCCGAGGCAGTAGACCATCGCTGCAGTCCTTCATGGACATTTTTAATATATACCCTTCATTTTTTTTTTCTTTAAAAGCCGTCGGGCCTTGCTTAGTTGTGTGAGCAGACGCGTTTCGACTACTTTGAGTCATCTTCAGTGTCCCCTTCACTACAAAATGTACGAACTTTTCGGGTAATTAAGGTGACAAGCCTGAAGGATTTTACAGGCAACTAACTTTTTCAAATTACAAGATAATCTTATAACATTTACACTAACTTCATTAAGTCACTGTAGCCATTGTCAGTGTCTGCATTCATCCTTTTTCCCCTGGGGCGATTTTCTTTGTTGGAGCGGTTGCTGCCATAATTATTTCCTATCGACGGATCCACTCCCGGATTCGATAAAGAGAGTGGAAAAAACGTTGAAAAAATGCAAAGGAGTGATTGAGGACATCAAAAGATGAAGAGTATCGAACCCATGCCTCCCACGAATCAAATGTGTACCAAAGGTTCATAAAATAGGTGATGAAATAAGGGAAATATTTACGGTGCACGCCGTGGATCGAATTAAAAGTATTTAATGAGCATACGGCTCTCGCCACTGGAGTTTGATTTGGAAAGCCTGCGACTTATATAGCATCTAGTAGTATGAATCGTACCCTAAAATATTACGGTGTGGATTGATTTCATTTTCACGTTACTCTGAAAAAATAATTCATAAAAGTAGCAAAACAATTTCTTCTGATATTTTTCACCCTTAAATTCAAGTTTGTTATGAAATTTCTTATTAAAACTATCTCTTAAGTGTTCCGATTATGCGAAGGTGGTCGAGCCGTGGCTGAAATAAATTTTCCGTGGCAATAATTTTTTGGATAAATTATAACAGATCAAATTAAAACAATTGAAAACCGCAAATCAAACACAAATCAAAATACGCAGCAGTTTTGTAGTATATCCTTTCCACAAAAGTAGTCCCGCAAATAACTAACCGTGCGATTGGCTGCCTGTTAAATTAAACTTACAATGTGCAGAAAGTCTTTGGAATAACTGATTCACGAATATTAATCATGTATGTTTGGGCTTTAATAAATCGGAATGGAAAAATTTTGCCTTAGGTAATGGACACAAATGAGACTGGGTTAACAACTGCCATGAAAGATAACACACAAACACATCTAACAAACAACTCTTCAAACGAATGTCCAACAGCCAGCACAGCAGAGGTGGATGCAGCAGAAAACATTGCAACCTCCACCCCAGTAACAAATACAATAGCGAATTGAACCTCAATCAAACAGCAGAGAATTAACCATTAAATGCAAACTCAAGTGTGCAGCGGAATGGGTGGAAGGCCCATGAACTGTCGTTGCAAGGGTTCCACAAGGCAACGACCAGCAACAACAGGGAGTCGGGATCGAGCAACCGAGCGAGGTAGTTGGGCTGATCGAGGCGCAAACTGGAACTTATAAAAAGAAAACCAGACCCCACGCGGATCAAAGAGATTTCGTTTTGGCGAAGAATGTTTCGTCTTGCAGTGCTGTGTAATTGTGATCCCCCCCTCCCATGAGAAGAAAATTTCACTGGCTGCAAAAATTTCGCTTCCAAAAAATAAAAAACGGAGTGAAAAGAGCACAAAACGGTTTTTTGGATGTTTGCCGAGAGATTTCCGTGGTGAGATTACCGTTGATTGGTATTCTGCTTGAGAGAAAATATTTCACGTATTGCGTAACGTTTTTTCTTATAGTTCCAATTAATTTACAGTTAGTGCGCTTCTGCTGGTGTAAATTGTAGCAACCGGGCGATATTATAGTTCAAGTGTTAAGTTTTCTATTCTGACGCGACTCTAAGGATTTCAATAATAAGTTAGCTTAGAAAAGTGAAAGCTTTTCATCATATTTAACGCTGTTGTAACATGTTTCCACTTTTCGCGATATCAGAGCAACTCTGACTCAGCATTCCAAATCGAGTGTGAAGTTCTTCGTATTGAAATGAAAGATGTGCGATTCGTGTGTCATTGACGAGTAATGAATACAGCAATAGATTCAGTCAATAGTGTTGGCGCAGGCAATCTATATTTTGTGCATTTATATTTGTATTTTGTTTATCGGATTGGAACCACACTTGCCGAAGAAATCCCCAAGAGAAAATCACTCCGTCAGTTAGCCGCTCACAGCACTGCAATTTGCACGGTTTGAATGTTGGTATGTGGGAAAGTCGGAAAACGTTAACTGAAGTGGAATCGTATCGGATGCGGTTCTGATGGAGAGAATATTTTGATTGTGTGTACTTGTGTACCCCTACATTGTTTTTTTTGAGCTTTTTGTGTGCAAACCAAAGATCTCAGAGAGAATGGATACGAAATGCATCGAGAGAATTGAAGCACTTTATCATGTAGCGTGAAGTTGGCGCGTTATTTGCTGTTGATTCGAATTTCAAATAAATTTGATGTGACGTCTCCCACTATTTTTCGCAT
The DNA here is from genome assembly GCA_963969285.1 of Odontomyia ornata. Lineage (NCBI taxonomy): Eukaryota > Metazoa > Arthropoda > Insecta > Diptera > Stratiomyidae > Odontomyia > Odontomyia ornata. The sequence continues at coordinate 145,715,869 of OZ017738.1, forward strand.
CTTGAACTAAATCAATTTTCCGTGCGGGTATTCTAACTTGAACGATGTAAAAGATTGAGCATGATACGTCCCTGACATGCTTCCTCGAGCTGTTTTTATAATCCCACACACGTCACTACATTTTTCGACACAAAAACACTCGCGATCCGTAACAAACTTTTCAGTTTGATTAATTATCACATTTGCAACGCTTTTGCACTAGATTCAACACGGTTTATCTTAAAAAATTGTTTTGTGTACAATTTCAAATTCAACTTGATTAGACGTTTCCCATCAATGTTGAATTTTCACAAATCATATGTTTTCAATCATATGGTTGATATTTTGTTGACAACTCGGGGGTTAAGGTGTAAGAGGAGTGGGATTTTCGTGAGAGCAACTAGAGAGCCACTTGAGTGTGTGGATTCTATAGCGGCGTGAAAGGTAGGGGGATTTCAATTCGTGTGCGGGAGGAAGGCATGTATGTAGTTAAAGTACTTCACTCACGTATGGATGAAAATAAGCTCATTTCGCGTCCATTACTTTATATGTCTTTGGTGCGAACAGAGTCACAGGGAGCTTGCTAGGGCTCCAATGTGTATTCTCGACATATTTCATATCATGGGGCTTCTCAGAATTACTGCAGAATTCTTTGTTACGAAATATCCGCACTCGGGCGTTGTTGTGTGAAATAAATGTGTTCGACTTGCCAAAGTCAAAAGCACTTTATTCAATACTAATCGTTATAAATTTTAAAAGAATATAAAGCAAATTCCAAACAAAAACAATACAAAAACTTAATGGCCCAAATGACTCTCCAAATTTATACGATTTCATCAAACACATTTTAGCAAAAACAAGTTGGGTAAACAGACCTACGGTCATGTCGGAAGGGTTTTGTATTCAATTTACAAAATGCAGTCACCAGATCGAATCAAATCAAGAAACATGTCAAAGACGATTTTATTGGAGAAAATATAAAATGCGAAGATCATACTATTTTTAACAAAGTTCAATGAATTCCGACTTTTGAGGTTTTTGGTATTGTTATACTCATAAATATCTCCCTTGATAATTATTTCAGATGTCCATCCGCGACGGAGGAAACACATTTTTCATGTATTTCCCCCCTGTGCCCACACTGGAGCAAAAACTGACAGTTTAACAACTGTTTTGAAAAGCTCCCATGAAAGCTTTCATTTCATACTCATACCGGCTACGTTTGATGATTTTTTTTTCAGGGGCCACTCTCCTGTGCTGAAATCATCGATTCATGGCCAATTTTTTCGAATCCTAGAATGGTTACAAAACCCCTTTGCTAGCAGCTCTCTCCCACCTCCTTGACTTATTTCACTTATGAGCATTAATTGTAGGTACTCAGCTCCGTTCATTCATTAAATTGAATCAAGTGTTCAAAGCATGCACCTTAAACGTTGAAGTTGGGAAAAAATAACTCAAAATTATTCAATCTTCGCATTTAAAACAGCCACTATTTTGTTTTACGATTACTGATACCACTAGCTGAACCGATTCTCAAAGATATACATGACACCTATCATTCCTGAAATTTTCATGCAAATCCTAGCAAAACTGTAGTGTCTGAGTCGGTAAAAAGCGCATGTTGTTCCATAGCCATGTCATATGTTGCCATAGTAATACATGCAGCGCATATTGTTCCATAGTAATACAGAAAAATTCAAACCGCTATAACTTCGCTAAATATGATTCAATCTTTATGAAATTTTCAGCATAGATCAATGTTATAAATATACATCTACGTACTGAATTTCATTGAATTTAAGGGTACCGTTAAGATTTTATTTAAGAAAACATAAAATCGATAAATCATACTATTACTAACAAAGTTGAGTGAATTGCGACTTCTCACGTATTTGTTGTTGTTGTACGCACCAAGGCCTACATCCCTGATTTTTTTCAGATTTTTCGGATGGAAGGTGTCCAATCGCGAGGGGGGGAACACAAATTTTTCGTGTATCTCCCCTCCCTGTGCGCCCCTTGAAGCAAGTTTTGCCAAACTAAGACCTGTTTTGAAAAGCTCTCATCAAGACCTTTCATTTGATACCCATATCGGCTACCTTCAATGAAATTTTTTTTTCGGGGGGTCACTCTCCTATATGGGGAGACCCCCCTTAAATACCTTATAAAATTTTTTTGTAGTTGAACTTTGAAGAGATCACCACTTTACACCTACACACCAAATTTGATGTTTCTACCTTAAGTAGTTTCCGAGAAAAACTGCTGTGACACACGGACGGACGGACGGACGGACGGACGGACAGACAGACAGACGGACAGACAGGACGCGATTTTAGAAGGGTTTTGTAAAATTATTTTACAAAACCCTAAAAACGACAGCAAATCAAATTAATTAAGATTATAACATATTTTATGACTTGATTGGAAAAAGGAAAAAGAACCAACCAACACTATCCTAAAATTATTTATAATTCAAACACAACAGTGAGCTTTGATCCTAAACCTAATATGTTGTAACCTAATTCTAAGAAAATTTATTCAAAAACTTTATCTTATACTAAAAAATTTTATTACAATATTCCTAACCTAAGCGTTTAACCTTATCTCTAAACCTAATGTAATAAACATAGCATATACCTTACCTATCTCTAATTTTTAACACAAATAAATAACAACACTAAATGTAGCAATAATGGGCTGAAACTCAAAAACTAAGTAACAAATAACACAAAAACAGAAAATAAACACGAATAATTTAGACATTGTCATTCAGCCACCAATACCTAGATTGCTCCGTCTCAGCTCGACCGGCTTCAACGAATCTAGCAAATGAGTATCTCCATTGGAATTGTTGGTCTCGTGAACTCAAATTCGGAGGTTTTTTTTTCTTCTTATCGGTGGCCCGTCTATATATGTGATATATGACTGAGACGCCGTCAGAATCAAAAACATACCGATTCATGTCCAAATACACGAATGCTTCTGGAGGAACGAAGCCAGTAGCGAGGCAAGTGGCAATATGCCCGCCTGTAGGGTGGAACGGCTGTAAAATCCGAGGAATTTCACTCACAGTTACAGATCTTGCGATATGATTCCGAAGAAGTTTCAATTTAAAGATATCGACTCTTGTCACTTGAGCAGTTTGATAAATTCTTCTATTCGATATACCGTAAGCATCAAAAGAAAGTAAACACCAACTTTTCATCTTCAAATTGTTACATTACAAAGCTATTATTGACTTGCGATAAAAAGTAAGTTTACTATTAAACATGAAATCAAAACAAGTGGCAACATTGCACAAATCACACCAAAGTGGAAATGCATCTGATTTTACATATAAAAAAAAAGTAAACAGTGGTACCACTTACTTCGCTTCTTTTATATTTCGGGGAAGAACCTTAACTTTTGGTGACAAATTTATGCTGTTCGCGTGCTTTACTTCACCAAAAGTCGTTTTAGTGCATTTGTTCTAATTAATATTAAAAATAAAGACGTAAAAAAAATAGTTTCACTATGGGAAAGCAAACATCGCCTGATACTCGGAAAATTATAATAGACTTAGAAGAAAAAGGTAAATCCTTGCATGAAATTGGCGAAATCGTGGGCAAAAAACAACGTACAGTTAAAAAAATTATTGATAAGTATGCCAAACATCATCTCGTTGAAGATTTACTGAGATCTGGATGCCCAAAGCGGCTTAGTGGTACTGAAGCTAGAGCTGTAGTAAGAAAAGTAAGGGCATATCCAGCCTCAAGTGCAGTTAAATTGTCAGAAGACATAACGCAGTATGTGCGACTACAGTCAGGAGAACGCTTCATAAAAATGGTCTACATGGAAGAATACCACGGAAAAAGCCATACATATCCAAGGCGAATCAGATCAAGTGTATGGACTTCGCTAAAAAATACAAAAACGAGGCTCCATCTTTTTGGGAAAACGTCTTATATACAGATGAAAGCAAATGCAAAATTTTCGGTGCCAAAAATATGGCGTGCTAAGAATGAAGCCTTCAAAGAAAACTGTGTTACCAACACTGTTAAGTCCGGTGGCGGTTCTGCTATGGTATGGGGGTGTATGGCGGCAACTGGTGTTGGTAATCTTACTTTTATTGACTCCACAATGGACAATATGGATTATTTAGCCATTTTGAGGGACAATGTTGCCCCTAGCGTCGAAAAATTAAGCTTGTCTGGAAATTGGATCTTTCAACAGGACAACGATCCAAAGCATACATCCAAAATTGTGAAAGAGTGGCTACTGTACCGGACTCCTAAGACACTTGATCATCCGTCGCAGTCCCCAGATCTTAACCCGATCGAGCATCTGTGGGAACGCCTTGACAGAAAAAAGAGACAAAGGGTCATTTCAAGCAAAGCCGACTTAAAGAAAGTTATAAAGGAAGAATGGAGCCAAATCTCTCTCGATGTTACAAAAAACTTGTTGCGTCAATGCCTAGAAGACTAAATGAGGTGTTTAAGTCCAAAGGATAACAAATGAAATATTAAAAAATTAAAAAAAAATCGACTTTTTCTATTGACGTTCTGTTATTTTTTTTTTGCTGTTTACTTTTTTTTGACGCGTAAAATTTGGTCTTTTTTTTGATTAAAGTGAATTTATCTTTGTTTTGTGTTACTTTTGTCTTTTTTTTAATGTTTATGTTGTGTTCAGTTTTTATTAAATAATTTTTTAACTCCTTATGCTTATTTTTGATTTTGTGTCAATTACTTTGTTTTAATAAAATTCTTAATACAAGTATCTTAGGTGTTTAATTTCTTTTGACGCTTCCAATCCACCTCAGGCTTTTTTTACAAACCAGTACATGTACGAAGTCATTTCCTTTCGAAAACTCTTAATTTTTCCATAGTACTAGCACTCTGGTTGTATTAGATCTGATATCTAACCAGCGTCTTGTAACAGATAATTTTGACCTTTTGATCAATGTATTTGGAATGAAAGAGCTTTTGTAGGGCCATGACTACTTTTAGTGCCTTACTGGGCATGATTTTCACATGTTCAGTATGGTGCAGATACTGATCGAGATAAACACCGAGGTATCGAACACAGGATTTATGTGGAACTCTTTCTAAACTACCCTCGCCAGCCATGATGTGGAAATCTTTCCAATTACGTTTCAGGTCTTGACTGACCCCCTGCAGCGTTGTCCGAAACAAGAATGTTTCACACTTCTGCGCATTGATTTTCATTCGCCAATTGTCAGTGTACAGCTGTACATCATTGAACATTTTTTGGAGATTGCTCTGAACTATTGTAGCTTTTTGGTCTGCCGTCTAGATGATCAGATCATCAGCAAACGCTACCAATGATCGCGTTGGCGAGACGTTAAAATCAAAGCCGTTCAATAGCTTGCGAATGAAGATTGAGAAGAGCAGAGGCGCAGTAACTGTTCCCTGCTGTAGACCATTCAAGACCTTGACTTCGTGCATTGTTGTCAGAGTTCCGTCAGTTACAACAAACCATTTCCCGACAAGGTGCCTGGGGAACTTGTCCTGAAGGAGTTTAAAAATTATTCATCTAACTACTCGTATATCGTATCGAAGGCTTTCTCTATATCAATGAGACATGCTCCAACACATTCTCTATCATTTAGTTTCCAACAGATGTCTGAGGTTACTTTCGTTATTGCATGTGTGGTCGAATGCCTGGCACGAAAACCAAATTGGCAGTTCGGCATCAACTTATATTCCTCAATGTGGGGGTTTAATGGTCTGTTGAGTATCACTTCAAACACCTTGCTGATGTTAGGCAGCAAGCTGATTGGGCGATAACTTTTAGGGCATGAAGATTCTTTTCCTTTCTTCAAGATCGGAAATACCTTAGCATTTTTCCACTCATTTGGAAAATATGAATTGCTGAACATGTTGTTGAACAATATGCAATAATTCTTAATAGCAACCTCAGGCAAATGTCGAAGAACTACATTTGGCATACCATCAGTACCACGTGATTTCTTGTTGTTTATCCTGCGAAATATGAAACACAAGTCTTCATAGCTGACAAAATAATCGATAAAATTCAAGCTCGGTATGAAGTCGGATGTTAATGTTTCATTGAAATGAAGAATTGATTGGCCGTTCAGGCTTGATTTGAAGTTGAAAACTTTTGCTTAAACGACCTCTGAAAATATTTCATTCCCTCTTTCAGGAATTGGTAGATGCACCAATTCAAAATGTGTTCCAATCAGGAAAAGGTCATGCAATCCCTCACATATAATCCTGTTTCCATTTCTATCCGGAGTCGTACTATCAATTTCGATACCAGCCCTATCGAGAAGATTTATCTCATCACTAGTGACTTCAAGATTCGATACTTTCACTCGAGACTTCTTGCGGAATATACTATTCACTTTCGCGAAAACGTCATCTGGGTCCTGTGGGCTAATACCCCTCAGTTTTTCCGCCCATTGATTGCTGACCTCACTCCTGAAGTATGAACGGATTAAGTTCCGGACATTCTTCAGGTGTAATTTCAACAAAGCCAACGAGGGATGGTTTCAGTCCAAAAATCGTCAAAAAATATTGTTGACGCATGTGAGGAGAAGGCTTTTCAATCTTTTCAACCTTGCGATGGTAGGTGTTTCATATCCTTCCATATTGTTTGTTTGTTTAATATTGGGAACGACTTTCTCAATCGTGTCAAACGTCAGCTTCTCTAACTTCGACAAATAGAGTTCTATTTCATCGTTAGTTAGATTCCTGTCATAAGGAACCATTAAGCAAGAGTTGCCACCATCAGAAGGGGGAGATTGCTTCTGGTACTCCCGATTAAACTTCTTTTGAAACTTTCCCCAGTCTGTTTTTTTGAAATTCAACCGATGGTTTTCATGTTGAACTGGGATGAGGAAGAAATCATCCCTTTGATGATTGATTTCCATTACGATTGCGTTATGGTCGCTATCATAAGGAAGCACCTGCAGTTTCCGTTGAGGACTATTAAAGCTGAATACAAGTCTTGCGTCAGCAATGCAGAGGTCCAAATATGAATTTGTCCTAGGGTATGTTGGGAACTCCAATCCATATAGATTGCACCTGTAGTCAATTTGGTTCACTGTTACCCACGATTTCAGGAATACACCTCTTGGATTGTTTGTGGCGTTCAGCCATTATGTATGCTTGGCGTTCAGGCCACCAGCAAGAATAAAATAACTATGCAGCCTGTTCAATTCGAGTATTTCAAACAAGGAATTGAGTTCCTCCTTGAGCTTGAGAACAGTTCCACCACTTGCATAGACAGAGATAACGAAGAGGTTATCCCCATCTGGCACTGAGATTTTGATAAAGGACACTTCAAGAGATTCAAAGCTTTTGAATTCGACTTTTTCAATATTTTGGAAACAATAGGGTCTTCTCACCATTACCCTATCGTTCCTTACGAATTCAAAATCCTTGAATGTCATGGAGTGCCATGAATTGAGGTGGGTTTCAGTGAGAAGCATGATGTCAGGCTTTTGCTTAACAATGAATTCAAGGAGATAATCACGCCGATGTACAGTAACAATGGAGTTGACTTTGATCGAGATGAGACAAATCCTATCCATGGGCATGTGACTGGATGACAAACTATTTTGAAGCATGTTGGCCTAAACGTTGAAAAACAAACTTGATTTTCTGGTCTTGTTTATTTATTCTATCTGAAAGAGATTCAAGCTGTTGGTAGATTTTGAGAAGCAGCTCATTATTGCCACTTACAATATTTATTTTATTTACATGGTTGTCTGCTGGTCCTCTAGCAGCAAGTGCAAATGATACCCCGGGGTTGACAAAGTTGGGAGGTAACAAGTTGTGATGTACTCGGGTTTGTTTTGAGGAAAATTTAACTCTTGCATCTTGATACCAAAGGCATCCTCGATATGATGCTGGATGACCAAATATACCGCATTCAACAGAATATAATTTTTCTTTTGACTCCATCTGAGCCAATTTGCATTCACCGGGGGCGTGAATGTCTTTGCATTTAACACAACGATAGTGCATGGCACAATTGGCAGTCGAATGACCGAATCTTTGGCACCTGTAACACTGGTTTACCTCAGTTTTTTGGAGTCGTTTCCACCTCACAACTCAAAAATTTTAAGGACCTTACCTGTTGGAGGGCCCTCAGACTGCTATCTTTAGAAATTTATACCAAATAAAATGGTAATATTTTCTCTGCAACAGTTGATCTCCTGGGAGCAAAATTTTTCACACTGATGAACTTAATAGCTGGTGCTGTTTCCTGCAACATTTCTAGGAGATCAACTGTATTCTCCCCACAGTCCAATCCTTTCAACAGGAAGGTCTGATTTTTTTCCGCCTTTGGCGTGTATGTGAAGTGGGGAGCTTTTACACTACTAAGCGCATCTTTCGTCAGTTTGAAATCAGCCAATATTTTTGTCTGGATTGTGAGTTTATCGGCGATCACTCTCTTAACTTCAAATTTCTCGATTTTATGTTCGGCTTTGTGTTCGACTTGTGACCGCATTTCCTAGAGCATGCTTCCAAGCTAGAAGAAAGAGCTACGCAACTCATATTGCTGAAATAAAGAAAACTCAATGCTAGTTAGTGCACCCCATTTAACGTTTCGCTGATTGTTGCGCTGTCCATTGTCGCTGTGCCGCCAAACACCGTACGAGGTTGTAAAATCGAACAGCATTCGCCAAAATCTCAATGAGACGATAGCTTTCATATGAAGATAATCTATTGGAAGTTGTATTCGATTTATTTAAAACGAAGACGCTTTGAAACGAATAGTATTTACTGCCGGATAAAACGCGATCGCGCCGTCTCATGTAGACAAGCAGCAAATCTTCAAAACGCAAGCAATAATATGAACCACTTTCTTTGAGGACTACGAATTGAGGACACCTACAAAATTCGAAATTTGAACGACATTAGGTACTACACTTTAGTCAATATTTTAATGCATAAATATTGGATTTCAGAAGAATTTTAATACTAAATCGATTTCAGTCATCACCACATCGTCAACGCGCATCTGTTTTTCTTCCTTTATTTATAAAAATGTTTTTAAATTATGTATTAAAGTGCATGAATGATTTCAATAATGCTTAGTTTGTTGCATTTAAAAAGAGAATACAATGGGAATTATTTATTAAAGTGCATGAATGGTTTTAATAATGCTTATTTTGTTTGTATTTAAAAAGAGAATACAATGAATACGCTGATTTCAATAGTAATGTAACAAAAAAAAACATGAAAAAGGATTTCAAAAAGCTTTGATTTAGACGTGACGCCTGTTGAGCCGAGACGTAGCGCTCATCTCTGTATACTGATTATACTTGAACTTAGGTGTCATAACAGTTTTCACATGAATATAGAATTTGATCAAATAGTAAACGATAAATAGAATTACGTAATTAATACATTGTATAGAGTTAATTGTATGTTTGGAAATCAAAAAGAAAGGAAATAAAAAAAAATTTGATGATTGAATTGAAGATTCGGTCTGTCCCTTTCATTAACCTTGACTGGGTATGGGACCCACAACGGGTGCGAGTGGCCTGCCGCACACGTGCCCTTTTAAAGTATAGTGTTATGTGATTCCATCACATAATGCTATAACATAAATTGGCCACGTTTATATCCCTCATTTGATGGAAAAATTCATGCAAATTATGTTTATATGAGTTTTTCACTCAAATGGGAAATATATCTTGATCCGGTTGTGAGGGTGCGAGGGGCACCGCTTCCCATCTGGATGCTGGCTCTTATTTGTGGGCCATAAGTTTCGTCGGTAACGACGAAGTCTCTCAATTTGTTTTTTCAACAAGCAATTTCAACCCTTAGTAGGTTACATCGGCCTCGACACCAGTCGATCGGCATTCAATCCTTAGTAATTCGCGAATGCGGAATTTTTTTGTAGTGGGTCTTTGTGCTGGGAAAAAGAACCCGCCCCACGATACCGCAACACAAGCCTGTCAGCGCATTCATGCGTCCTCAGACAAGGCCAATCTCGGCGGATACTACCATCTTCTTCCGTCGAGGCAGGAGACCATTGCTGCAGTCATGTGCAGATCTTTAGCTACCTACTATCACTACAATTGGCAACGGCTATAACGACATAATGAAATTAATGTAATTGTCCTAAGATAATCTTGTAATTTGTAATATGTTAGTTATTTGTAACATCCTTTAGGCTAGTCACCTTAATTACCCTTGAAATAACCATTCCTAAGGAAGTCCTTTAATTACCTTATGTAGCCCTGAATATAACTTTTTCTATAAAAGTCAATGTAAATGAAGATATAGATTCAGAATATTGCCACTGAGGAAGGAAAAATAGAAATAAAGCTTGTTAAGGAACATTTTAATCTTTCGTTTAGTCGTGTAGTTGAGAAAGTTTTGACTGCTCTCGGAAGTGTACGGAAAACCGAACTTTAAAATAGTAGACATGCTCCTTTTACTTTGAGTTTTTATTAAATGTACTTTACTATATTGTGGAGTGTATCCAGTGAAAAGGATCCATTCAAAGATAAGACTGCATGTTTATGTAATTATAGCCAGCTCAAGTCCATTATAACTTGGCATGAAAAAGCCTCAGGGATACCCAATTGATCAATTCAATAATATTTTAATGAAACTATTTTCTCCATGAAGAATACCGTAATTCTCATTGATCACCTTTAAGAAAGTATAATTGAACATATTGACATCTAAATCGATCATAAGAAAGCATTTAACCGAAATCCAAATAGTTTTATTGACAACATTTTTTTTTTTTAATTCCGACAGACCTTGGATGTGTTTAACATAAGTCTACTGCTAATTTTAAACTTGAGTGAATCATTCATATTCAGATTTCAATTCGGATATTTAAAAAAATATTTCTAGCAATTTAAACTCTTCATCGTCGGAGATAGTTGAAGCAGCATGTCCTGGAAAAGGCTTTGTGAAAATCTACTAAAAAAACAAAACTTTCAAAACAGTATTTACCTGAAATGTACTGTCCCACAAGCATTCAAGCATTCTGGGCCACATGCCATACAATCATCCGCTTCAGCAAGGTGTAATAACAACACTAGTAGATTTTGAATTAAAAAAAAAAAATGTTTTAAGAAAATTATTCTTGAGTAATATTTCTAATCAGGATCACAGAATAAACTGACCTAGTGATCTTTAAATAGAGATATTGCAGTCTCACACAAACTCTTGTTTTAAATAAAAATTAAATAAGTAAAGTAAGAGAATTTATAATACCTGAGGTCACGAAGTTGATTTTAATAAAATATAATGCTTACATATCTTCGACGTGTACCTATTCTGTGATCAGGGTATGGTTTCAATAAAATACTCACAAAGCGCCACCATAATCAGAACAATTGTAAAGATTGACAAAAAACCCATTTGATCTTATTAGGCTGGCTTTGTTTCTTTTTATTGATATTGAACTTTTTTAGCGCTCGTTTATATACTCAATGAGCTTTTAAAAATCACAGAAAGTCATAATTGAAATTTTTCGCGTATTTAGAATGCATGTTAAATTGACACTTGTGCAATGTAGAAAGTGTCAACTAGAAACCAATTTTCTGGATCAGCAGAAAATTACTATGTTGCCTTTTATTTGTTCCAGCATAAATACGGATACGTGACTTTTATTTAAAGTGTGGAAAATATAATTTTAAGATACCTGACAAGTTACTCGCCTTTTTAATATTTTTATAATCTTATATATAATATATACACGCCTCAGCACTTTGTTCTGCTCTATATGGTCTTCTATCTAAGTATTGCCTATTGCCTATACTGCTAAACTCCGATAATTTAACGAAACATACTACTACATATTGGGTCTTAATTGTATTTCATCACTGCTTTCGATCAACAGGCTCAGTTCACCGTCAAATTGGACATAGAAGCCCCTACGATCAGCTGATGGTAATGATCGGTAACGTCACATATTCTTGTCAATTCGCGAGTGAAAAATGATGCTTGCTTGCTCCGTAGAAAAATGTCAACTCTAGCTGTGAATTTCCGAAGAGCACTCCCCGAGGCACTGTGCAAGGGATGGCAATTGATCTCTTTACCAATATCCTAGTGGAACTATCGTTTTTTTTTAAGAAACGCCTTACTTCTCATTATATTTAACAAAAAGCAATTACACCTATTAACAGTTAAATCGATCATAAGAAAGTATTTATGAGCATTTCAAATAGTTTTATTGGCCCAACATATTTAAAAACAAAGACAGCCCGCGCATGTACTCGTATATTGAGTTTAAAATTCAGTGAATCACTTATATTTTTATTTAACATAGATTTCACTTGATCGACTGTTGAAAAATATTTCCAGCAGTTTGAAATCTTCACCGTCGTAGATAGTTGAAGCAGCATGTCCTGGAAAATGCTAAGTGGAAATCTAGTAGAAAACAATATTTCAAAACAAGTACCTGAAATTCGGAGTTCCACAAGCTTTAAAACATTCTGGGCCACATGTCATGCAATCATCCGCTTCAGCAACGTATGCAAACGACACTAATAGATTTTAAATAACAAAGAAAATTTATAAGGAAACTATCCTTATATAATATTTTCAATCAGGATTACAGAATAGAAATGGTCAGATCAACTAATTTAGTGGCCTTAAAATTCTTGTGGTCCCATACAAAAACTAGTTTTAAACGAAAAGTGAACAAGACAAGCATGATAACTCATTGTACTCAAGGCGGGGTGGTTGATTTGAGTATAATGCTAAGCTTATCTTCTGGATGTATCTAATCTGTAATCAAGATATGGTTTTAATAAAATACTCACAAAACGCAACCATAATCAGAGCAATTGTGATGGCCAAGCGAAAATCCATTTGAACTTATTAGGCTGCCTTTGTTTCTTTTTAATTATATTTAATTTAAATTTTTTCAACGCTCATTTATATACTCAATGAATTTTAAAAAATTGCAGAAAGCTATAATTGAAATTTTCCGCATATTGAGAATGCATGTTAAATTAATGCGTGTACAAATTAGAAAACGCCAATTAGAAATAAATTTTCCTACTATGATGGCTTTTATTTGTTCAATGTAGTTCAGCCCTAAGATTAGTTTTGGGTCAGCAGAAATATGAATACATCACTTTTAATTAAAGTGTCTCAAATTTAATTTTAAGATACTTGATAAGCTGCTCACTTTTCTAGGCTTTGAGAAAAAATTTTTTACAATACCCTACTAAAATCGATATCTGTCTGTCCGTCCATCCCTCGGTCTATTGGTGTGTCACACCAAGTTTCTTCAGGAACTAGAGAAGCTGCAGCGCTATCAAATCTCTTGAACAGCTTAGAAGTTTCAGATTAATGAAAGTTTCATTGTCGAAAAAATTTCAAAGGGTTTTAACAGGGGTCACCCTATATAAAAATATGACCCCTTAAACATTTTTACACCGAAGGTAGTTGAGTAGGATATCAAATGAAGGGCCTTGACGTGGTCTTGCAATATCAGTTATTAAAATTGCAACATCGATAACAAGGAAGGCAGGGAAAGTGGCAGAGCATGGAAAAATCTGAAAAAACTACCGATTAACTATAAACACCTTAGAAATTGAAGTTCACTAAGCTTTGTTAGTAATAGTATGATTTATCAATCTTATATTTTCTTGTGTGAAATCTTAAGGGTACTCTTAAATTCAATGAAATTAGATATCCAGATGGCTACTTGTAGGAAGAATCGAATAATATTTAATAATGTTATGCTGGCTTAAATTTCCGGTGTTACAATATCAACAATATGGTTTCGGAAGTAACTTGGACACTGTAACGTGGGTAACTTATGTTCGTGGAAGCATAGGAAAACTGTTGTCCATGAGGGAGTAGCTGAGTATCAATGTTGTGAAGTCCTCAGGGTTATCATTGATGGCGTGAAGTGGCCTCAGTACGACCCCAATTTGAATGAAAGGTGGTTATACCCTCAGAGAGGAGCAATGTGTCCCTGATATTTCGAGTGAAATTGCATTTTATGAAATTGACCATTCCTTCCCATATGAGGTACCTTTGGAGGATTGAAGATCTACTATGAAAGGTTTTTTGATAAGATTTGTTAAACACGTTGATACTCTCATGTTTCGGTTGTCAATTTGTTACAATTAATTATTGCAATCGTTGAATTTCGTGACGATCTTGAAAATTGTGCAATTATTACAACTGTCCTCGGATACAATTGCAATGTGATAACTGCCGGCGGGAGCCTTGGGGTCCCGGCTAACCGGTGGAGACGGGGTAGGTTCGGTGCCACTCTTCAACCCTTAATTTACCCCCGGAGCTTGGGCTCCCTGGAATGTAACACTTAATAAAGAACTTTAAAAAAACTGACTTCGAAATGTCCTAAAAAGGATGAACTAAATTTTATGGAAGCGGTGCCAAATCATATTTTCCCCCATTGTTTTGTGATGGTGCAGATCTTGGAAGTATTTTCGTTGAAATAGGGAAATTGATTTGGCACCGCTTCCATAAAATTTATTTCATCCTTTTTATGGCATTTCCAAGTCGGTTTTTCTTTTTTTTCTAAAAGTTTTTTATTTCACCCTTTTTAGTGGCAATTTCTTTCATTTCAAACCTTTCAAAACTCAGTTTCTTGAATACATTAAATTAAATATAATTAAAATATAATTTTTTACTGCAATGTAAAAACCATTACGGCTAAAATCTGCAGAGTTCATAGGAATCGAATTTAATTCTGATACAATTAATGCATGATCTCATCAACGTCTACCTTGACATTAGATTTCATAAAAATTCATTGTAGTTTTAAAAAACTTTCGAATTTCGAAGTTGGCCTAGCCGCCATTTTTATATTCTGACCTGACCCTGAAGTGCTTCTTTATCATTCAACTTTTTTCGACCTTCGAGCGGCCGCCATTTTGTTCCAAATTGTTCGACTTTGGATTTTTTATTGTGAGCTTTATCACACAACTGAATAAATTTTTGTACCAGTTTTGGTACAAACCGGAGCTATAATTTGGCCAGAACAGAAATATTTCTGAAAATTTGGCGAAAATCGAAGCAAAGTTCCACCTTGATTTCAAAACATCAACTCAATTTTATGCCAAAACATAAATAACTTTATCTTCGCCATCTATTGTGAAATCTCAGAAATGCATAACAAATCAAATTAGGGCCACTACCGGCGAACCTTATTCAGTTCTGTCAGTGCAAAGTCAGTCTGGACATATTAATAGAGCCATAATTAGTGGAAGTGTTGAGCCGGCTAAAAAGTTGGGAATTTATATTTTTTTAAGTTCAAGTAAAGGTAAAGTTGTTACTTATTTACAAAAGTGAATTTATGTATATCCATTAAACAGGAAATTTAGTAAAAATAGGTCGCGGACCGCACTATACATCTAGCGAAAGAATAAGGATAATAACTTTGCGAGATGAAATTAAATTGCAGCGAAATATTGCTGAGATTATTGGGTGTTCCAGAAAGATGGTGCAAAATGCTCTTAAAGCTTCATCAAGAAAAGAAAATCGTGGGCCAACAAGGAAAACGACCCCAAAAACAGATCGGCGTATTATTCTTACTTCGAAGTCTGATTCTTTCAAGTCTTCTAATGAAATTAAATCTGAATTGAATTTGGAAATAAACGAACGCACAATTAGACTGAGGTTACAGGAAAACAATTTGAATTGGAGAGCTGCTAGAAGTGTCCCCCTATCAGAAAGAGGTTGGAATTTGCAAAATGCCGCAAAAATTGGAGCAGTCAAGATGATATTAAGAAGTGGAGAAACATCTTATGGAGCGATGAGACCAAAATAAACTTAATTGGTTCTGATGGTAGACGTTACGTTCGAAGACCACCAAATACAGAATTAGCTCCAAAATATACAAAAAGTGCCGTGAAGCATGGAGGTGATAATATAAAGTTTACGGGGGATATTTTCATGGTATGGGGTTGGTCCAATTTACTGGATTAAAGACAACTTGAACCAACAGAGATATGTCAACATTCTCGAATTAACCGGTACCCCTATATACACAGCCGTGCCATAAGTTCTGCCCCTCTTATAAGTGCGTTATGAAAAAATATTTTAAGTAGTGCTGTTTAGTTTGCTTTAGGAATTCGTTGAGTATTACAAACAAGTCACTTCAGCACAATACGTCTAACAGTAAACATGGAGTGGGTATTAAAGAGAATCTTATTGCAGTGGTCACATTACACAAGTGTAAGAAAACACCTAAGGAGATTTTCAACATCTTAAAACCTTTAAAAATAACTTCAAAATTTGTTTATCGCTCTATAAAGCGATACAATGAGACGTCCTCTTCCGATGACAAACCAAGAAGTGGTCGCCCACGTGTCATAAGAACGAAAGCAGCCATTTAAGCTGTAGCTGAGAGAGTTCGCAGAAATCCTCTCCGCAAGCAAAAAAAATCATGGCACGGAAGATGAAAATCCCGCGACGGACCATGTCTTGCATCATAAAGGAAGACCTTGGGCTTGGTGCTTATCGAAGAACTACCGGTCAGCGTTTGACAGCGGCTTTACGTCACATCAGGGCAACAAGATCAAAAAAGTTACTCGAACGACACGCAAGTGGTAGTTACCGCCAAATTCTGTTTACGGAAAAATTTTCACTGTGGAAGAGAAATTTAATCGCCAAAATGACAGAGTTTACGCTCACAGCTCTCGAGAAGCGGCTGAGAAAATTTCAAAAGCACGAAGAGGACATCACTCAGCATCTGTGAGGGTTTGGTGGAGAGTGGCGTACGATGGCGTTACTCGCTTGCATTTCTGTGAACAGGGGGTCAAAACTCGGGCAGCTAATTACCAAAATGATATTTTAGAACAGGTAGTTAAGCCTTTAAGTGATACCATGTTCGCGAGAAAGCACTGGATATTTCAGCAAGCTTCAGCACCCGCACACAAGGCTAAGACAACACAGCGCTGGCTGGCAGCTAATTTACCGGAGTTTATTGCTGCTGAAGATTGGCCTTCGGGAAGCCCAGACCTAAACCCTTTGGATTACCGTTTATGGAACATTTTAGAGGAGAGGTCCTGCGCTAAACCTCATCGAAATATTGAGGCATTAAAAACTGATTTGGTGAAAACAGCAGCCTCGATACCTTTAGTAGTGGTGCGTGCAGCGATAGACGAGTGGCCGGACCGTTTAAAAAAGTGTGTGAAAGCAAAGGGTGGACATTTTGAATAATTTTTATATTTTTACAATTGTTTAGTAAGAGTTAAATAAAATGAGCACACATCCTTGTATTTTATTCATTTTGCCTTTAAATTAGATGCATTTACATTAGGGACAGAATTTATGGCACGACTTTGTATATACATATACATAAAATATACATTATATATATATATATATATATATATATATAACATATATACATATATATATGTATATATATATATATATATATATATATATATATATATATATATATATATATATATATATATATATATATGCATCTATACATAAATATATTATTGACATGTATGTATTGTACATACATCTATACATATATATATATACATATATATATATATATATATATATATATATATATATATATATATATATATATATATATATATATATATATATATATATATATATATATATGGACATGTGTATGTAAACATAAAGTTCACTCCGCAATCAATCTCAAGAAATTTACTTAAAACGATCCTTCTTAACCGTATCACTCGTTCACGTTTATGCGAAACCCATCGCCTTCGTTTTCAGTTAACTATGGCACCTAATTTTATTCGAAGTTTCAAGAAAATTATATCCTAACATATAGTTCAATGAAAACTCGGCTATGCATTTTCATCTTCATCTGCAAAGTTATGATCAGTTATAGAAGAAAAAGTATCTCTTTTTAGGTTGCGATTCTCGCCGGTCTTTAGCATGGAAATTATATAATAAATTTAGATTTCTGGGAATATGCTATAATGTACAATATTAACTAGACAGTAACGAATCAACTCTATAATTTGCAATCACTCAATCCTTATTATTTCTTCCGGGAATTTTATAAATCCTATGTGTAACGTTCACGTCTTAGGATGTAAGAAGGATCCTTTACGAAGGTCATCAATTAGCAAAGAATGAATGCAGAAGCGAAAAGCATCCTGAAATGTTCCCTCTAACTATTGTTGAGTTGTATTTATGTCACATTTAGAAGTAATTTATTGGTTATTCCCGGTAGAAATGATGGAATAATGATGAAATAATGTACCGTTTGTGCAGAAAATTAAGGATACTGATCATTTTTATCACCCGTCACCAAACAATTTGGTATCTCCATCTAATCCTTGAAGAGTACCAACTAATATGCACCTATCGTACGAAAGATTATTTAAATTCAATTTCACGACATCAATAAACCACATTAAACTTTTAATATCTACAGAGTCCTTGGAAGGATTACAATTCTGTTCCGCTGCATTTTAGATCAATATGTTGTCATTCATTTTAAACCTCTAAAATCAAAACCCTTATACGTGTCGATCAGTTATGCTGAAAAATCGGGGTGAAAGGCAGAAAATTTTTAGTTTTAACGGTAAAAGTCTTTTACCATTACTTGAATTTCTTATCCTTCAGACGGCACCTAACAGAAAAAAAACATATAATTTACCAAAAACAGGACTCTTCCATCTATCTCCGTTTAAAAGTTGTGCGTGAACATACATAAAAAAAGCAAAAAAAAAAAAATATCCCCGTTGGCAGCATCAGCCGGAAAGGTAATATTCTCGTATGTAGCATAATGTTTCGAAAAAGAATTCGACTTGCCTACTACTGGACTTCTTACTGGAATTTGTGTAGCACTACATGGGTGTTTATTAATAGAAAGGATCTGCCGCCGTTCGTATTTGGAGAACCTTCATAGAGGCGCAAATATTTTGCTAATTAAATGGAGTTGCACACGTATGGATCATGTAATAAACATAAACAGTCGAGCAGCCCCGTGGTGATCAGGAGTGGCTGCTGCTGAAGAGATAAGGTGGTCACCCCGTCGAAACTGCTAGTTTGTTGTTTTACTAGTGTAAAGTAAACTACATCCGTCAAGTTTACATCCTTTACGGAAAGATGAGGGGTTCACTTCAGCCACTTCAACATCTTTAGGTTTGACATTCCCCTTGTAATGCAACGACCTTCTTCGGAGAAAGTAACGGTTGCTTTTTGTGTAATGCTTGCGTTTGTCTCAAGCCTCCGTGTCCGCTAACTTTAGCGAGGCAAAAAAAATATTGAATTACTGTAGAGTAGCTTAATTAACACCTTATAGAACATTTCTAAAGATAATAAAAATTTATCGGTACGTCTTGTAGAGTAGAGTACTCGTGATAAGTATTTTGTAGTGTAGCTTCGTGGCTCGACGAGAACCCGCCTCATATGATCCCGCAAATGCTAGTCGTCAAGCAAGCGTACGCGGTCGTTAAGCGAAGCTAGTTAGCTGAGCTCGGTGTTGTTTTAGCTCGCTGACACTTGTGCCAGACCATCGGCACTCGTGTCCTACACGGACATTTCGAAATTCATTACAATCACATATTGAAAATCGGCGGGTAATAAATTTTTATAAACATATTTATACTCGTGTCGCCCTTCTCACATTTGCTGTTAATACATTTCACAGTGGTTACCACACAAAGGTGATAACTTGTCGGCTTAAATAGCTCAAATAGTTAATTTCAAAAGATTTCTATAAAAGTTTAATCAGCACTTGCATTGCCATTAATATATACATTTTCGATTCTTTTCGGAACCAACAGGGGCTGTCATTTTGAATTTCTCTTGAAAACGGCTGCTAAAAATATTAAGCTGTAAATTTTCGAATTTTTTATTTGTCATCCAATTTGCATAATTAAATTAAATTAACTTGCCTTAATAACTTATAATTTCAAGTTTGTCGGAATCTGTTGAGAAACTTGGTTGCTAGAGGGCTACAAAAATAAAAAAAATGTTTATGTCCCCCCCCTGTATCGGGAGACCCCCTTAAACACTTTAAAATATTTTCTTACACTGAACATTTCAAGAGGCACCACTTTTGACCTACGTAGAAAATTTCCACATTCTAGCTTATATGGTTTGCGAGAAAACTTGTGACGCACGAACAAACGGACGGACGGACGGACAGACAAGTCGCGATTTTATAATTTTTTACGGTATTAATAAAAATATTTTACCATGTTTTTAAAATATTCTGATTTGTAAATCCGTTCAAGATAAGTCATTTAAAACGTTTCCATGAAAAAAAATCATTATTTCAGTTGCACTAAAATAGCGAATTGCGCTTGCCCCCTGACCTTTGGGGGCCGCCATTTTGAATGCATGCATTTAATTTTGGACTATTTTAAATCTTTGTTGGCTAGGACCTCATCAATCAATGTGCCAAATCTCGTTCAAATCGGAGTTGCACTCTAGACAGGGCAAAATAATTCAATTTTTAGTGAAAATGGCAGCCAAATCTCGTTCAAATTGGAGTTTCACTCTAGACAGGGCAAAATAATTCAATTTTTAGTGAAAATGGCAGCTATTGGGTTTTAAATTTTCGACTTTTTTATTTTTCATTAAATTTTAATAATTTTCTGCATAATACAGGAACATAGTACAGGGATCCATAATCTCAAGTGTCATCAAAATCCGCTGGAAAATGTGACCGCTAGAGCGCCACAAAATCCTGAAAAAAAACGCATATTTAAACCACCGCCATTTTGAAATTTGCATATGCATGATCACCAAAATATCAAAGTCTGTAGATCTAAGTAATGCCTATCTTGAAACCAAGTTTCATATTTGTCGAATCAAAATTGCGACTTTTAGAAGCCTTTGAAGTTTTGAGTTTTAACTGGCCGCCATTTGGTTTTTTGTAACCTGACCTCCAGTTTTTTCACGTAATTCTTTAGATACTTATAATTTCGATCAAACTGCCGAATTTCATGAAAATCTATTGAAAGCTTTGACCACTATTACAACAACAAAATTTTGCACGTTTTTCGACATTTGAGTGGCCGCCATTTTGTTTCTCCTGTACCGAGTTTGGATTTTTTATTTTGAGATTCATCACATACATCAGTGAACCGTTGTACCAAATTTCATCCAAATCGGAGCTATACTTTGGTCAGAACAGAAATCACGATTTTTCGTCTAAAATGGCCGCCATTTTGTTTTTGCCCGGCCGATGTTGCTAGTTCACGAACTTAACCGAGATATTAAACCAACACACCTTTTCTGAAAACTTGGTGAAAATTGGTGCAAAATTGCAACCTCTGGCGTGGTCGCAAATTTCGTTATTTCCTATATATATATATATATATATATATATATATATATATATATATATATATATATATATATATATATACATATATATATATATATATATATATATAAATATATATATATATATATATATATATATATATATATATATATATATATATATATATATATATATATATATATATGATACTCTCCACAATAGGTAAATTTCTCTCGAAAAATTTACCTGAAATATACGTGATGAATTGAGAACCTTCTTTCTATTGGAAGTCAGTTGAAAACAAGAGGAATCTAAATTATCTTTGGCGCAAAAGAGAAAACGGAACCTTAAATCACTGTGTCGCACATAGGAATCCAAAGCAGTTTATGAAAAAGAAACGAATACATTTTGACGCGAAGGAGCCGAAAACACCTTAATCCCTTCGAAAAACTTTTTCCACCTGACTGCAAGATTCATTTGTTCACTCACACAACCCAATAAAGGATCCCAAGGATCCCAGCACTCCTGTGGCATTTTTGACGCGGCAAGTCAGCGCGACCACTCTACGGGTGATTACACCGGCTGACACTCTGAAAAATTACATCAACCAAAAATATCAAAGAAATCCCAATTCTTACAAAGGACAGCCTAGTATATTAAAATTTTACGCTACTTACAACCATAATTACAATTGTGAAGTTGGCGCCCCCTTTCGACGGAGCATCAATTTGACTCGCGGTTACAATAATTATTCCAATTGCTGGCGACATATCGATCCCTCCACTTTCGTTGATGAGTCCGTATTACCTTGAATTGCTAAAATAATTATTCGAATCGTTGGCGATACAACAATCCATCCACTTTCACTGCCATTGATGAGTCCGTATCACACGCTGCGTCTTCCCCCACTTTGCTGACTCGGAAATCAAAAGAGAGCTACTCCATCGTCATTCGTTCTTATAAAACTTTTGCCACAACGGCTCTTTCTCAACCGTGAAGATCAAGCTCAAAGTTACGCTACCTTCGTCACAGCTGCTCACCCTTCAGCCTTAGTAATGGTACAAACCAACATTCAGCCGACTATGTTTTCGCGCAGATACTTCTAAATGAAAACAATACTAAGATTCTTTTAGTTTGCTTGGTTCATCAGCTGATATTGCTGTTAAGTATAACCTACGTTGGTTGCAATGGAACAGAAAATGCGCAAATTATCTTTTTGCATAACAGTCGTTACATCTTCCCTTTTAGTGTCACGAATAATTTTCAGTGGCTCTTCAGCAATCTACCAAATTTGTGGTTCAACGTATGTAGAAGCTTTACCCTGAGATGATAGGAATATTTCTAAAGCTATCGCTGCCTCCAAGTTCACAAGTAAAGTAGCATCGTTGAGTCGAGCGTTTGATACTAGATGCATGATTTCGGGTACTTCACGATGAGTAATGTGGTAGTGAATTTCGATCCATTTGAAAAACATTTCTTTAATTGTTGACTCTAGAGGGAGTAAGTGCTGTGCCAAGACATAGTAAAGTTTCAGAATTTGTTTTAGTAAGAGAATACTCTACCCGATGGTTCGTTTAGTAAGTTCATCAGTAAATTATAAATAAGTGGTAAAAGAAGATTCATTGTGTCAATTAATTGTGTTTGTTCTTCAGACTTTTTGTATTCGTAAATCTTAACCAACTAGTACATTGTTACGATAGCTCCATCCCAATCATTCACCACTGAATGTTGTAAAAATATGCTAATTTCATCCACTACCTGAGGCCAACGTTCAGCACAAACATATTTGATTATATGAAATACACCAACTGATAGTTGAAGCAAGCCTTAAAAGATCATTCAACACTACTTTTACGGGTCATTGCTCTATCTTGTCCGTGTATCGAATGTATCATTTGTTCTTCGGTTTTCCATTTTACGCTCAATTTGAGGCCAGCCGCTTTGCATAGGTCCCTTTCGTCATTATTTACAGTTTGCAAGCAATCTCCAACCAAAAACCTCATGTGGGAATGGTTAACCTGCCACACACGCGTAGATAATTGTTTTAAAGTGCACTTTTTAACGTCGAAATTGGAAAACTTTGTCCAATAAAGCCGTGGCGGCAATCCCGAGTAGATAAGTGTTATGCGATGGTGCATTCCAGTAGCGAGGTATCGGTTGTTTCTTTTCCAGGCATCATGGTACCACTTAATTCTAAGTCTTTGAGCAAAAATTTATTTTACTTTACTTACTATTCTTACTATTGTTAAGTTTAATACAGGAAGGAAAAACGAAGAAATAAAATCACAATAATAATTCTTCCCAGCTCTTCCCCTCGCGGAGTGGTCTTTAAAAACATGTTATAAGCACTCATAATTCTTGTCAGCCGTAACAAATTGTTATCTGAGTTCCTTGTCAGCCCTAATGAATGTTGTGCCACCATTTGAGTAAAGAAAGGTTCGCATATATCGTTGTAAGAAAATCTTCAAAAAGCTGTAATGAATCTTCCTGAAGAATAATCTGTAACAACTTCAAGACAAACCGCTGAAGTACCTAGGTGGTGGATAGTACTTGGTTAATGATACTTTAATCGTTTTGGGTACAATTCATCTAGCTTTACTGCTACAAATAAGAACAACTAACATCCGTTTCAAGTTGAACTTTAATTTATTTTCTCAGACACGTTTTTGGAAAGGAACGTATTGCCTGCCTCAGTGACATTGGATTAGTGTACTGGAAATTCAAAATTCATTAATATGAAAAAAAAATTTTTCATCCTTTCTACATCTCCAATTTTTTAAGCTAACTGCTTCTCTGTTCTGTGCTTTAAATAGACAATGCCTGTTTTCGTGAATTTAGTTCTGAACCGTTTAGCATTTGTCTCAATTTAAGAACTAATGTCGGCTTAGCCATGGTTTATTTTCGATTCGAGCTCTATTTCATCTATGATGATATGCCAGCTTGTTCTTGAGGTTGTTACGGGTGAACATTGAGGTTTCTCAGTTCTGTTTACTCCGAACACTACCATACGCGATTTTGTAGAATTTAAACCAACGCAATACCGAGCCGCACTTGATTACATTTTGTGATATTGTGAGAATGTAGCCAAAAGCAAGAAATTTTAATTTTCATTCATAAAAGGACTAATTTTAAGATTATTTAAAGTAAATCCAAGTCAAAATTGCCACTTTTAAACGGTGCAAACCACTTTTGGCACGTACGCTCAGCTAGATCATGTACACCATACACTTCCACTTAAATACGATGACTTTCGGCAGCCTTTTTCTTCATATTGAAGTAATGAAGAAGTACTCCCCGCGAAAATACTTTTTTCGGCACAAAATTCGGGGGGAGGTACGCGGAACCATCAAAACGTGAGTTGATGATATAAGAGGGCCAGGTGAGAAATCTTGAGACGCTTTGGGATTATGTACGAATTTCATCCCTTGTCGATTTTCTTGACTTTTAATTTAACCTACACGCTTTTTTTGTGGTAGGGAGGTGAATGCTATTTATGCACAGAGTGTGGGACTCCCATGCGCGACTGGACTACCCACTTAACACCTACCCTGTCAACCTGAAAGCCCAGCCTGGAACCGTTTGACACATTACTTCGGGCCAGGTCTTGTTTTGTTACGGCGTGGGGCACTTTCAAGCTGGGGAGTCCCTTTCCTAGCGAGAGGGGAGAGGGAAAGAGGAAATGCCAGAATAGACATCCCCCAGCTCCAGCGCCCCCGGCAGCTGTGAGTCCCTTTTATATTTAAGGACTGCCCAAGCATAATGTACCACCTGGTTCCATTTGTCAACCGATTCGAGCATCACCGCAACTATATTATCCGGGGTGAGCTCTACCGTCTCCCTGTAGGGATCCCTTCGCAGCCTGACCCATTTTGTACATGCAAAAAATGTGTGACAGGCATTGTCCTCCTCTC
This sequence comes from Odontomyia ornata, assembly GCA_963969285.1. Lineage (NCBI taxonomy): Eukaryota > Metazoa > Arthropoda > Insecta > Diptera > Stratiomyidae > Odontomyia > Odontomyia ornata. The sequence goes on from OZ017738.1 coordinate 145,740,975, forward strand.
CTGGGCAAAACCGACAATCGGGAGCCAATAACTTACCGATCTTGTGCAGGTAAGACTGAAAACACCCGTGCCCGCTCAAAAGCTGGGACAGATAGAAGTCAGTCTCACCATGCTTTCGATTTAGCCACGGTCTCACATCCGGGATGAGGCGCGCAGTCCACAATCCCTTCGTGCAATTCATCCAAGACTGCTGCCAATCGTTGAGCGAGCGCTGTCTCTCCTCACGGACAACTATCTCCCTCGCATCCTCGTTTCGGCGCAGGTAAATAGCGCGGCGTTCCCTAGCAAGGAGGGCGACAGGTATCACGTCTGCAATCACTCTCACCGCCGAGTCGGAGACTGTTGGATACGAAGATGCAATTCTCAGTGCTCCTCTTCTCTGTACCTGTGCCAAACGTTTTCGGTATACCTCCTCGCTGAGAGCGTCGCCCCATACCTCTGCTCCGTACAGCAGCACTGACCCTACAGCACTCATCAAGAGGCGTCTTCTTGATGGGCTGGGTCCCCCTACGTTAGCCATAAGTCGACTCGCTTAAAAATTATAAAAGATAAAATAATCCCTCAACGGAAGTAGTGTTGAAAAATGATTTCGCGAGAGTGCAATTTATTTCTGACAAAAAATATTAAAATGTCCGAACGATATATCGTTCACTAGTGGAAATATTTCATTCATTTAGGTACTCCTTATTTTTGTGTTAAAATAAGAAGAATGAACTTGTGTGAAATTACTCGAATATCAGCAGAGCTGTCATTATTATTTGTACATGTTTAATGGATCAGTGGTTTTCTTTGTAAAGCAATTTCAAGTGGAATAAAATTCAAGTGCCCCATCAAAATGTATGGTGGAAGTGTTTTCGCTTGGGTGTGCAAAGGTTTCTCCCTCTTTTAAACCATCTGTTGAAAAGTTATTCTTTAGCTCCCAGAAATAATCAAATCCCCATAGGAGATATGAAATCGAGAAACGTTTGCAACTGTTTAGATTAAGTAAACAGCATCTGTTATCTGCCATGTTATTTGAAACGATAATTACAGAAGCTGTCTTTGATTTGCCCCCGAATCAAGTAACAATTATGTGCTGAATGCTTTTAATATGTAAGGAATTTGAAAATCACAATTAGCGCTTTCGTCGGAAATTTGTCGAAATGCTGTGCCGCTACTTCGTTTTCATTCAAGTATAGAACTCATTTCGTGTGAAAGCATTGGTGCTAAAACTACAGTGCATGTAAAGAGTTTTCAACACTAGAAATAACTGCAATAAATGCCAACGAAAAGTGTGGAAATGGACTGAATGGTGACACGCGACATGTCTGATGAAAGGATTTAGCCATGTAGTTTATTCAAGCAAAGCATTTCTTAAATGATAAAAAAACAACGATGGGAAATTTTATCTAGGAGCATTTTTCAGAGTGACGATATAGAATAAGCTTTCAATGAGCAATGCTTGCCTACTAAGTGGATACCGATGCAGTATGTAATTGTTATCCAAGGTTAAGCCTGTAGACAAGACACCTGCAAATATAAATATTTACGGCGAGAAGTGCACTTTTATGGCGAATCGCATTGTCTTCGTTTATTTGTCAATCAATGCCGCCTTCACTTTTTACTTTTATTTTAATGTATATTGTGTGAAACGGACTCCGGCACATACTTGCAATTCATAAATGAAGTAAACAATCCTTCCGTAACATTTAATTTCATTTTGCCACCTGAGATTGAACGCTCGTATATTGGTAAATGTGTAAATACCAGCTACGATAAAATGTTCCGTGCAGCAGAAAACTTTTTTCATGTGAAACAAAACTGACCTATAATTGTCGCAGATGATTCAGTTAGAATAACACTGCCACTTCGCTTAAAAGTGTAAACGTGAATAATTTTTCAATTTAAATATAATATTCAGTTTAAAGCTGCGAAAATAACATGTCCAAAAGAAGAAGTATGAAACGTTCCTCTAACCGGGTTGCCCGATTAAAGGCAACTTCCTGTTTAACAATTATTACGCTCATATGTCTTGAAACAGTATTATTATCAACCGTGTCGGATTGTGACAAGACATTCTATATGCACTGGAATACGTCCAACAGCATTGAATTTATTATTGTTATACCGCGCGTTCAAGGGTTGTCAATATTCCGTGACTTTTATATATTTTGCTGTGGCATTTGTTGCTGATTTTCAAAGGTATACTCAGCGGTAGCGACGGAGCGTGTTAGCATTCTAGAAATCTTCAATACATTTCAAAACTATTTATAGATGTAAAAACAAAATTTATGGGTAGTGAATTTTAAATTTAATTTAAATTATTTTACTTTTTCTGTTGCCTGAATTTATATAAATTATTGTAGTTTCTATTTAACATTTTTTCATAATTAAAAAAAAAAGAAATAAGAAACTGCTCATGAAGAGAACAATCATGTAATTTGAAGTTGGGGATAAAGTAGCTGAATTCTCTAAGATATTAATATGACGTTTGTAAAAAAAGGAAAGAGTATAATGAATAGATAATTAAATTTTTAAATTCGGTCGTTTCACTCATTTGGAACTTGGACCGTGTATGGGACCCGCCACGTTTTCTGGCCCCTCCACTCATGAGCTAGCCATCGGGTGAGCTCACTCCTTCTTTTTGCGTTACATGTGCTCTCGAAGGGTAGAAAGGCCTTCCAGTTGCGTTCTTATCATATAAGACTATAACATAAATCTGCAACGTTGATGTTTTTCATCGGAGGAAAAAATTCATGCGAATTATGTTTGTATGAGTTGATTCAAATGGAAAACATCTGGCCACGTCTACAATAGATCTTGATCCAGATGGAAGCGGTGCCCCCGCTTCCATCTGGAAGTGTCTCCGGAAAAGACAAGATCTTTTCAAGTCTCGCTCGTTTTCGCCAAGCGCAAGGTCGTTTGTTTTGGCAAACATATCGTTTGAGTAGGTTATCTCGACCTCGACACCTGTCAATTAAACTTTTATCCAAAATTCGTGGATGCGAAACTTGGGCCCTTGTGCTGGAGGAAAGAACCCACCCCACGACACCGTAATGCTAGCCTGCCAGCACATTCACGCGTCCTCAGATAAGGCCAATTTTGGCGAGCACCAACAGCAGCAAATCATCGCTGCAGTCCTTCACGGAAATTTATACCCAAACAATTCACTACAGTACAACTAATTGAAATTGTGCCTTTATGACTAAAATACAGCGTTAGCGTTGGTATTCAGTTACTTGTTGTTAGAGGGAGTCTTGCATTCAGTCATGCAAGGACCCTTTGGGATACTGCAATAAGAAGCAACTCACATACAAATATACACATGCTCCTTACGTCCTGGTATCACATATGGTACCCCATCAAACTACTATCCATGGATTACATTGCTAGATTTAACAAGAAATATTACTCTACTATACTATTCGATATAAATTGTATCTCACCACTGTTTTCTATAGACATGCTCATTTTACCGCCATCTTGGAAATATAAGTATGTAGTAATCGAGTAGTCGCCTAGATAAACTGCTAGAAAAGCATTTGCGGAGAAATCGCCATTTTCCGTACTACAACCTGCCACTACCATCACTATCCTTAGCAGAAGAATTGCTTCCTCACGAAACAATAAAAAAAACAAATTAAATAAAAATTACAAAAAAATGATGTTGATAACCCCTTTGCAACGCTATTTAGCAAAGAATTGCAATTTTAAACCACCATTGCCGTCATGCAAGGGGCTCGCAGGGCTCCGTTGCCGGTACGTGATAGTCTCGTCGGGATAAGCAACGAGTGTGCTTCGATGAGGCAACTGGGCTTGTTCTCACAAATCTTGTGATTTTTCTCTGAAAGCCAACGAACTCCGTCAAACTAATTTGAAATCATGCATTCTTGTTAGATACAAATCCATTGCGCTCGGTGTGAAGAATTTTCCCCAGACCATCATTCATCAACCTCAAAGCCAAGCCAAGAAAGGCCAAAAAGCTGAGGAAAAAAGAAATTTTTCTAATCAGGAAATCAACTAAAACTCGATTTAGTGCACAATTTGAAAGTTTTGCTATAGCAAAGTGCATTTGTGAAATGGTATTTTCGGTAGTACAGAAAATTCTTATCACCGCCGTCTTCGTCATTGTTTGCAATCCGATTTAAGTCATATATTTCCGCAAATCGAAGCAAGTTGAGGGCGAACGTGAAGCGGTGTGATTCGAATTATGCAATTTAATTTGGGGGCAGTAAATATACATGGTAAAGATGAGATCCTCTCTAGGCTCGCAGGCGTTCGTCAGGCCCAGTATTTCGTTTTGCTTTGGCAACTTATCTTTTCAGCAGGTTACCTCGGCCTCGATACCTGTCGATCTGAATCCTACCAACAGTTAATTCGTGAATGCGAAGTTTTTTTTTGTAGTGGACTCTTGTGCTTGGGAAAATAACCCGCCCCACGATACCACAATGCTTGCCTACCAGTGCATTTACGCTTCCTCAGATAAGGCGAGCACTAACCTGTTCGCTCAACAAGGCAGCAGACAATCGCTGCAGTCCTACACGGAAATTTAATATTCCTCACAAATTACTACAAGTACATACGATATGCTGTTGATAATCATCCTGGTAATCACATATTCTACTCAATTTGTACCTGCACTGCAGTAATGTTGTTTACTAATTGTGGAGATATTGTAGTTTTTAACGTAGAAGGATACCATCTTAAGCGGCGAGCGCTGCTTGAGACGCTGTACTACAAGGTGTGCTCCAAAATAAACTAGACTGAGTTAAATAGAAACGACAGGAGCTTTGTTCTGATAAATTCGAGTTTATTTATTGAAAATAGTGTCAGATACACTGTTTTGCGCGATCCAAAAGCTTTTCAAAAGAGTGTCTTAGGTCATTGACCGGAAAAAACCTTTTAGATGCCCTCTATGGACGCAAAGCGTTTTCCTTTCATAGCCAAATGCAATTTTCCGAATAGATAATAGTCACAGAAAGTCATATCAGGCAAATACGGCGAGTGATTGACGGTTAAAATGCGATTTCTAGTCAAAGAATCAGTCACAAGAGTGGATCGATGAGATGGTGTCTTATCATGCAATAAGCGCCAGCTTCCTCTTTCGGGGTATACAGGCCGAATTCAAAGGATGCGATGCAACAAACGCTTCAAATAGAAAATTGCATTGATGGTTTGGCCCGCCCATTGGCACGAACTCCTTGTGGACAGTCGTAAAAACAAATTAGCATCGACTTGATTTTTGACTTCCATTCGGCACTTTGACGCCTGGTTTCGGGTTCATTTTGGAAACACCACGTTTCATCACCAGTTACAATGTTGTAAAGGAAGTTCTCGTCTTTTCTCGCCTCTTTAATGATGTCTTTCAAATGTTGAATTCTGAGCTATTTTTGGTCATCAGTTACCTTGTGCAGAACAAAACGTGCACAGACCTTGCGTAAGCTCAGAAGATCGGGTAAAATGCGATAAATCGATGTTTTGGAGATATTCAACTCCAATTCCATGAATTTTAACGATGATTTCGGCTCATTTTTGATAAATACACGCACAATTTCGATGGAGTGATCGGTGATCACTGATTTTGGGCGGCCTATATGTTCATCGTCATTTGGTTCCTCATGACCATCTCTGAAACGTGTAAACCACTCATGAACTATGGCACGAGATCATCGCCATAAACTTTTTTCATCAATTCAAATGTTTCGGTAAATGTTTTACCGATTTCAAAACAAAATTTGATATTAGCTCTTTGTTCGAAACTCATTTTTGAACCGATGACACAAACATGCTGCCAATTTAGACGCAATAACTTCGTTTTCACTGATTCGAATGTCACCAAACTTTCACTGGAAGTTAGGGAGGGATCTAACTTTCCAACGCATTATCTCATTCACAAATTGCGTCACCGAAAAAATTGTATAACAAAAGTCTCATTTATTTTGGATATCTTGGACCTTGTAGTAATAGTTTTTGGTTCAATGAAATTCTAACAACTGAGATTCGGGTTCTTGCTCTGGAAAGTGATGGCGAAATTTACAACAGAGTTCTCATGGCTCGTATGAATATAGCGAAAACCAAACTTTGAAGCATTAGACATGCTCCCATCATTTGAATTTTTTATGAAATATACCTCATTGTGTTATGGAACGTATCCAGTAAAAAAATCCCATTCAGAGGTAAGCCTGCATGTTGACATAAACATAACCAGGTCGACTTGGAAAAACTAGTAGAATACTTTATTTATCACTTCACAATTATTTCAGTGAAACTACTATTTTCTACGTTAATGAACCACTTCCAGGAAAGTGTGATTAAGCTATTCAATGCCTAAATTGATCATAAGAATGTAATTTATAATTCCGATATTTTTATTGGCCCAAAAGTGAAAGACAACTCTAGGATATGTGATATACATCCTACTTCTATTGATTTTAAATTTGAGTTAATTAATTATATTCTCATTTAAATTTCACATGATCGACTATTTAAAAATATTTCCAGCAGTTTACTCTTCACCGTCGTAGGTAGTTGAAACAGCATGTCCTGGAAAATACTTAATGAAAATCTGGTAGAAAACAAAATTTCAAAAAGTACCTGAAATTTGGAGTTCCACAAGCCTTAGAACATTCTGGGCCACATGCCATGCAATCATCTGCTTCAGCAACGTATGCTAACGACACTAATAGATTTTAAGAATTTTGTAAGGTTACTATCGTAAAATGTTTTTAATCAGGATCATAGAATAGAAATGGACACAAGGAAACCTTCAAATGAATTCGCTTAGTTGACTTGGTGACCTTAAAATCGCTGAGATTCCGCAGTCCCACACAAAAACTTTTTGCTAACGAAATTTGAGTAATGTAAATGAATTGAGTGGTTGCTTTAAGCGAAATGTAAGGCTTATCTTCTAGGTGTATCTATTCTGTGATCGAGATACAGTTTAAATAAGATAGTCACAAAGCGCAAGCATAATCAGAACAATTGTAAGGATAGAGTGAAAATCCATTTGAACTTCGAAGGCTGCCTTTGTTTCTACTTATTGATATGTAATTCAATATTTTCAGTGCTCGTTTATATATTCAATGGGTTTTTAAAAATTACAGAAAGCTGTAATTGAAATTTTCCGCGTATTAAAAATGCATTTGAAATTAGTGCAAGCGCAAATTAGAGGACGTCAATTAGAAATAAAAGTTTCTAATCAGCAGTGAATTGCTACGATGGCTTTTATTTGTTCCATGTAGTTCAGCTCTAAGATTAGTTTCGAGTCAGCATAAAAATCAATACATGACTTTTAATTCAAGTGTATTAAATAATTTTAAGAAACCTGAGATGTTAGTCATTTTATGTTAATTTTAAATCTCAAATGTACTTACGCTATCAATGCATTTATTGCTGATTTTGGCTTTACCTCTATATTTGCCATATAATCTGTTCTCTCGTTTATTTGTGGAAAGTACAAGTTAATTTTTGTTGGCTAGTTACGTTTAAAAAAAGTTGCTCATACAATAGTTAACTTTGTTGTCCACAAATTCATTATTTGTTATTTAATATTTATTGTTCATTAACTTTCGTGAGAAAGACTATTATCATCCCATATGCATATTTTTTGGGCTTTTTCATGTAGCTACACAAATAATTTTATAACAAAGGAAGGATCTTGATTTCACCAAAGTTTAGGATTAGGTTGTATCAAAGGACATGTAAATCAAACATAGGTAAAGGATTCATCCCGGTAGCGAAAGATCAGTTTCGAAACTTTGGTACCAAATTCTCTTTACTAGGAATCGACGCGCACATGGATTCAAGTTATTGAGATAGCATATGAAAGCATGTTGTTTGCAATCATATTTAATTAGAGCTTTACCGCGTTTCATGATTAATGAAACGTCTCAAAAGCGACGATTCCATATTGAAAGGAATTACCAAGTAGATCCGCGGGCGGGTTGTCTGATATAGTGAAGGAAAACTATCGATAGCTGATACTTTCGACAGTCTCCCATAGTTTTCAATAAACTATCGATAAAATATCGACGGTTTTGATGGTCGGTAAGAACAAAAAGTATGGATAATATTTATGATTGTAATATAGGGAATATCAAAAGAAATTAGAATTATGCATGTCTATGAAAATTTTTATTTATTATTTAGTATAACGTGTCTTCATTGTCAAATATTTTGCAAATTGACAATTGTGAGAGCATTTGGAAAACATAAACTCCTAGAAAAAGTTAACATATTTCACGTTAGCATGTTCAAGAGAATTTTGAATGCGAATTCGGAGATTAATAACCATAACACCTTCTCACATGCTGCTGAGTTTCAGCCTGAAGACACCATTAAGCAAATTATAGTCGTACTGCGGAGCGATCATAATGCGTTCGCTTTATGCGGTTAGCTGGTACAATGGAGAAAATCTAGCTACTCAAAGCGGAATGGGGGTACAATTAACCATTAAAGGTTGATATCGAATTCTTTTAACCTGCAATATACAATACACAAATTTGCAGGATTTGATACGGTTACTTTGTGTTCAAACAACCTCATAAGTACTGTCACGTCGCGGAGTGCACCGCAGTGATAGACGTTTTTAAGGTAGGAACGAGGTTTATTTTTTACCTGGGGTAGCATACTGAGGCCAGATAGTTCTCAATCGTGTTGTGGGTCTTTCGGGGTTCTAGTTTGATCACGTTGGACTACCTTGCTCAAAAGATATCGATTTCAAGAAGCAAGAATAGGGAGGATCACATGGAGAAATCAAAAACGAGGTTTTCTTAAGTTCAAATGGGTTTATTGAACAGAATTGAAAATATAGTGTCAAAAATATTAATCAGGAGTATTAGCAATTTAAACGAATTTCTACTTTAATTTTAGAAGAATACGAATTAACAAAAATATAAATTCAATAACAGTAAATAAAACCTATTTTTAAATGAAACTATTTTCCATCGAATTAAGTTAATTTTCAGTTTACCAAGAAATTAAAATTGAATAATTTGAGCAGCCACACTATCTAAACAAAACTCAATAACTTTTTGCAGTTGCCAACCACAATGTAATTCGATTCAAGTTGGACATATCATAAGCTGCTATTCTTAAGTTGCTCATCTTAAGGTCATGTAGGTGACTTGTTTTACTACGAAATCAGTGTTTCATGATCAGTTTTCCATTTGGACTCGCCATACTCCGTTCTTACTCACAATTAAGTCAATATCGAGACTTGTTCAGCTTTTCGCACTTATCTGAGTGTCCTTCAGTAACATTTTTGGTAATTTGAACTTTTATGGTTTTAAATGTTTCATTAACACGTCACTTGCTTGGTATTCCTAATTTTCTCTTCTTCAGTTAGAGACTAAGATCTGCTTTAAAGCAATTATTTTTCCTGGAAGCTTCTTCACGATCCCAAAATTGACTTTCCCCTTTCCGTGGTTAAAGAAATTTTTCCGCAATCTTCACTTCACCCCCTGGAATGAGGAAATTGACTGCCTACCTCCGATTTGTTTCTCCAAATCATCGCTAAGCACACCCTTAGCTGATCCGACCATAAACTTCAAAAGCGTTGACGTCAGCCGGCTCACTACTACATAATTTGTTAATATGTTAGTGCATTGCTGCAAACAAACAACCTAGATTTTCGTCATTCAAAGCAAATACAGACAGTTGTATTAAATGAGGCGTAATATCTACTCAAGGTAAAATTTTCAGCCACAAGCGATTTTACGTGAGTGAAGATTAACGCTTGGTTACTAGTGATAAAAAATTCAGCTAGATGCGTTAAAAAATACACAGCACTGCTGTTCGTAACGGGAAGATAGCTTTTATAGTTATAGCAACACAAGATACACGATATTTATTTGGTGATTTTTTTCTTCTAATTTTAGCATATACACAATTCATAAATAACTTTACCTAACAATATTCGTACGGATTGTACCTTAGGGCTTTTCCCGGAGTTCAATAATAATTTACTTTACTTAGACTACGATTACAATATTGATTTTTTCGATAAAACAAAACTTTAAGATGTTGACACCTACAATAATAATTTACTTTACTTAGACTACGATTACAATATTGATTTTTTCGATAAAACAAAACTTTAAGATGTTGACACCTACAACATCAAACATTAATAAATTGTAAAAATAAGTGCGGTGTAAAATTTTTTTGATCTTCAAACTGCAGTTTTAAAAATTGAGCTTCTTAAAATTAAGTACATTGTTTCTTAAGAATACCTTAAAACCACTCATTTGCTGCCTTATCTGTCGCTCTCGGGACTACTCCCGCTTTGTGTTCCTTGGCTCTCCCGATTCCTTTTTTCACCAGCTTTTCCGCATACGATTTGATTGGCTCCATTACTGCCTCCTTGTACAGTGCTTCGTTGAGGTAAAACTGTGTGTCTTCCTGTTTGTATAAATCTGTGCAAGCTCGAAGGATTTTTCGCGCCACTAAACCTGCTGCTGCCTTGACTCGCTTCGTCGCTGTTTACTGATTCTTGAAAAGAGGTGTAAGAAGAGGGCACGTAAAGGTCACGTTTTTCAAAATATTATCAACGTGAGCACTGAGTACTTCGCTTGCCCAGAGCGGTGCATCACCTACCCATTCAACTTAATTCTGGAGTCACAGATGCCTCTTGCACCACGACGAAAGTCTTTGTACCCAATTAATTCACTTTTCTTTGCATTTACCTTGATTCCCCATTTCCAGTTTTATGCAGTAAGGGACTACAAATATTTTTGGAGTCTCATCTTAGCAAAGCGCAAATTGTGCTCAGGTGACCAAACTAACAAGTCATCAGCAAAAAGGTTCACCTGGATTCCGGGCTTATATTCATCTTTTATGCCCGGCATGTCAGAAGTGAATGTGTTGAAAATAAATGGGCCTAATATACACCCCTGTGGGACCCCTGAGTCAATGCAAAATGGATCTGACCTAGCTCCACCAGCTATCACAAAGGCAGTTCGTCCCCTCATGAAGCTGCTTATAATTTTTACAATATGGGCCGGAAAGCCAAAATTTGTCATTTTGTGGAGAAGTCCGTTGATCCATACTTCCAGGCTTTCTCCACATCGATCAGGCAGGCATCAACAAGCTTATTGTTGCGCCAATTTCTCGTTATATCGGCTTGGAATATGGCCATGGCATCTATCGTGGAGTGGGCTTTTTTGAAGCCAAATTGTCTTACCAGCACAATTCTTGCCCCCGCAGAGAATTGTATGATTTCTTCAAGCTTTACCCTTTCAAGCAACTTTCAAATATTTGAAAGTAGCGAAATCGGACGAGTGTCGACTACGCCAGCACTGCTCGACTTCTTGGGTATTGAAATTATTTTTGCGTATTTTCATTGCTGAGAGAAGTAGAAAATGTTAATGTAATTATTCAGAACGATCGCAAGGAGAACAAAGAAAACATGGGGAAGCCTTTAAGCATTTAAATGGAGATTCCATCAGCTCCTATTGATTTTTTAAGAATTTTGCTCCAGCGTCAACAAAGTGAGTCTCTTAGGACTGACATACACACCATGGCTAGTAAGTGCGTCAGAGGGATTTGAGTTAGAGAAACTGGTCAAGCACAATTGCTCATGGCCCTTGACGAAATTTGTTGTGGTGCTGCTCACTAACGAAGTAACGGAAGAGCCCTCCCTTGTTTTCTCTCCTTGAAGAACTTTCGCAAAATATTTTGCGATAGAGCAGTGATAGCTTTGTCATCCATGAGCATGGATCCATCATAAGTGAGGACCCCGGGCAGCCTTTTTCTGCCGGTTATCCTATTGATATGAGGAAACATACAAGGACCTGGTTTGATACTTTCCAGGGTCTGTTCTAATCATTCTTTAGTAAAAGCCGTGGTTCTCTTCTAGATCATTTGTTTTAGAGACATTATAACTAGAAGAATACGTTCATACTCCCAGTTAATCTTTGCGAGTAGCTTTCTAAGCCGACTATGGCTACAACATTAAAGCTCGAAGATGTCATCTGGTAAATCTTGATAAAGTTAATTTGTCGAGAATTTTTTAATGGAGATTTTTAAGATGACCGTATTCAGGGTCAAATTTATAAAGGTGACTCCCTCATTGATTTCAGGAATAGAAAAATTTTTCGATGTGTTGATCGAAATTCCCTTCAATTTTCCATTAAAGTCAGCACTAACTGCTGCCCAATCGGTTCGCTAGTATGGAATGAAAAGTTGAGGATCTGCAACCTTAAGTTTTACACCCTTTTTCACTCTTAAGGTCAGCTCAACCAAAAGATGGTCAGACTCGACATCAAGAACTCAACACTTGAAGTTCTTCCAGCTGCGGGAGAGACTAAGCAGATTGGCAGACACGATGAAGAAGTCAATAATATCAATCAATATGAGATCCATATTTAATTGAACCCAGTTTGAGATAGTTACTCCATAGCCATTAGATGCAATATTCCCCCATGGGGGTGGTGCGCATTGAAATAACCTCCCATGGAATAGAAATCGACCTTTTTGCGCAAAGTAAGCACTATTTCCAAGTCGTCAATGAGACCCCTCACCGGATATCCATGACAAACATAGATCCCCACCAACGCAAAGGTGAACCCTTCCAGCATGGAGCTTAAAATCTCTGCTTCAATACATTTTAAACTTGGGTTTTGGACTTCTAGGTGATCTTTGTGAGGCATAGCAAATCCACAAATTCTCTCTAGATCACCACGTCTGATGATTTTGTATTCTCCTAGATGCACCCTGTATCTTTCTTTGAGTATTTTTTTCCGATATAAACAAGAAATCTGGTTTTTGGGCGTTCAAGTATTCTTGAACAAAATTCCTTTCATATCGTGGAGCTAGTGAATATATGTTGATGATGGGGAGCTTAATGAAACTCATCACGATAACATGACAATAATCCATCGCACAACAGTCCAAATCTGAACCTAGGTGTTGGGGTTTATTGCTAGGGTATCTTATTCCATGACCCTAATGGAATTTAAGGTGATGTGCTCAATATCACGCTCAACCATGTAATTATTACCCAATTTTTTAGGGTTTTGTAAAATAATTTTACAAAACTCTACTAAAATCGCGACCTGTCTGTCCGTCTGTCTGTACGTCTGTCCGTGTGTCACAGCACTTTTTCTCGCAAACTACCTTAGCTAGAAACATTAAATTTTGTGTGCAGGTGTAAAGTGGTGCTCTCTTCAAAGTTCAACTACAAAAAAATTGTATAAGGTATTTAATGGGGGTCTCCCCATATAGGGGAGTGGCCCCCGAAAAAAAATTTCATCAAATGTAGCCGAAATGGGTATCAAATGAAAGGTCTTGATAAGATCTTTTCAAAACAGATCTTTATTTGACACTTTTTGCTTCAAGGGGCGCGCAGGGAGGGGAAATACACGGAAAATTTATGTCCCCTCCTCGCGATTGGGCACTTGTGATTCAAAAAATCTGAAAAAATTATGCAGGTAGGTGTCTACAAGTGCAACAATATCAAATGTCTTATAGGTCAAAATTCGCTCAACTTTGTTAATAATAGTATGATATTCGAATTTCACATTTTCCTCAATAAAATCAAATCGGTACCCTTAAAAAAACGAAATCCGATATTTACGTAGTCCTACAAAAGATCTTTAAACGTTGTCAGTTTGATGAATATCGAATGATATACACAGAAGTTCTAGTCGTTTGAAATTTCTCCAATTACAACAACAATAACACAAGATTTTCGTGGTTTATGGACTTTCTATCGAATCAGATACTGCAGTTTTGACTTGATCTTCTTGAAATTTTTCAAAAAGATCAATAACATTAATATTTTTGAGAATTCATGGTTGGTGTGATTTTTGTTAGTTTGCAACAAAATGGCGACCTTTGAAAGTAGAAAAACAATGGATTTTCTTCTAAACGTGCACATCTCTTTGAAGTATTTCTTGATGTTATTCATTGCTGGTGACTGCATTTCTGAGAAGCTAGGTACAAAACCCTTCTGTCATGAGCATATGTTTGTTTACCCAACTTGTTTTGATTAGTATCCATCACAGCTAGCTGGGCTGATATTTCGACAGCAGCATCAGAAACTTAAACTCGATGCCATGACCAAAGTATGATCTTGGGAGCTGCTGCGCAAGCGGGTTGTGCCCTAACCAACAGATCCATACGGCCTTCTCGATGATAACATACTTTAAAGGCAAATTTTAAGTACGCAGCTTTTTTTCACTAGAATTAATGAGTTTTTATAGTGGGGTATGAAAGATTCTACTTTTTAAATGAGTGTGAACAAGTCACACCCGACGAACAATTTTTTTTTCAGTCAGTGCTCAAAACCGTATTTCGGTCATTCTGCGGCTGCTGTAGCTGATACTTGGGCTGCCGGATAGGCTAAAATGCAGGCTGCTTATATGTACCTTGCAAAAAGCTAGAGTAGGAGACCCCTTATCGTGCAGTATTCTTTATAGAGGCGGTGATGAATTCCCTCCTTTCTTCCTTTTTTTCTGGAGATTCTTCCTTCTCTTTTCAACTTCATTTGCTTCAGGAAAATCTCTGAAACTTACAGGGTATCCCTTAGCATGGTAGTTCATACAGGAGATCTCTTCCTTTTTCTCATCCTTTGAGATTGGACATTCCATGAACTCGTGTAGCTTGTCGCATTTCACGCATCTAGCTGCAAATCCGCAATTAGAAACGACGAGGCAATTGAAGCGGTGGGAAGTACAATGTTTCTGTAAAACTTCCCATTGTATCTTCTGATACAGTAAGAACTTTATGTCCATCGCTTTCTTCACTTCAAAGCCTGGTTTGAACTGAAAAAAATTAAAAAAATTAATGCGTCCTTATTTCCCTCCTAGGGTTATGGTGTAGAACCTTTTTGCTGATAGGATATCTTCTCCGAAATGTTCCTTCAGCACGTCCACGACATCGTTCTCGTCGTATGAACTGGGCACGCATTTGAAAAGGAGAGTCAATTTTCTCTCTTGTGAAAGAGTGTAGGTGTAGCAAGTCACTTTCGCACACTTCAGAAAATTAAATAGATTGGTATGATCTTCAGTCATTTCAAAGTGATGCGAAATTCGTGAGGAGCTATTCGCCATCAAGTTGAACCTTGGCTGTTTTGCGAAATTTCGTGTGCATGTTCTTTTGACGCTATCCCTGAAAGTCTTCAGGTCAAGCCTATAGCACAATAAAGGAGGTACCCTCTCTTTCCTGTTAGTAGTCACGCTTGGCAGCTGGGGCTTCGATTTTCTTTTGCTAACCTCAAGGTTTGGCCATCAACTTGGCTCCGAGAAACTGGCAGAAGCTACTTTCGCTCACTTTTTGAGCTAGAGTTCGCTCACTTCAATGGTCTTCGATACCTTTGGGGTAGGCTCCTGAGTTGGTGCCCCTATTGGTCTCTTTTTTGCTTCCTTTTCTGGCTTTACGATAGCGTCCTCCTCGCCACCACTGTCCGTAGAACTCCCTCTCTCGTTCATTTCTATGTCACTGGAAACCTCTTGCACTTGCAGTTACATCTTGCAACAAGGAAGCAAGTCCATATTAAATTCTTCCTTTATGTCCCCCTCCCAAACTCCTCATAGAAACACTGTAAGTTTTTCCTTGCTTTCCGCGTGAAGCTTGATTTTGTGGCGGAAAGCTCCTCATACACGTTATTTTCCCCCATACCCACAGATTCCAACAGAGAACTGGGAATACCGTCGCGGGACAATGAAAGAAACTAATATAAGCTGCCACCATTATTCCCTAGTGTCTAAAATACCAGAAAGCAGAATAATTGTATTGTAAAGAAAAAAAATAACAGTTGACAGATACTTTATAATAAATTTTTTATTTGTTCTATTTTTTCTTTCCAGATATTCTAATTCGAATTTATCTCCCTCTGTTCATTCCTATTATTCCACTCATCCTACTTCTCGTGCTGGCTCTACGCACCTTACCCAGGCGCTTTACCTCCTATCCTTTTCCACAATTCTATAATTTTTCCAAACTTCCTCCAAGTTCCAATTTTCAAAGAAACCCTCAGATGACTCTTTAATCTATCGCATGAATTGGTTACGACGGGGCGTTGCTGTTATATTGCTTTGGTAAAGTTGATCATCCATACATTGTTTATCTTGGCGGAAGACTGACTACGATAGTGAACCCAGTTATTCATAAGTAAACCTGAATATTTATATCAACATAGCCGGCTTAGGTTCATTATAGCCCGGGATGGAAGAAACTTCATCATTATCTATGGCAAAGCTTCAATTCGGGCCTTCGCATCTCGTAGTAGTCATCTTCAATTGTCACATTTCTGCAACCTCATTTGCCAATTGAAAATCGTAAGCAGGGATCTGCTGTCAGCATGGATTGAATCTTTCCATGGTTCCTTGATTTTCCACTTGGACGTTTTCCTTGTGTTCTACCCTTCGCCGTTTGTTTGGGAGCCTGTGATCTTCCATTTTTTCTACATGCCCTGCCCATTGCAGCTTGCGTAGCTTCACGTCACCATAAAAACTAATGTAATGAAGTTTTTACCCTGCTCCATGCTTTACTGGGCCATATAACCTGCTGAGCACTTTTCATGGAAGTACGCCCGGGGCTTTTTCGGAAACATTTGTAAGAAACTATGTTTCACATCTATACAGCAGCACAGGCCTTATAAGCGACTGATTTATGTGAATCTTATTTTCTGTGTGAAAATTTCCGGATTTAGCATAGGAAGTACTGAAAAGTATGATTTTTTTGTTACGTTTATCCTTTTCCACATTTTATTCTTTTCTATCAAGATGCACTGCTAGGTATGGAAAGCTATCCACACTTTCCAGTTTGCAGCCTCCTAAGGTCAGATTTGGTAGTACAGACATGTCTTTTCTTGTTTGGGCCATGAATTTAGTTTTAGTTTCATTGAATTAGAGCCTAACTTTTTTCGCTTCTGAGTCTAACTTTTTAAATGCTTTCTTCGCATCTGTAATTAATGTGGACATAATATTTATGTTATCAGCATACGCTACTGGTAATGTGAATTGCAAGCCCATGGTACCTGCTGGTATTTTCCTGATGAGATGTTCCAGAGCAATATTGAACAATATAGGGCAAACCCATCTCTCGGTTTTAGGTCTGAATTCAATGGGAATCTTTCTGTCAAACCCGGCTTAGGTGCAGGTGTTTAGCATTGCGACCATGATTGTGTGGACAAGTTTAGCTGGGGCATCAAAGTCAAGCATTTTTTATGTACAGGACCTTTCTGTCTACACTGTCTTATGCTTGCTTGAATGGAAAAAACTTATGGGACACCAAAATATTGATCAGTTCACTAATATTCTAGTGAAACTATTTTTTATATAAAAAATACCGTAACTCTTATTAATCATCTTTAGAAAAGTGTGGCTGAACCTATTAACGGCGAAATTGATCATAGAAAAGTATTTATGAAAATTGTAAATAGTTTTATTAACCCAAAATTTTTAAAAGGATAAAGACAGCCATGGTGTATATAACATAAGTCTTCTGTGGACTTCGAGCCTTTGTGATTCAATCATATTCTTGTTTGGACTTTAACTAGATCAATTCCTCAAAAATATTTACAGCAGGTTGAACTCTTCACCGTCGTAGATAGTTGAAGCAGCATGTCCTGGAAAATACTTGGTGAAAATCTAGTAAAAACAAAATTTTAAAAGTACCTGAAATTCGGAGTTCCACACGCTTTAGAACATTCTGGGCCACACGCCATGCAATCATCCGCTTCAGCAACGTATGCTGATATCACTAATAAGTTTTAAATTACAATGAAATTTTATAGGGAAAATTATTTTCGTGTAATATTTACAGAATAGAAATTGAAAGGAGAAAATCTTCGTATGAATTCGCTACATTACTCGTAATTTGAAGGCCCTGGAATCGCTAAGATTTCATGGCCCCATATAAAAACTTGTTTAAAACTCAAGTTAAATAAGCGAAAGAAGAGAATTTATAATGCCCGAAACTACGTGGTTGATTTGAGTAAGAGGCGAAGTTTTTCTTCTAGGTGTATTTATTCTCTGATCAGGATATGGTTTTAATAAAATACTCACAAAGCGCAAACATAACTAGAACAATTGCAAAGGTTGAGCGAAAATCCATTTGAACTTATAAAGGTGGCTTGGTTTCTTTTCAATTGTTATTCAATTTAAATGCTCTTTAGCGCCCGTTTATATAGTTGACGAGATTTAAAAAATTAACAATTGTTTTAATTGAAATTTTCTGCGTCAATTAGAAATAAATTTTCTTAATCAGCATAAAATTACCATTATGGCTTTTATTTTTTCCATGTAGTTAGTTCTAAAATTAGTTTCGGGTCAGCATAAATGTATGTATATGAATGTATGAATTTTAATTAAAGTTTGATAAATATGTTTGTAATTTTTTTCATATGTTGTTAGCTTTTTAACGTTCTGAGAATTAAAAATAAAACTTCAGCTACTAATGCATTTGTTGTTCATTTTGGTTTTTATCTATTTTCTCGTTTACTCATTGCAAGGGTTTAAATTTCTGAAGTAATTTTCTTAAAAATATGTTTCCTACTGTTGTTAATTTATTGTCTCCAAGTCCAATATGCATTATTTAATATTGATTTTAATTGACCTCAATGAGTAAGAGGTATTTTCATAAATATGTTATAACTTGGCATTTTTTTGGAGTTTTGCATTAGAGATGTAGTTGGATCGCCTCTACGTAGTCCATCCTGGGTAATAATAAACAATCTAACCCCTATATAGCGCTATTAGTGTCGCAATAGGAACGGCGTTTATTGCTGGTCTTTCCTAGGATAACATCAGGAGCATCATTGTCATGAACTTTATAGAAGAGACGTCGATAGAAATTTTGCCTTAATTTTCATGGCCGTTGCTCCACAGCGAAAAGAGTTGGTAGCGGGGGTTGAACTCACTTCACGGTAATGCCAAGGGCAAAAGTACCAAATGCAGAAGAGAATCGAAAAGAACCCATACTTCACTGAAATCTAGAAGAGAAACATCTGGGTAACTGACGAAAGACTTCGACCATCAACCCGAAATGTCTTTGAGGTAAAAATAAGCCAAGAGTATTCAAATCTCTTCCCCTTCCTGCGTCCTTTGTAAAAAAATTTTAAAAATTTGCAGTTATACAGAAGAGAGCTCAGTTTTACTCACCCTCCGCAGCAGAAATAACAACTCCCCAACTTCTGATAAGATTCAATTATAGGTCCAATTGTTTTCTTTTATTATGTTAATTATTGTGCTCTAGGCACACCATGAAAACAATTACGAACGACTGCTGATTTGTTTAGCTCCAGGGCCGGATGGAACCATTCTGGCAGATATTCAGCGGACACTAGAAGGCACATTGCCTTAGAAGCCATTTAAAAAGCCTGCCTAAGGAATTCAAGTATTTCCATTTGCTGAAGGGAGGCTAGAGTTGTTTTTGTCACAAAAGTATACCTATTAAGCTACATCATCTGCTTTATTAGGGAGCATTCATTCTAATTCCATATTTTATTGCTAATTTATTATGCAACCACAATTTTTATTCCTCCCCCTGCTTCTCCCCAAAAAGCGGGTAATTTGGCTTAAAATTTAAGCTACATCAGGCTCCCCCGTATGTCAGTTATCAATGTAGATGGGGATACTTTTGAGGTGGCATATTTTATTGCTAATTTATTGCTGGCGGTATAAGCAACAAACAAGTTCCCGAAACTACCCCTTCAACCCCTACGGTGTATCTCCCGCATCCTCCATAATAAGCTACATCATACACTTTATCAGGGAATATTGACGATATGTGCATATTTTATAGCTAATTTCTGGCTGATTTACTCCGCATCAAAGAATTTTCTTGCTCCTCCTCTTCTCCAGAAAATCACTCCATCACCCCTTACCATATATCTCAACCCCGACGATTTCAGAAAGATGTAAACAAAATGTTCACTCTCCACAAAGCCAGGAGAAGTTATTTTTGAACTTATACGAAGAACTCAATCCGATTGCTCCACTTCTTCTCCCGAAAAAATGGATAATGTGGCTTAAGACTTAAGCTGAATCAGCCACCGCCGCATTTTAAGAACCAATATAGATAGAGACATATTCGAGGTGGCATATTTTATTGCTAATTTATTGCTGGTGATGCAAGCAACAAGTATATCCCAAAACCACTCCTTCAACCTCTACCGTGTCTCCCGCCTATTAAGCTACATCATCCACTTTATTACCGAAAATTCATTGTATATCCATATAATATTGCTAATTTTTAACGAAAAAAAAATTTACTGGTCCACCAATAATAAGTAAGTTGCCGAAACCCCCCAATCAGCTTCAAACGCGTATATTACTCCCTGAAAAGATTCAAATGTCGTTAGAAATTTCGAAAATATTCCGGGGAATTACATACTAACATATTTTATTGCTCATTTTTTACGTGGAATTGAACTCCTTGGAAAAATCGTCAATGTTACTGATCCGGATAGTGTTATATTTCAAATCAAAAAACTGTAGACAAGCTTTTTACCGAAAATAATCTAAATGAATCTTTCTTTTATATTTGAGTTAATTAAAAACACTGTTATTAATAATTTCATCTACCACTGAATTTTGAGCAGCCGAGACATAATTTAATTAACATATAAGTGGTCATGTAAAATTTAGTGGAAACGAATGATTTCTTTTATTTAGAAAATGTATGTGTATGGACAGTAATGATACCAGAACTTTGGGTTTACCTTCTACTGCAAAATTTTTTTTCACATCCCATAAGAATAAATTCATGCGATTTTGAAATTACAACAAGGTGATATTATGTGGCGCCAAAATAATGAAAACGGGTAATGAAAGAGATGAAATACGCCATTCAGTTTTGATGATCCTGAAGACCAGCTGCATACACATTAAAACAAAGCTCCCAGTATATAAATCTGTGATAAGACCTGCGTTATGCTATGGGTGTGAAACATGGAGCCTAACCCTAGCATCAACAAATATATTGAACGCCTTTGAGTGACAGGTCCTGAGGCGTATACTCGGAGCGAAGCTAGACGGGGACTAATGGCAAATTCGATACAACCATGAGCTGTATGGAGTTTTGACGAGCCGGAGGTCCTAACGATTTTAAGACTGCGGAAGCTGCAATGAGCTGGCCACATAAATCGTATGGACGAACAACGGATAGCCGACAAGGTATGCGTTGGGAGAACTGCAAGCTGGGGACCAGTGGGGAAACCGAAGCCAGTTTATCGCTGCTCAGATTTTGAAATTGGCTGACGTGGTCAATGGACCGATACAGTTGGAGGCACTATTTACAGGAAGCGAAAGTCCAAGAGGGGCTGGAGTGCTACAAAGAAGAAGAAGAAAAAGATATTATGTGTATGTGATGCCAGACCTCTTCATACATATTATGTGATGAAAAGACTATTCACGTATCGTTTAAATTTTTGTTCCTTATTTTCCAGGTGTGTTTATCTTCTTTTTACACTCAGCATCTAACTTTTCATTATCAATTGACATCAGGAACAATTGCCATAGAAACATACACTGATTACAGGAAGCCACATACAATGGTCGGACCCAGCTCTAATACACGCCCATAACACTTATTTGTACATGTAACAAAATATTTTGATTTCAAATTTAATATACGAGTATTTCAATTTCTAATTTAACATAATTATATTTCAATTTCAAATGTAACGTTACATATCTTTGCAAACCTTCTAGTTTTGTGGGTTGTTTATCCGTCTGCCTATCCACCTGTTCTTCTATGTGTCACAGCAAGTTTCCTCAGAAACTGCAATAACTTGAACCATAAAATCTTCTTACAAGTTAACCATGTTGATATCTTTAAAATGAAATTTTATAAAAATTGTATAAGGTTTCTAAGGGTCTCCCCATAAAAATCCTAAAAATGCTTGTACTAAGGAAGCCAATAAGATCTTGGAGAACACATTTCAAAAAAATTCTTTAACTGGTACTTTTGCTTCAAGACGCCCAGGGAAAGAAGACATGTGCGAGGACCCCCCCTTATCACACAATTTGACATTTTTGATCTAAAAATTCAAAAAAAAAACACGGACGCAGACGTGCGTCAGAAGTCAAAATTTGATCTGTAATGTAATGGCCCTTCTGGGGTTCACCAATTTGATAAAGTTCTAAGTGGAAGTTTAGCACTAACTTCTAATGACTTTATTTAGTGTGCAAAAGTATTTTTACAACTTATGATCACTTGAGGCTGAAATATGTGGTAGAGGTTGATGGAGTGGTTGTCCGGTGCTGGAGCAACCAAATTTTTTTGGTGTCTAATAAACCAGCAATAAAATATGCATATAGAATTAATGTTCCCTAATAAAGTGTATGATATAGCTTACTATGGAGGAGGGGTGAGATACGCCGTAGGGGTTGAAGGGGTGGTTTCGGGAACTTGTTTGTAGATTATATCGCCAGCAATAAATTAGCTATGAAGTATGACACCTCAAAAATATCTCTATATGCATTGTTTCTTGAAATACGGGGATGGCTGATGCAGCTTAAGTCTTAAGCCACATTATCCGCTTTTTTCGGGGGAAGTGGCAGCAATAACAATTTTGGTTGCGTAATAAATTAGCAATAAAACATGGAGTTGTAATGAATACTCCGTAATAAAGTGGATGATGTAGCTTAATAGGCATCATAAAAGCTGAAAAAGTGCCAATGTACGAAGTTGACAATTAAGTAATGAGACTGATTTTATTGTCGCGCTTGTGGTAAACCTGCGACCTTGATATTACCTTTCCCTTAACCTCTTCTCTTCTTTATTGGTATATTTATTATTACTCTAGTTTGTTTAGTTCGCCTGCTGTGTCGTGTTTAGTAGACGTGTGTTGGTGATACTCGTCGCCAAAATGGAGAAACGAAAGTAAGAGCAACGCGTCGCGATAAAATTTTGCGCCAGATTGGGCGAAACAGGTTCGGAAATGTACGCTAAAATTGTAAAAGTTCATAGTGATAGTACTCTTAGTCGTACCCAGGTGTTTCGATGGCATAAAGAGTTTAAGGAGGGACGTGAAACCGTGGAAGACGAGACGCGGAGCGGGAGACCAGTCGAGGTGCGGACTGACGCGAATGCGCAGCGTGTGCGCGCCCTTATCCGTGAAGATCGGCATTCAACAGTTCAAATGTTGGCGTTGAAACTGGGTATGAACCGTGAAACAGTCGGACAAATTTTAATCGACGATTTTGGGATGAAAATATTGTGCGCGAAGATGGTTCCAAAGAACCTTTCTGAGGAGCAAAAGCAGCATCGAATGACCGTCGTAGAAGACATCTTTGACACGAAAAACCTGAAAAAACTCACAAATGTGTGACTTTAGGAGTACAAGGGCAACAAATACCTTAGAAGTCGAAATTCGATCAACTTTGTTAATAATAGTACATTTTATAAATTTTACTTTCTTGCCTATAAAATCAAAATGGAGCCTTAAATTTCCCAAGAGCTACGATTTAAGTTTCATGAAAGTAATTGTATGCATTTTGAAAATTTCAGAATAGTCGAACAATAAACAGCTATGTTATAGCCGATTGAATATTTAACAATTACAACGACATTAACACGTGATACTAGGGAGATACGCGTTTGCAATGGACCTAGCCACTATAAATAGGAAGGAATTTTGATAAAAATTTTAGTAATGGTTTGTTATATTGATGTGTTATCATCACTAATCGAACGACGAGGTCAAAACCTTTGAAACAATATGGCGGCGAATATTAAAATATAATTATAAAAATTCCTCCTACTCAATTTATGGAATCTGAATATTAGTCAAGTTTTGATATGGAGAATATGTTGCTTGATTTACTAATTGTTTTACAATACCCTTCTGGCAGGAGCATTCTCCTGCAACTTCAACTTGTTGATTCTGTTATTCCTCTTGCTCTTTTAGTATCTCGAATACATCCGCCAACAAGTCGAATATTTTCTTGTTTCCTTTTTTCTTTTAACCGTATTTTTCAATATATTTCAAACGAAATTGCTTAACATTATAGTATTAATACTTATATACTTTTATACTGTATACAAACTAGTAGATTAAATAGAGTTTACTCTACTTAAAAAGTTTACATTAACAAATGAATAATTAGAACAGATGAAAGAAACATCGAACGATTCAAAAAAATCTGATGAGCAAGATAGTGACTTCAATGCGTAATACGAATTCATAAAACTAAACAAGAATAATCCTATTGACGTGCTTGAAAAGTAATTATATTTTAAAAGCCGTTTCTGGTATTGTACACCGGAAGGAAAACTAAGTTCGCAATAACCAAACACTTATTTTTGTATGATCATATGTGATGTGATTAACATTTATGTTTTTGTATTTACTTGTTTAAAAAGATTTAATTGAAGTTGTTCTTGAATTCCCTGAAGTGTGACTCCCAACTTCTTTGCTTTTAGTTCTGCCAAATGAAATGTCGTTGGCAAGAAGTGATTGTAGTGCAGGTTCGAGCAAGGTTGATTTTCATTGAAAGAGTAGGAACTTAATCCCTATGAAAGCGTGACCAAGAATTTCTACACGGCGCAGGATGATTGTTAGCAATACCTTTGCTGGTTTCGTTTTGATTTCTATATAATTGAGCATTTAACTCCTTCGATCCTCTCATGCCGTGATAGACTAACAGAAAACGCAAAAACAATTTGAATGTATTATTCGTAATTCATTGCCTGAGAGTTTACTTTTACCAATTTGGAATGTAAATGCTCACGATCCAAGGTCTTAACGTCACTAAGTTTCAGTTAAAAAAAATATATTCACGCAGTGTCACATATACGCAAGTACACACTTCCAAATTGACGACGTTGAGCATGAACGCTCTCGGCTAAGGACTCCTCCCAATGATATCCTACAGCAAAATCCAATTAAAAGCGATCACTCACCAGTTCTCGTTGAAACCGTGACTGTGACTACGATGCATTCCGTCGTGTCTCCATGTACGTCAAGACTCACAGAATTTGAAGAGCTATTTGTAAAGAAACCTTACATGGTTTCGTCAAAAGTTTCTAATGAATTTGCCCCGCAGTGCTGTATACTCGGACACTTCAATTTCGGTTTTCCTGTCTTAATTGCAGCAACAACCGTACAGCACTTCGTTCACGAGAGGGGATAAATAACACTGCTGTACACTTCTACACGAAAACTGACACGTGCACGTTCGTGAAATGCCAACCGTATTTCAATGTCCTCTTAGTACATTGGAGACTACCGTAAGCAGAATGGATAAGAAAACAATTCGATTTGTTTTGGTTAATTTACTGCCCGGTCCACAGAACAATTCATTAATTCCAATAAATAATGACGGCACAACAGTCAACATTTACACACACTCGTATAGAGGGTGGTCAAGAAACGTTGGTCGTTGGTTTTGTCGTGAAAGCGTACGATTCACTCCACTCAATTTGGCTCAACTATGTTTTGCGTGGTGAATCACACCCGTGCGTTGCTGTCAAAGATTGCCTTCTTTTATCCAGGAAAATCGATCATATCGAAGTAACTACGAAGATTTATGGTAAATCTTTAGTTGAAGAACGAAGGATTAGAGTTCCTGCGAGTTTTACGGTGACCGTCAGAGACTTTGCGAGCAGGATGAAACTTTAAAATCGCGAAAACCACGGAGCTTATCGCGACCACGGTCAATCTTTACACACACTTGTATGCGAAACTCTCGGGAAACGTTTGTCCTTTCCGTGGCTTGAAACCGTACGATTCACTCACTCCTTTGCATTTATGGAACCTCAACTTTTACATACTCAAATGTTTATGGGCAACTGCAACGTTAAGGACATATTTAGAGAAAGCTTAGAATCTTTTGATACACTACTCAATTTGCATGCGTGTAATGTGTTAATAATGTTAGCGACTAGCATCGAAAGACATCTACGTGCTTGTAAAAAAATCACTTTTTCCAGTTTTCGACTTTTGCGTTCACGCCACAAGCGAACGCATTCCTTCACGGTCAAAAGAGCGAAATCAGTACAGAGTGATGAACAAGGAAGAACCGCGACTGCTGAATCAACGACAAACACTCGTGCGAAATGGGAAACTTGAGCCCGCACATAAGGTTTGGTGAGGTTTTCGGAAAGTTTCCCACACTTTTTGCACGAATGTTGCCCGCACGAAAGTAAATACTTGCTTTTCAATTATTTACTATCACAACAACGACAATGAATATGTATAATGACGAGGAAGGCGACTCTCTTCCTATTTCTTTTCTTCGCAGATTTTTCATTCAACCGAAACGTTTTTCGACCAAGCACATGATATAACTATTGACAACATTATGCACTCATTGAAATTAACTTTTATTTGTGGCAACGAAATACCGAATACTTGTTTTACTTAGGACAATTTATTTTCTTTCCAGCCGTTCTCTGCATGCTCGCCGTGTCGCGGTCGTAAGTCAACTTGCCGATCTGTCCAAAAACTTTTCTTTCTCTTTTTCCGTGTCCCAACGGTACCTTAAATCAGCTGCTCGCTCGGCCGAGCTCGATTGTATTCGGTCATGCGTTGGGATGATCTAAGTCAGTGTTTCCACGTCCGAAATTTTAATTTGCAGATTTAAAATTTTCCAAAAAAAATAACTGAAGTAAAGAAAAATGAAAAAGATTTTCAATAGTAATAAAAGTTAATTCTCATTAAGAATAAAAGTAAAGGGAAACGTTTAAATTTAATATAAAGGAAAATTGATATAAAATTACATTTAATAATAATAATAAGAAAAAAAATTTTAAAAATTACAACTATAGATGGAAGCAATGAAATCTTTTTTTTCTAAATCTGCAAATTTCGGATAGGGTAAGAAAGGTTTTCGAGCAGTTGGCTTGTGTGGCTGCGTGATTGATACATTTTTAGACGGGAATATAAGGGCCAGCTTGATGGAACTCCTACTGATCAAAAAAAAAGAAAATTCCTTTGAATTATTCCTGATTCAAAGCTTTTATGAACAAAAATAATAGTGGACAGGGTTCTTAGGGCGCCGAGTGCTCTGCACAGCTGCCACAGAATCATATTGGTGTCATGGTTGCTTAGACCCATGCATCTTTTATTGAACCTTCTTTGTTGTACAGAGCAGTAATCTAATAGCCATGTATGAAAAAAGCAATGAACTAGACTTTAATAAATATAGTTCGAAGTCTAGTAGTATTATTTATTATAGAGACACTCCATACACTTCGTACGCAGATCTTCTCGCGACCAAGAAGTTGGTGCTGCAAAATGTAAAACATGCAGCAACAGTACTAAAATAAGCTAGAGTAGATCTTAGCCATTTAGAAACCTTGGATCATTACCATCATATATAGCTTAACTGCCCAAGCTGGGTCTTGGGGTTGTAGATTAATCTCATCCAATCATCACAGTCCTGTGACCTCGTATGCCTGTTGATCACTCTCGGTAATTATCGGCAGTCAGCTCCTACCTCGTCTTCCCATCAATTCTTCGGTTTTCCCGCTAGATATCTCTCTTGTGTTCTATCCTTTAGTGTTCATTTGGATAGTCGGTTTTCTTCCATTCTTTCAACTTGGCCCGCCCGTTGCGATTTTCCTAACTTCAAAAGTGTAGATACAGATGGTCCATCAAACATTTCATACAACTCATCGTTGGAACATAATCTTTACGTTGTTCCTTAGTTTACTGGGCGGTAGATTTTTTGAAGCACTTTGCGTTTAAATATGTCTGCTGGCTTTCTGGGTTCGCTTGTCAGGGCCCATATTTCACTTCCATATAACAGCACAACTTTGACTAGTGATTTGTACATATGGAGCTTATTTTGCCTGGGCACAACTCTGGACCTTAGAATGGGAAGTAGGGAGTAATCAGCTTTATTTGTGGCACTTATGCGGTGTCCAATCTCATCCTTTTTGGTGATTCTTCTATTCAAGTTGGCTCCAAGATGCATAAAAGTGTCCATTCTTTCAAAGTTTTCGTCTTCTATGGTCAGATTTTGTCAGAGTTTTCTTTCTCGTTAGAGTCATGATTTTAGTTTCAGTTTCATCAACTCGTAGGACAGTTCAGTTTTCTTCAAATTCTAGCCTCAAAAATGCTATTTTGGCATCTAAGATTGAATGTGCCATGATGTTGACATAATCAACAGGCATTACCAATTGTGTGGATTTGAACATGAACTTTCGGCTGAATTTGTTCGGAAGATGTGTTCCAGTTCAATATCAAAGAGCATTGGCACAAGTCTATTTCTCTATTTTAAGCCTGATCCCATTTCAGAGCTGTCCGTTAGTTCACCGTTTCCTTGACCTGAGACTCTGTGCTTGGCATTGTGACTTTGACCATGCAGGCTAATTTCGTTCAGACGCCAAAGTCAAGTATTATTTGGTACATCACATTTCTTTCAATAATGTCGTATCCTTGTCATCTCCGTATCTAAAAATTAGAATCAGACAAAGGTCCCTATTAGATTCTGTGGAATTAGGGTCTCCTGTTCATTAAGAAAAACCTAGTGGAACCTGGTCGAGAACAAAAAGTAAATCGAAATTTTAAAAAATTTCGCTAGTTTTCAGTTGTTACAATATTTATTGGGCTTCAAAGTAACGTAGATATTTTCCTAATAAAGGCATGAAAAACTAATTAAATTCTGTGATACTGAACGATATGTTTCAAGTGACTCTCAAAAAATCACTTTGCATCAAGCAATGCTGTCAATTACAGAAACATATACTCTTAATCCATTTCCTTCGACTTTGCTCAACATGATAAGGGTAAGAGTGACTGCTAACGGGGATAATATTGAAAAATAAGATTCATGCTATTAAAAAGTGTCAAACGAAATCATAACATGAAAAAAAATCTCTGAAAAATAACAACAACCACTTAAGTTAAACAATTCCATCCTTTGATAGTGCGAGAGGAAGAAGGAAGTGCTTCATCTTCAAGGGGTAGCAACGGCAAGCAGAGCGCACGAAAAAGCAGGTTAGGGCGAGGAGGGTCATCCTGGTGTGATGGCTAGTCTAGTTCATGTTACAACCAATAATAAAAAAATATCGCAAAAATCTTATCGTTACACCACGGGGCGTCAATTGTTTCCTTTTCTTTCACTTTAATTTTCCCTCTAGGATTTGTCTTAAGGATCAATCAACACAACGATGCTGGGTATATTGAATGGAAGCCAAAGAGTGTTGGAAGCTAAATCGCTAATCTGTTATAGTGGTCACTTTTCTATAAAAGCGTTGGGTAGGAATTGGTTACTTCTTAGTCTCAATCGCTGTGAACAGTAAGAAGGATACACGGAATATTAGTTGTAGCGAGATTTTGAGGACGAGCATTAAGTGAGGTATTCCAAGTTGAAATTTGTGAAATTGTGAATGTTGAAAGTGGTTTTCTATCCATCGTTAAGATTGTGAAAATAAGTTGCTCATGGGATTTCCTGGTTTACTATTTAAATTTGAAATGAATAAAGTGTCCGTTTTGCTGAATTTAAAGAGGAATCAGTTGGATAATGCCCTTTTCTTCAAACGTGAATTCAAAATATTTGGAGATAGGAAATTAACTTATGTTATCAAATTTTTTTAAACGAGGAAGTACTAGGGCGAAATAAGAGGTGCAGCTTCTATAAAAATTTTTCTTATTTATTGGGAACTTATTTTTTAAGCTAGGAACTCCCCTAAAAAGCTAACTAAGCTTTGCGGTTAAAGATACAAGTATGGCGCTTTTTTTTAATTATACAGGGGGAAAACCATTGAGTGCCATTTTGACGTTGGTCAGTTTTTAGTCAAAATGTAAAGTTCATAAATTGTACTATTGCCAAAGATGTTCAAATTATGACTTTTGAAGTATTTGTTGTTCAGATTTTTTGTATAATTCAACTCTCCCTGCGCCCTTTGATAGCCATATTGACTAGCTTTAGACGAGCTAAGTAGACAGAACTACGCTCCAGTCAGAAGGGTTTTGTTCTCAACCTATAGTACGCAGTCACTAACCATGTATAATCTCAAGAAACACATCGTTGAGATGTACATGTTTAAAAGAAAGACCATTGTTGCTCAAATTTCATATTCTGCAATTACAAATGTCTATAACTTCCGTGAATACGATTTGATTTTCTTAAGATTTTGAGAGCACTAGAGCCTTTTATATATCTATCCATACGAATTTATAGGCATCCATATATTTTATTGTGAAATTTAAGGATCATACTACTATTAACTTTTTTTCTTGAAAAGCCATTG
Organism: Odontomyia ornata; assembly: GCA_963969285.1. Lineage (NCBI taxonomy): Eukaryota > Metazoa > Arthropoda > Insecta > Diptera > Stratiomyidae > Odontomyia > Odontomyia ornata. The sequence continues at coordinate 145,771,107 of OZ017738.1, forward strand.
GGCCTTATTTTGTTCCTACTCTTATTAACGAATTTGAGTGAATTTCGAAGTCCTACCTCCATGATTTTTTAAGATTTTTCGGATCACAGGTGTTCAACCGTGGGCGTGCGACATGTGGGGACCTCTCTTTGAAACCGTTGAACAATTTATTGATACCTAGACTTTTAAGGGGCTATCACTTCTGATCCACCTATTTAGTTTGGTGTCTAAAGTTGCGATCGTTTTGCAAATAAACTGCTTTGTCACGCTGAGGGAAAGACGTACAAGCAGATAGACAGATGCAACCGACTTTAATAAAAAAGATGTTTGGAAGTGTTCATTCAAAACAATAACTATTTGAAAAAAACGGACAAAAATGTCTTAAAATAAGAGAAATAAATTTCACGGAAGCGGTATCCAATCAATTTCCTCACTTTCATATAACAATTTCCAACAATATTAATGAAACAAGAAAAACTGATATCGCATCGTCTCCATGAAATTTATTTCACTTTTTTAAGGTCACTTAGAAGTCAATTTTATTTCTTTCTAAAAATTTTACATTACCGTTACCGGGAATTATCAAAAAATTAATATTTTTAATAAAATTCTTGAAAAATATAATGGTAAAAAACCAAACAACCATATTACAAATTGCATATAATACAAATTAACAAACTTCATTTTTCTTCTTCTTCGTAGCACTACAGCTCCTCCCGGGCCTTTGCTTCCGGCAAATAGCCCCTCCAACTGTCTCAGTCCATTGACCGCGACCTCCAATTTCGAAATTCAAGCAGCGATAAACTGTGTTCGTCAACCGGTTTTCCCACTGGTCTCCAGCCTTCAGTTCTTCCAACGAATACTATTTTCGGTATCTCTGTTTCATCCGTACGATTCATGTGGCCAGCCCATTCTAGCTACCGTTATTTGTGTCGAATTGGTGACTTGGTTATTGATGCAGGCTTGGGAGGTCGTCAACGTGACGTTATTGTCATTTTGGTAAGATGGACTAATTTGGCTGGGATACCAACGCAAAGCATTATTTGGTATAGTACGTTACGATCCATACTGTCATATGCTTGCTTAAAGACAATGTATATTTGGTGTACGTATATGTTGAACTCCCAGGGTTTTTCAAGTATCTACTTGACAGTGAACAATTGGTCTGTTGTCGATCTACCTGCTCTAAAGCCACCTTGATACTACCCAATAATATTGTTAGCGTATGAGCCGATTTTATTTTCTACGACGTTTTGAAAATATTTTTGGCATGCCTCTATTATTTTTGCACTGTAACTTGTTATTTTTTTTGTATAGGGAATATAATTGATTGGCTTCACTCTTTTTGGTATATGTTCTTGTTTACTCTTTCCGCATATGTTTTTCACTGGATGACTTTGTGAATAGTTTTATGAACACTGCTGCTACCATATTTGATAAGCTCCGCATGAGTCTTATCCATGTTCAGTGCGTTACTATTTTTTGGGCTTTGATGGTAGAGCAAACTTCTTTCAGAGTTGGTAGGGCAAATAGAAGCTGTCCGCAGACCTCTTTAGGTTTCAATGCTCTAGAGCTGTGTGGAGGAATAAAGAGGTTCTTGAAATATGATGCCCATCTCTCCTTGATCTTGCTTCCATCAGTGATGATATTGCCAATGTCATCACGATGGAGCTTGGTCTTGGGCTGATAATCACGTTTCAGGCTTTTATCTACTTTGTGTGCTTGTCTTGTTGTTCGCTAGACTTACATTGATGCTTTTCAATCGCCGTCATAGTATTATCTTTTCGTAATTCTGATTGTTTTATTCGCTAAGCTGTTTCAGCAAAATTTGAAATGAAAAGCCTATAGTAGTTGCAGAATGCCACAAATCTATGAACTTTATCTGCGGTTTTTGGTATCGAGTAGTTCTTGATCGTATCATATTTTGATGGATCAGTTCTTACTCCATCTTTGGCGATTAAATGACTCAAATATACCTCTTCTGATCGCAAAAATTGGCATTTTCCTATGTTCAATTTCAAATCATGCTTACGCAACCTGTGCAATACTTTGCAAAGATTGTTATTGTGATGTTTGATACTATATCTAAATACTATTATGTTATCTGTGTAAAGGAAAGCCTCGGGGCTTAAACCAAAGGGTACTATAGTAAGCATTCTTTGAAAGCTGTTAGATGAGATCTTCAAACAAAACGGTAATCTTTTGAATCGGTAATGCTCGTCGTTTGTTGAAAATGCAGTTAACGGCCAAGACTCTTTTTCAAGCTCAATTTGATGAAAATAGCTGATCATATCTAATTTTGAAAAATATTTGGCCCTTCCAAGTTTGTCCAACATGCCCTCAAGTCTCATCAAAGGAAATTTATCATTAACGTTGGAACGTGAATGCCATATACGCACAGAGTGTGGGACTCTCAAGAAAGTGACTACTCACTAAAAACCTCGCTTGTCAACCTGAGAACCTAGCCTCGAACCACTTGACACATTACTTCGGGCCTGGTCTTGTTTTTTTACGCAGTGGGGCGTCTTCAACCTGGGGAACCCTCTTTTAGCGGGAGCGGAAAGGGGAAAAGGAATTACCAGACAAGCCATCCTACTCCTCAAACGCCCCCCGGCTGCTGTGAGTCCCTTATATCTTTTAGGACTACTCGAACATAATGTGACACCTGGTTCCATTTGTCAACTGATTCGAGCATCACTGTGACTATATTATCCGGGGTGAGCTCTCCCTTCTCCCTGTAGAGGTCCTATTTTATGTACGCAAAAAATATGTGGTAGGCATTGTCTTCCTCTTCTGGGGGCAAAACCGACAATCGGGGGATCATGACTTACCAATCTTGTGCAGGTAAAACTGAAAACACCCATGCCCACTCAAAAGCTGGGTCAGGTAGAAGTCAGTCTCACCATGCATTCGATTTACCCACGGTCTCACATCCAGTATGAGGCATGCACTCCACCTTCCTTTCGTGCGATTCACGCAAGATTGCTACCAATCGTTGAGTGAGCGCTGTTTCTCATCGCGGACAACCTTCTTCCTCGCACCCTCGCTTCGGCACAGGTAAATAGCGTGGCACTGTGTAGCAAGGAGAGCAACAGTTATCACGTCTGCAACAACTCTCATCGTTGAATCAGAGACTGTCGGATACGCTTCTCTTCTCTGTACCTGTGCCAAACGTTTTCAGCATACCTCCTTACTGAGAACTTCGCCCCATATTTCTGCTCCGTACAATAGCACTAAGCTTATAGCACTCATCAAGAGGCGTCTTCTTGATGGGCTGGCCCCCAACGTTGGCCATAAGTCAACTCAGAGACGATACTCCCGAAGCAGCCTTCTCAATCTTTGCTCTGATTTACTCAGAGAAACTCATGTTCGAGTCGACCAGTAGCCTCAGGTACTTCACCGCTGGTTTCGATTTGATTAATATGCCTCCAATACTGATTATCCTCACTCTAGAGATTCTCTTTTTTGTCAAGATGACCACCTTGGTTTTCTCCAGTGCTAAACTGAACCCTCGAGCGGTCATCCAGTCCTTCACTCGGCACATTAGCATACCTAGCTTAAATTGTGCTTGTTCAACGATGCGTCTAGCGACCAGCCACAGTATAGGTATAGACAGATGGGAAGCTTCGAACAAATTGAAAACCGCTTGGAGACCTTGAAATCTGTATGATTTTGGGAACTCATGCAAAAATTTGTTTATAATGCCCATGTCGGTCTAAGTTGCAGAAATGATCACTGGTAGTTAAGTAGTATCTCTCACACTTCCGTCGCAAACTATTTTTAGAATTTAGCTTGGGAGTGTATTCACAAAGTCATCCAGCACATTTGGCATTTGGCAATATGCCGAAAGAAATGGACCAATCAATTATATTCCCTAGCCACAAAAAAAGGTGAAAAGCTACAGTGCGGAAATAATAGAGGCATATCACTACTTTGTACGGCGTACAAAATATTTTCAAAGATCTTGGAAAATAAAATCGGAACATACACCAACAGTATTATTGGGGAGTATCACGGTGGTTTCAGAGCAGGCAGACCGACGATAGACCAATTGTTTACAGTCAAGCAGGTACTTGAAAATTGCTGGGAGTTCAACATAGACGTTCACCAAATTTTCGTTGACTTCAAGGAAGTATACGACAGTATTAGTCGTAACATACTTTACCAAATAATGCTTTGCTTTGGCATCCCAGCCAAATTAGCCCGTCTTATGACAATGACGTCGACGGCCTCCCAAGTCCACATCAATAACCAATTCACCGATGCCTTTGACACAAATATCGGACTAAAGCAGGGAGATGGGCTGTCCCCATTGTTATTCGATTTGGCTCTAGAGTACGTCATAAAGAAGCTATCTGTCGATACGTGAGGTACATCACTATTCAAGTCGAGCCAAATAGTAGCCTATGTGGACGACATAAACATTTTGTCATGGTCATTAACAACCGCCAAAGAACTCTTCCTGAAACTCGACAGTGAAGCAAAACTAGTAGGGCTACAAATCAGTGAAAAAAATAAAACAAAGCTCATGACGCAGTCGAAGAAAATTACCTCAAGTACAGAAAATATCACACTTGGCGAATATAATATCAAAAATGTAAGTGAATTGGTGTATTTAGGCGCCAAAATTACGAAAACGGACAATGAAAGAGGCGAAATACGCCGAAGAATACAGCTCGCAAATAAAATATTTTATTCAGTATTGACGATCTTGAAGACCAGCTGCATACACAGAAAAACGAAGCTCCAAGTATACAAATCTATAATAAGACATGTGTTATACTATGGGTGCAAAACATGGGCCCTAACCCAAGCATCCGCAAATATATTGAACGCCTTTGAGCGACGGGTCCTGAGGCGAATAATCGGAGCGAAGCTAGATGGGGACCAATGGCCAATTCGATACAACCATGAGCTGTATTAAATTTTTGACGAGCTGGAGGTCTCAACGATTATAAGATGGCAAAAACTGCAATGGGCTGGACACATGAATCGTATGGACAAACAACGGATACCCAAAAAGGTATTCGTAGGGAGAACTGAAGGCCGGAGACCAGTGGAGAAACCGAGGAAACGCTAGTCTGACTCGGTCGACGAAGACAGCTCATCGCTGCTCGGATTTCAAAGTTGGAGGACACGATTAATGGACCGAGACAGTTGGAGGCACTATTTGCAGGAAGGAAAGGCCCGAGAGGGGCTGAAGTGCTAAGAAGAAGGAGAAGAAGAAAATGTAAGTTAACGGAACTAGTAAGTTACCCTTAATATTTTTCATGACAAGTCAGTCTTTCGTTGTTTTTGATCGTGAATGGAGTCTTCAAATTCCATAGAATAGTAGAAGTTAAATGTTTGAATGTATTTTTCATTTTATCGAATAAATTTGTGTTTTTGTAACAAAAGTTTTGTTTGAAACCGGACATTTTGGTCCGCCAAGCCGGATTGATGCTATTGTTCGGTGATTAATTGAAATTGGACAATGTGCGTCGATAGCTATTGATTCTAAATCATTTGTCAACTATTTAACTTGCTCGTAAATACGCAAAGATTTTCAGCACTATACTTCAAATCATTTTATAATTTTTTGCAAAATTTTTCGGTGTAATTTAGAAAATTTAATTAAATTTTTGATGGCTAAAATATCAAAGGTATTCCAAGTCGCTGAGAACGGCCACATATTACCGGGCCAAATCTGTACAAACATGAAATCCTCGAACAAATCGACGGGAAAATAATTGAGCTGTCATATTTTACAGAAGATTACGACAAATTCGAGAATTTACATTTGAACTTTCAGATAGAGCCAAAAGATGGCTTGCAAGCTGTACTAGGAGTTGAAAACCATCAAGTCAAGGAAGAAGATCGATGAACTAGAATTGAAATTTCCGCGGATAAGTCTACCTCGATTCACAGCAGATTACGAAGAGCGGACATCCTTCCAGGATCTTTTCACATCAATCATCCATGATCGCCCTTCACTATCGAAAGTGGAAAAGCTACGCTATTTGAAATGCAGTTTGGGAGGTGAGGCTAAAAACCAGCTTCGTCATTTTAGGATTACAGAAGCCAATTGAAGTTGGATCGGAAAATGCTGAATAACCGAGTACTTTTGAACGCTCAATTTATAAAACTGTTCAGCATCAGTAATGTCATCGAAACTGCGTTCGCATTAAAAATTCGTGTCGATTGTACTGTTAAATATATCCAGTCAATCGAAAACTTGAAATAAGTGAATTTGTGGCAATCAATTTTGAATGTAGTCTGTGTGGTCTAATGGTTAGAGCATGAGACACATAAGCCGAAGGTCCCAGGTTCAAATCTCGTTGGCGAACACCGTGATTCAGCTCAGGGGATTTTCCGGACAGACTACAAGTGTTCACTAAGTGGTGATATGTACCGATTTAATCAGATCATATCATAGCTGAGCAGATACACGGGAGCATGGAACTGACCAAACCAACTTCCGAAAAAATCATTACGGTCATGAAAATGAGATACTCTAACTTTCTCTAAGCGAAGGCCCGAGAGGGGCTGCAGGGCTAAAAAGAAAGAAAGAATTTTGATATACTACTGTGTCCAAAAATAAGGTGACATTTGAATTTAAACCGCGCGTCGAAGGATTTTGAGAATTTTTTTTTTTAGGTTGGTAGTACTGTCAGTGACATCTATGTCAAATTTACATGTCAAAATATTCGTTAGTGTTTGAGATACGCGTCGTTTTGTGAGCTGCTAAAAGTGAGTTTTTCGTTTTTTGTGATGTTGGAATTTGTTGAATTTGCATTAAATTTTGTTTGCGGAATCAATTTTCTGCTGCGGATACATTGAAAATGGTGCAAGAAGCCTTTTGTGATGAAGCTCTGTCTAAAAAAAGTGTTTACGAGTAGTATAGTGAGTTCCAAGCCGGCCGTGAACGTGTCGAAGACGAAGAGCGTCCTGGGCGACCATCAACCTCTTCTCTTTTTCGATTATCGTGGTGTTGTGCATTATGAATTCCTTCCGCCGGGCCAAATTAGTCATCAAGGAATATTATTTGAAAGTTTAGCTCTGTCTAAAAAAAGTGTTTACGAGTGGTATAGCAAGTTCCAAGCCGGCCGTGAACGTGTCGAAGACGAAGAGCGTCCTGGGCGACCATCAACCTCTTCTCTTCTTCGATTATCGTGGTGTTGTGCATTATGAATTACTTCCGCCGGGCCAAATTCGTCAACAAGGAATATTATTTGAAAGTTATGCATCGTTTGCGTAACACTATCCGCCTAAAAAGGCCGGACTTGTGGAAAGACAATTCTTGGTTTTTACGCCACGATAATGCACCATCCCATACTTCACTCGTAATTCGTGATCATTTCGTCAAAAACTCAACCTTTATCGTTCCGCAACCACCGTATTGACCTGATCTGGCGCTGTGCGACTTCTGGCTGTTCAGCAAGCTCAAAAGACCGCTCCGGGGACACTGTTTCGATACGATAGAGGAGATTCAAGCTGCCGCGAAGACGGAACTGAAGGCAATCCCGGAAACGAGGCGTATCTCAAACAATAATGAATATTTTGACATGTAAGTTTCACATAGATGTCACTGACAGTACTACCAAACTAAAAAAAATAATTCTCCAAATCCTTCGACGCGCGCAATTTAAATTCAAATGTCACCTTATTTTGGTCACATATGACAACACAACGGCTTCCTCTGGACACCAGACAACAGTGGGAGCAAGATCAAGCATTAACTACAAAGTTGCTACTAGCCACTAGCTCAGAATACAAGTCTGGGCTGGGTAATCTCTGGACAATCACTTGACCAAACCACTGATAATGGCCAGAATTTCAAAGTTGAAGCAAATTATTACTCAGAACTCGCATGCAATTGAAAAAATTCTGGGAGTTAGAGGATATCCAGCCTCATGAGATATCAACGCTGGAAGAAGAATATTGCGAAGCATATTTAACTGCAATTACAACTCGTGACAAGACTGGTAGGTATGTAGTGAGATTACCCTTTAAGGGCATAAAGCAAAAAAATTCTTTGGGAATTTCAAGGCCGATAGCTCTCGCAAGTTTCGCACATTTAGAAAGATGAAAAAATGATAGCAGAATATACCAAATGTATCCAGGAATAACTGGTTCTGGGGTACATGCAAGCAGTCAATGATACCACTGAACATCTGACACTAGGAAATCAAGTTCACTGCATCGCTCATTATTTACCTCATCACGCCGTTAATAAGGAAAGTAGTACAACAAACTGCCGAGTGGTATTCGATGCGTCTAGAAAAACTAGTTCTGGAATATCATTGAATGAAACCTTCTTTACGGGGCCAGCAATACAAAACGATCTGCTGGCAGTATTGATGACGTGGAGATGGCATCGCTTTGCCTTTGTGGCTGATATAGTAAAGATGTACCGGCAAATCACTGTTTACTCAGACGATGCACAGTATCAAAGAATTTTATGGAGGTTTCATCCATCGGAAGAAATCAAGGATGACTTTGAATACAGTCACATTTGGAATATGTTGCGCACCCTTCTTAGCAATTAAAACTTTGCCAAAATTGGCCGAAGATGAACAATTAAACTAGCCTGCTGCAATTTATTCCATTATAAACGAATTTAATGTCGGTGATCTATCATCTGGAAATATTTGATTTTCTACAATCTGGGGGACTCCCTCTTCGAAAATGGATCTCTAATGATCGTCGAATTTTAAGAGACGTCTCTGCTGAAGACATTGAGATGCAAGGATCAGTCGATTTGAATTTGGATCAGGCTACAAGTCATTGGGAATATCGTGGCGCCCCAAAACCGATCAATTTAGTTATCGAATCAAATTCCAGGGCGAGAGTACAGCGTATTCAAAACGACAAGTACTGTCGGATATTGCTAGGCTTTATGACCCGTTAGAATGGCCATCTCCCATCATGATAAATGCTGAAATAATGATGCAATCTCTATGGTTACATGGTTTGTCTTTGGATGAGCCCTTGGCAGACGATTTACATAAAAATTTGGACAGTTTATCAGTTGCGAATTCCAAGATGGATGAATGATACCTCGAAGTAAAAGTTAGACTCCATGGATTTAGTGACGCATCATCGAAGGCTTATGCAGCAACAATTTTTCTGGCCCCCTGAAGAAAGACAAAACCCATGCATATCTCATTGCAGCAAAATCAAAGGTTGCTCCATTACAAACAATCTCAATATCACCACTAGAATTATTTGGAGCAGTACTGTTAGCAAAGTTGCTATCAAATGTTAAAAGCGCTCTAAATTTATCAAAAATCAATACCTAGCTGTTGACGAAGCAGTCGTTTTAGCCTGGCCAAAGAGTCATCCAACCCGCTGGACAGTATTCGTCGCCAATTAAACCGCGGAGATTTGGAATTCCATCCGAGTAAAATCTCGCTGATTTAGCCTCTCGTTGTATCGATTCCACCGAAATTTTCGGAAACCGTCTACGGTGGTGCGGTCCTGACTGGCTAGTCCAAGATTGCAGTCAATAGCCTCGTAATAAGTCATTAATATACACTAACACGGAAGCTAGAAATACTACATTCGTCAACGTCATCAATGAAGGTGACGCACAGCTCGAAACTTTACTAACTAAGTTTTCAACATGGTCTGGTTTAATAAGAGTAACAGCTTATTGTTTCCAATTTTTCTCACTTCTTTCGAAATGAATCAGCAATAAAGAATATCTGACAACAAGTGAAATTCGCTAAGGAAATTTTGAAGCTACAAATCGGAGATTCCATAGCACTCTAAAAAGCCTGAACCCTTTCATAGACGGCAACGGTGTATTAACAGTCGGTGGGTAAATTACAAACGTTGACATACTATATGATAGCAAGCATCAGATTATCTTACCAAAAAGAAGCAGATTAGTAGAACTCTTGATAAAACCACTTAACATGGTCAAAGGCAATTGATGCTAAACGTCATTCAGTAATGTTTCTGGATTTGAGATGCTCGGAATACAATCAAGAGAGCAGTACGGAAGTGTGTAAAATGTGCGTGCAAAGCCGCAGTTAGCAGAACAGTTAATGGGAAGTTTGCCTACACCTAGAGTAACAATGTCAAGACCCTTCATGGGTACCGATGTTGACTCGTGTGGACCTTTTGAATATCAAGATAAACGCGGACAAGGCGGTAAATTGCATAAAGGCTATATAGCGATATTTATATGTCTAGCAGCGAAAGCTGTGCACACCGAATTTGTTAGCGAATTGTCGACAACAACCTTTTTAGCAGCGTTACGTTGATTCATGAGACACCGAGGACTCTGCAGTTATATTTATAGTGACTGTGGAACAAATTTCGTTGGAGCTTCCATAGAATAACGACGCATTTTAAAATCAGTAAATGATTGCGCTGCAAAAACTTTTGCCAATGACAACATAGTTTGGCAGTTCAATCCTCCTCCTTCACCACATTTTGGTGGCTTTTGGGAGGCAAGAGTTAAGTCGATAAAATAGCATCTACGATATGTGGTTGGGAAAGCAGCCCTTACTTTCAAAGGATCACGGTATTAGCTCGAGCATAATCATGCCATAATTCACTGTCGTTATGCCCGTTGTCTAATGATCCTACCGATATAGAGGTACTCACACTCGCACATTTTCTCATCGGAGGATGCAATGCTCATACTACTGGAACATAACCTGTTGGATGTAAAGGTCGATGGCGATTTGTTCAACGCTTATCACAGGACTTCTGAAAAAAGTGGAAACTGAATATCCGTCTCATTCACAATCGCGTCCAAAGTGGCTCAGCCAAGAACCAAGCCCTCGTATTGGAGATATTTGCATTTTGAAGGACGAAAAATTGATGGCTTACAAATGGCCACTAGCTAAAATAGTCGAACTTCATCCTGGTCAAGATAGATTAGTACGCGTTGTGTCGCTATTTTTCAACAGAAATGCCCTATTGCAAAAATTGCGTTGTTGCCTATTTTAGAGCAATAACTTGAAAATATCAGTGAAATAATTAGACAATGAGGTTAATAATCGAAATTTCGTTTTGTAATAATATTGTTAAATGTGTCAAGCCAATCGTGAAAAAGAAGACCCTTAAGTGAATAAACAATTCTTACAGATAATCATGAAGTCAATCTGACAGAAATCAAAGCATACAAGAGAAAATAAGCCTTTTCCTCTGTGTTCCCATAGAATTTCGTTGGAATACGCCTACCCGGCTAACAAGATGTTCGTACTTCCGACGAAGTCTTAATAAAAGGCAGAGAAGGACCACCAACATAGTCGATTGAATTCCTCCCTGTCTAGTATCACGTCTGCATTAATTTTATGAGTTCACTGGATCAAATTGATGATTGGCGCTTGGCCTCACTAAACTGACACACAATAGAGTACAGGTCGAAAACATAGTTGGATGAAGGTACATTTCACAGAAAGAATGCACAGAAGCACCAGATATTAAGAATTTACACGATGACTTCTGGAACTAGCGTCCCAAGGGGGAAGAATGTTAACGGAACCAACAATGGAAGATTATTTTTGGTTAAATTTCCTATCAGCAAAATATAATTTAACGGAACTATTAAGTAACCCTTAATATTATTCATGACTAGTCAGTCTTTCGTTGTATTCGATCGTGAATGGAGTCTACGAATTGTATAGAATAATAGAAGTAAAACATTTGAATGTGGTTTTCTTTTTATCGAATAAATTTGTGAATTTGTATCAAAAGTTTCCATTTGTATATTGGAACCCATAGATGCGCAACTTTATCCTGCATGCAGGTTCAAAGTATATTCTGATTTCTATCAGGCCAATGGCATTATATTTGGCAATTTTTAATCTTTTTCGAGCACTTGGCGTCTCTCAGACATTAGGCGTTCTAACACTCTCAAAAGTCTCTCTTTTGTTTGTCCTAACATTATCGTGCTTCGTACTACTTATAAAGCTCTACTGAAATAGTTTTTGTATGTGCGTTTGTCTGTCTGTACGCCCTCCCGTCTGTGCGCACAGCAGCCAAACTAGATAGTTGGATCAGAAGTGATGATCCCTCAAAAGTTTGGGTATTAATAAATTTTTCATATGTTTTTGAACGGGTTTGCTCCGTATCGGAAGGGACTTCAGCAATCATTTTTTTGCTGAAGATGATGGCGTGGAGTGTCAAATGAAAGTCATTGATGAGAGCTTTTCAAAACAGGTCTTAAAACAGTGTCACCAGCGTTGTGAAGTACATAGGGAGGGGAAATACACGAAAAAAGTGTGTCCTCCCTTTGTGATGAGACACCTGTCATTCGAACGACTAAAAAAAATCATGGAAGTAGCTCTTTACAATTGCAACAACAACAATCACCTTAGAAGTTGAAACTTACTCAGCTTGGTTAATAATAGTATGATCTTTAAGTTTCACACTTTCACCAATAAAATCGTATGGATACCATCAAAGTTCGTTATTTAAGTAGACTAGTCCTAGTGCTCTGAAGATTTGAAGAAAATCGAATAGTATTCATGGAATTTATAGCTATATGAAATTTATTCAATTACAACAACAACTACAGCACACGATTTTGGTATTCTATGTACTTTCCATCGAATTAGGTACAACAGTTATGATTCGAGGAGTTAAAAAGGCAACATGTCCATTTTACATGAAAATGAGTTTGATAGGTTATTCGAAAGCTGAAAGCTAAAGGTATATTTTTAATGCCTCAATTTGCACTGTCTTTCATTTTTTCAAAGACCTACTAGTTTCGCGATCTGTCTGTCCATCTGTCCGTGCGTCACAATTAGTTTGCTCAGAAACTATAGAAGCTAGAATGCTCAAACTTTGTGAAAAGGTCAGAAGTGATGGTTTCTAAGAGGTTAGATCTTACCAAAAATTTAAAATTTTTTTAAGGGGGGTCCCCCCTAATAACGAATTAGCCCTTACAACTTTTTTAAACAAAGGTAGTCGAGTGGGGTATCAAATGATTAGAACTTTAAGAATCTGAAATAAAAAAAATCATTTTATGAATTAGGGGGTCAAGGGGAAGGCAAAATGTACGAAAAATTTGTGTCCCCCCGCCCTCCCGATTGGACACCTTTGAGCCAAAAAATCTGAAAATTATCACGAAAGTGCGCCTTTATGAGTACAAGGGCAACAAATACCTCAGAAATTGAAATTCACAACTTTGTTAATAATAGCATGATTTGTAGATTTTACATTTTTGCCCATCAAATCAAAATGGTACCTTTAAACTTATTGAAATTTCGCAATTATATAGACTAATACAAGATATTTACGTTCACAAAATTTAATCAAGATCGAATCATAATCAAGTGAGTAATAGCCATTTCAATTGTATGGAATTACAACAACAATAACACGTGTTTATTGTTGATACATATTTCAAATTGACCTAGGGACTATTATTTTCTTTCAATTTTCATGAAAATTTAAGGAAAAGTGTTTAACTTGAGTATTTTCAATCGGCCGAGTATTCAGAAAAATCATTTAAGCTAGATCAAAATGGCATCTGACGATGCTTGCCTACTACTATGCTTATGAAAGGAACTGTGGATCTTTTGCATAAATTTTGTAACAATTCTGCGACTGAGTATCGCTTCCGTGCCCTCTGGTGGAGCTCCTGACTGGGGCCCTCGGGCCCGGTTAGCCAAATGGAGAGGGGCCGTGCGCCACTCGCTTTGCCAATGGGCCCCACAGGAGTCGCCAAGCGAGAATCACGACTCGCCAAAAGGCTCGCACCGACACCGTTTGCGACACGACGCGCAATGCACTCACGCACCGCCTATCCTCCCTAACCGCGACCACAACTAAGGCGGGGGAACCTAAGACAAAGGATGAGCCCTGACGAACCTCGGAGTCACACCACGTGGCGGCGAAGCGCCCTCGAGCCTTCCACACACGGGGCGTCGCTCGTACGGGAATGCCACCTCGCTTCCCGAGCCAACTTCACAATTTCTAATTCACTGCTTCACCCAAATGTTTTTCTTTTTTTTTACTGAATCACACACAATTTAATTTCACGGTTTAATAATATACAAAGGATATTTGAAAAAAAAATATATGTAAAATTATACCAAGCTTGCACCCTTCAACCGGCTTGTTCGACTCGGGGGGCCCCCAATCTTGCTGCCACCAACTTCTGCTGTCGATCCACCTCGATCGTAGAAGACGCTCTCCTCGCTGATCCGAAAATCTCCTTGATTCCTCAAATACGTTATAACCTTCAAAAATTCCGCCAAAAATTCGTGCTCCCTCTTGGGAGAATGCAAAGTGAAAAAGAGACTTCCAAGCTCCATCCGGGGTCTTATATCCCCTCTGGTGGCCACGCTTTCATACAAGGGAGCTTTTCGATGTTCCACCAGTTCATCGCATTCACTGTTCATCGCATTCACTGCATTACCCGCGTGTCGTGTCAGCTGGCATCTTGCGAGCTTTAAATGTCATAATATGGTGATGGAACGATGAAACATTTGATGAGCTATGACGCGATGATAGTTGATGTTGTTGTTGTTTCTGCTGTTGCTTCGATGCAGATGACAGATTCGCTTTATATTGCTCAACATATGGTATACCTGCTCCCCCACTTCCGCCTACATTTCTACTGCCGTCCTGATATCTGCTGGACACTTTTTCCGATTGTCCTATATTGTGTTCGCGATCGTATCCAAATGTGCTATGTGTTGGCGGATGCTGTTGGCTTTGTTGATGTTGTTGCTGCTGTTGTTGGCTGTGCCTTGATAAATTCGATAGTTTCGACGACGGCAGTGTTTGTGTATTATATTGTCGATTCATGCGCGATAATTGTTGCTGATCGTCTTTGTGTCGATTCTTTGGCGGTAGCGACGGCGGAGTTGCTTTTGAAGTCTGTTGTTGTGGATGAGTGGAGGCATCTGACGATGCTTGCCTACTACTTCCACGCAATTGACTTCGTGATGGTCTTTGCAAGAACGGTAATTGTTCAAATTTGCAGCACATAGTGGTTGGGAAGTGTTCTTTGGTATATCTGGTAATTTTAGGTTGGACTGGGGAATGTCTGGAAGCGGTTGATTTAAAATTGAGATGCCTTTCGATAGTTTACCACTAGATGATTGATAATTTGATGTTTCAATGCTGTAAACAGTAGGCTGTCGAATAGGCTGCTGGTGATGTGATTGATGTTGTTCCAGGCGTATGATTTGTTGTTGTTGGGCAGGTTGAATGATTTGTTGTTGCAACACTTGAATCTGTTGAGTGTTCTGCTGACCTGTCTGCTACGGCGCAGCCACTAACCGCTGCCCAGGGGTCAACAATATCCTTTGAATGACTTGCTGTTGATTTCCAGTTTGAACTAATTGCTGAATAACTTTTTGACCTTGTTGGTTGATAACAATTTGCTGTTGCGGCTGAACTGCTTGCGCATTTTGTACAATGATTTGCTGTTGGACGGGCTATTGAGTTTGCTGTTACTGTTGTTGCACTGCTTGCTGTTGTATGAATCGCGGTTGTTGCCTTTGTATTACTTTTTGAACAACTTGCTGACCGTATTCACTGTAATCTGAACTTCGGTAGCCACCTCAATTGCTTCACATTCCTCTTTTCTTTTGTTTGACGAAGAAGAACGGGTGAAGAATTTGCGCAGGCTATCCATACTTTGGCGCAAACAGGATCCGAAAGATTGCATAGCAGCTAATTTTCTCTTGCTTGTATTTAAATTCGTAGCATTACAACCACTACGAACGCTTAAATTACTTGGCGACCGAGACCATGTTATGTTCTTCCTTCGTTTACATTTCTTCCTCTAATTTTCGCAAATCATATAAAACCTCTAAAACTGTTGCAATGCTTCAAGCTTGTGTTTTACAAGAGTCCCTACAAAAATTGCCTTCATCATTTGTCAGCTCAGGAAGACCGCGCCAATGTGATGTTTGCAATTCTTTCAGATGCGCGGTCAAAACATTCCAAGTCTCAGCAATCGTCTCCGTCAACTTTCCATTATGTTTCGTAAATATCAATCGCGCTCTTAGATAAAATCCAATTGGCAAAACCCACTCGGGTCCTTCATGGTAATTGGCACCGTGAGCTACAGAAGGATCGCCACCGTCATTGCTATTATCGTAGTTTCCTCGATAAGCCCAATCCTCAGGATCAAGTGTTTTCATACCAAGAGGCCCAAGCAGATATTTCTTGGCTTGTTGTAAAGCTTCCCAAGCATGTTTATGTTCGAACATTTCTGGAGCAGCAACCATTGCAATGGGGAAATTGCAGCGTAACTGGACGTCTGTCCAGGGCAGAGACGATCCAAAAGAATCCTTATAAATTCCTTTTTTTATTAACTAATGGGCCTCCCTCATGACCTACATAGGATTTGTCCTCAAAGTTCAATTTGATTTTATCTGCCCATTCCTTATACGTCCACGATGTTTGCTGGCCATTCTTTCCCGCTCTTTCTACTCCTTTAAACGGAATGTCGCCATCTTCACTTAGCTTCTGCAATAACCGCAAACAGACATTTGTAATCCTACTAGTTCAATGGCTGTGCCATCACGCGGTGTACTAGGTTTGCCACGACTTTCTGCTTTATCTGATGAGCCCATCTTATCCATCCAAGTTCCTGATTTGAGCTTGGACGTAAACTCGTCCATACGCTTATTTTCCACCACGCTCCAATGAGGCTGAGCTAGTTTCATCAGTATTTGCCGGTCCGATTCGGTGGAATTAATTGCACGCTTTCGATATTTCAGCACAATGATTGAATGCATTGTCAGCGGAAGTGCTCGTTGGTCTGCTTAGAACCTACTTAATTCTAATTTCTTAGTGTGATACAAAATATAAAGCGTTACATACATCGTTAAACCTCGACTTCAGTTGGCTCGGGAAGTTATCCTCGCGGAGAAGTTATTATATTTTTTTTGTTGTTTCTTTTTTTTTCGTTTGTTTGTTTTCTTGTGTGTGTGGAAGGCTCCCGTGACAATTTGAACGATTTCATATTCAAGTATTGGATGAATAATTCAAGTTATCTACCTAGGATGTTTACAAAGATATTGTGGTAGGAGCACTCTCCTGCTTATTCAACTTGTTAAGTTTGTAGTCTACCGTTTGTACCAAAAGGTAACAAGTCACTCAGAACGTTGGCATCAAATAGAAATATGTCCAGCGTTTGTTTCAAAAGGGAACAAAATTCATATAAATTTTACCTTTAGAACAAGTTACAATGTATTTTGACTGTTGGCATTTTTAGGGTTTTGTACTAAAATACAAAACCCTATTGCAATCACGACCTGTGTCCGTCCGTCCGTCTGTATGTCACAGCACTTTTTCTCCGAAACTATAGAGGCTATAGCCATGAAACTTTGTGGAAAGGTCAGAAGTGGTGACCTCTTGAAAGTTCAAGGGTGAAAAAATTTTTCAAAGGGGTTTAAGGGGGGTCTCCCCATACAGGGAGTTGACCCCTCAAAAAAAAATGTTTCACTATTGGTAGTCGAGTAGGGTGTCATTGGAAAGGTTTCAATAAGATCTTTTCAAAACAGGTCTTAAAATTGCCTTATGAGTACCGAGGGTGGCAGGGGAAGGGGAAATATACGAACTTTTCCCGTACTCCAGCCTCGCGATTGGACACCTTCCATCCGAAAAATCTGAAAAAAATCATGAATGTAGGCCTTAATGGGTACAACAACAACTAATACATGAGAAGTCGAAATTCACTCAACTTTGTTAGTAATAGTATGATTTATCGGTTTTATGTTTCCTTGAATAAAATCTAAATGGTACCCTTAAATTCAATAAGATGACTATTTATAAGATTGATCTTTTCTGAAAGTTTCATAAAGATCGAATAGTATTTAACGAAGTCATAGCGATTTGAATTTTCCTGTATTACTATGGAGCAATGTGGAAACATATGGCTATGGAGCCATATGCGCTTTTTACCGACTTAGACACTACAGCTTTGCTAGGATTTGCATGAAAATTTCAAGAATGATAGGTATCATGAGGATGAGTACATACAATTGAAACAAGTCGAAGAGGCAGGAGAGAGCTCCTAGCATTAGGGCTTCTTAGCCATTCTAGGATTCGAAAAAATAGGCCATGAATCGATGCTTACAGAACAGAGGAGTGGCCCCTGAAAAAAATTTCATGAAAGGTACCCGATATGAGTATCAAATGAAAGTTCTCTATGAGAGCTTTTCAAAATAGTTCTTAAACTGATAGCTTTTGCTTCAGTGGGGGCGCAGGGGGGGGGGGGGAAGACATGAAAAATGTATTTCCTACCTCGCAAATGGACACCCGTGATCTAAAAAAATTCGGAAAAAATTATCAAGCGAGATATATATGGGTAGAACTTTAACAAATACCTCAAAAGTCAAAATTCTTTCAACTTGGTTAATAATAGTATGATCCTCGAACATGGCGTGTTCCTTAATTTTATTCGTTGCTGGTCACGGCATTTTGTAAGTTGAGTACAAAACCCTTCTGACATGAGCATAGGTCTGTCTACCCAGCTTGTTTGTATTTTCTTCTGTATGTGTTCATTCCTCTTAGCCACGATATCACGTGCTACAAAGTACCGATTATTTACTGTGCATCATTCTCATGGCTTGAAAATATTGCTCTTGGTATTTAGTTTGAGGAAAGATTTTAAAGTGAAAACAGGGCTGGTGAAATAATTGGTGAACGTATTGTAAGTGCTAGAAAAAGATCTAGAAAACCACGTAAACGAGATGTGGGAAGAAAGGTATAATTAAAATAATTTTCATGGATTATTATGAACAAAGAAATGTCAGGCTCTTATTGTAACAAATTACGGTTATTAAGTATGCTGTAGTTGATCCATACTTAACGGACTTCAAAGCTCCTTGTACTCATAAAGATGGAGTATTCCGGTATCTTAAAATTAGAGTTTATGCCTTAATATAAATTAAAAACAAAGTTTTTGAAAAGCCAGACAAAATGACTCAAGATCAACGTTGAAGTCAACGAATTAAAGTTCAAGTGCCAAAACAACAGTGAAAACAAAATGAAACAAACAAAAGAAAGTTTTCAAATCATTTATGCCGTAATAAAGTTGTAATACTTAAAACAGTCTATTTTAATTATAAATAAATAGTTTTCCTTTGCAGATTAAAATATCTACAGGAACATTTCATACAGTTGGTGGATCATTCTTTGAGAAACTGTCCGGCATTTTAAGGAAAAGGATACTTACTATAGCAAAGAATTTGCAAAAATTGACGCCCTTTCGGGAAAAAAGGGGAGGAGACAGAAAAAGTACTGAGTTCTTAAATAAAACCAACGCAGTCATCAATTTTATTAAAAAATTAAAAGCTGTAGACAGTGATTATGGAAGAAACAAGAGTCAACGACTTTACTTACCTGCGGACCTGTCCATAGCTAAAGTGCATAAAATTTATAATGACTCTATTTCTATGGAGCTATAAGTCACAAAAACCTTTTTCTATAAAATATTTTGTACCAAGTTCAATATGGGTTTGGGTAGCCCTGCGACTGATACTTCCTCTTATTGTAGTCGCCTTAGGCATGTAATAAATAATACCGTTATAATCCAGGATGCATGGCAGAAAGCAAAAAATGATCTCACTGTGCACAAAATGACAGCGAAAGCTTTTCACGAATCCATGAAATAAAATATTGAGAACACAGTGACATTTTGTTTTGATCTGCAGCAGGTTCAAGCCTTGCCCAAACTATCAATTGGTGAAGCTTATTCTAGTCAACAACAACAACAAACATTAAGACGCTTTCGCCAATATTTTACATGTAGACTGAATATCACGGCGGCAGAGGAGCTACAGAAATTTCGTCAGCTTTAATTGACTTTCTTAATAATTTGGCTATACACCACACAACTAGGGCCATTCAACTGTTTTGTGACGGTTGCGGCGCTTAAAACAAGAATAGTTACATTGGACAGTTCCTTTATTTTTTGCTTTTCAATTATGCTCCGAAAAATATTGAACAAATCGAAACTACGTATGCTGTGAGAGGACATTCGATTAGTAGGGATGGATCGTAGTAATCTTTGCGTATAGACGTCTTTTAAATCGCTCCTGTCAAAAGTTTTCAAAAATTAAATTTATTTTTTAAAAACGTTAGTCCGAGGTTAATTTTTATCGCAAAAAATCTTAATTGTCGAAGTAATCGACTCAGGAAATTTCTCTCGAATATTTTTACTTCGGTTGGTAACGAAAAACAAATTACCAAAGAAAATTTCGCCGCTGGTATGGAGGAGCCCGACGGCTTCCCACCGTTGGGGCAACCTGGGGAAACAACAAATAAGAAATTGGCGATAATCACCAAAAGAAAACATAACGAAGAAAACTCCGCAGATGGAGGGTGCAAGCTGCAAATAATAGCGGACAATCAACAAATGGCCAAATTGAAGAAAGAAAATGATGAACTAAGGCAAGAGATACAGTCTCTCAAGGACCTCTTCAAGAAAGGGATGAACCCAGCAAAAGACGCAGCCACAAAACCAATGGCAACAGGTAACAAAGCCGATGAAAAGTACAAAGCAAGCAATTCCAGAAGAAGTTCTAAGTGCTGGTGGCACCAACGAGAGCCAAAACTATTTTGCAGCGCTGGAGGGATTAACCGAAGATATGGAAATCGAAGAAAACATCGGAGGTAATTTTAATCAAGATAATGACGTTAATTTTATTCAATATTTAAAGAACAAAAATACGGAGAAAAAACCAGCCCGCAGTTCTGCTGGTTCCTTTGAAAAAGCTTCCAAGACAAACCGGGAAAGATATGGTTCGGCTATTTGCAGCCGAAAATAAACTGGCCAATTTCGAAATCAAAGGAGTTAATGCCGATAAATTAACTATAAGGACGAAATCACTGGTTGATTTTAAGTCAGCCAAAGATGCGCTGATATCTGGGGAGGTTCCACACTTCACCTTTACCCCAAAAAGTGAAAAGAATCAGACCTTCTTGTTGAAGGGTTTGGACAGCGGAGAGGATACGATCGATCTTCTTCAGGTGCTCAAGGAGGCTGCACCAGATATTGGTTTTGTTTCAGTCAAAGCTTTTGCGACAAGAAGGTTGACTATAAAAAGGAAGAATTTACTACTTTACCTGGTACAAATTGCAAATAAGAGCAGTCCAAGTGCCCTTCAACAAATAAGGTACTTGAATTTCAGAGTGGTGAGGTGGGAACGCCTCCAGAAAAGAGAAGTCAACCAGTGTTACCGGTGTCAAAGATTTGGACATTCGGCTGCCAATTGTGCCATGCACTATCGTTGCGTTAAATGCAAAGCCGTTCATGCTCCCGGTGAGTGCAAATTGGCTCAGACGGAGCCTAAAGAAAAATTATACTGCGTTAACTGCGGTGTTTTTGGTCACCCAGCATCATATCGAGGATGCTTCCGATATCAAGATGCAAAAGTTAAATTTGCTCCAAAGCAAACACAACTACACCGTAATATCATACCTCCCAACTTCGTCAAGCCCGGAGTATCATTTGCACTCGCCGCTAGAGGACCAGCAGAAAATGCTGGAAATAATGTAAATAATGTAAGTGGCAATAATGAGCTGCTTCTCAAAATTTACCAGCAACTTAATTCTTTATCGGAGAGAATCGACAAACAAGATTCAAAAATTAACTTTGCATTTCAGCGTTTAGGTCTTTCAAATGCCTAATAATGACTTGGCATCCAGTCATATTCCCATGGATAGGCTTCGCCTCATATCGATCAACGTCAACTCTATCGTTGCTATACATCGACGTGATTACCTCCTTGAATTTGTTGTTAAGCAAAAGCCTGACAACATACTTCTCACTGAAACTCACCTCAATTCATGGCATTCCATGGAATTCAAAGATTTTGCATTCGTAAGAAACGATAGGGTAATAGGTGATGGGGGAGGTGGCACCGGGATATTGGTTAGAAGACCCTATTGTTTCCAAAATATTGAAAAAGTCGAATTCAAAAACTTTGGATTTCTTGAAGTGTCCGTCATCGAAATTTCACTGCCAGGTGGGGATAACCTCTTCGTTATCTCTGCCTATGCAACTGGTCAAAATGTTCTCAAGTTCAAGACGGAACTCAATTCCTTGTTTGAAATACTCGAATTGAACAGGCTGCATAGTTATTATATTTTAGCCGGTGACCTGAATGCCAAGCATACAGCATGGCTAAACGCCACCAATAATTCAAGAGGTGTATTCCTGAAATCATGGATAACAGGAACCAAATTGAATACAGGTGCAACCTATATGGGTCGGAGTTCCCAACATACCCTAGGACAAATTCATAATTGGACCTCTGCATTGCTGACGCAAGACTTGAATTCAGCTTTAATAGTCCTAAACGGAAACTGCAGGTGCTTCCTTACGATAGCGACCATAACGCAATCGTAATGGAAATCAATCACCAAAGGAATGATTTCTTCCTCATTCCAGTTCAACATGAAAACCATCGGTTGAATTTCAAAAAAACAGACTGGGGAAAGTTTCAAAAGAAGTTTAATCGGGAGTGCCAGAGGCAATGTCCTCCTTCTGATGATGGCAACGCTTGCTCAATGGTTCCCAATAACAGAAATCTAACTGACAATGAAATAGATCTCTATTTGTCGAACTTAGAGAAGCTGACGTTGGAAACGATTGAGAAAGTTGTTCCCAAGATTAAACATCGAAACAATATGGAAGGATATGAAACACCAACCATCGCAAGGTTGAAAAGATTGAAAAGCCTTCTCCTCACATGCGTCAACAATATTTATTGACGATTTTTGGACTGAAACCATCCCTCGTTGGCTTTGTTGAAATTACACCTGAAGAATGTCCGGAACTTAATCCGTTCATACTTCAGGAGTGAGGTCAGCAATCAATGGGCGGAAAAGCTGAGGGGTATTAGCCCACAGGACCCAGATGGCGTTTTCGAGAAAGTGAATAGCTTATTCCGCAGGAAGTCTCGAGTGAAGGTATCGAATCTTGAAGTCGCTAGTGATGAGATAAATCTTCTCGATAGAGCTGGTATCGAAATTGATAGTACGACTCCGGATAGAAATGGAAACAGGATTATATGTGATGGATTGCAGAAACTTGCCTTGATTGGAACACATTTTGAATTGGTTCATCTGCCAAACCCAGAGAGAAGGAATGAAATATTTTCGGAGGTCGTTGAAGCAAAAGTTTCCGACTTCAAATCAAGCCTGAACGGCCAATCAATTCTTCATTTCAATGAAACATTAACATCTGACTTCATACCGATCTTGAATCTTATTGATTATTTTGTCAGCTATGAAAACTTGTGTTTCATATTTCGCAGAATAAACAACAAAAAATCATATGGTACTGACGGTATTCCAAATATAGTTCTCCGACATTTGCCTGAGGTTGCTATTAGGAATTATTGCATATTGTTCAACAACTTGTTGAACAATTCATATTTCCCAAATGAGTGGAAAAAGGCTAAGGTATTTCCGATCTTGAAGAAAGGGAAAAAATCTTCATGCTCCAAAAGCTATCGCCCAATCGGCTTGCTGCCTAACATCAGCAAGATGTTTGAAGTGATACTCAACAGAGCATTAAACGCCCTCATTGAGAAATATGAGTTGATGCCGAATTGCGAATTTGGTTTTCGTGCCAGGCATTCGACCATACATGCAATAACGAAAGTAACCTCAGACATCTGTATGAAACTAAACAACAAAGAATGTGTTGGAGCATGTCTCATTGATATGGAGAAAGCCTTCGAGACGGTGTGGTTAGATGGACTAGTTTTCAAACTTCTTCAGGACAGGTTCCCCAGTCACCTTGTCACCATGATGTGTAATATGTTATACGGGAAATCATTTGTTGTAACTGATGGAAATTTGACAACAATGCGCAAATTCAAGGTCTTGAATGGTCTACAGCAGGGAACAGTTACTGCGCCCCTGCTTTTCTCAATATTCATTCGCAAGCTATTGAACAGCTTTGATTTTAATGTCTCGCCAACGCGATCATTGGTAGCGTTTGCTGATGATCTGATCATCTATACGGCCGATCAAAAAGCTACAATAGTTCAGAACAACCTTCAAAAAATGTTTAATTATGTGCAGCTCTACACCGACAATTGGCGAATGAAAATCAACGCGCAGAAGTGCGAAACAATTTTGTTTCGGACAACACTGCAGGGGGCCAGTCAAGACCTGAAAAGTAATTGGAAGGATTTCCACATTATGGCTGGTGGGGGTAGTTCAGAACGAGTTCCACATAAATCCTGTGTTCAATACCTCGGTGTTCATCTCCATCAGTATCTGTACTATACTGAACATGTCAAAACCATGCTCAGTAAGGCACTAAAAGTAGTCATGGATCTTCGGCGACTCTTTCATTCCAGATACATTGATCAAAAAGTCAAAGTTATTTGTTACAAGACCCTGGTTAGGCCAGTTTTGACATACCGATGCCAGATCTGGTACAACCAGAGTGCTAATACAATCGAAAAATTAAGAGTTTTCGAAAGGAAATGTCTCTGTGCATGTACTGGTTTGTACAGAAAGCCTGAGACGGATTGGAAGCATTATATATCGAATAGAAAAATTTATCAAACCGCTCAAGTGACAAGAGTCGATATCTTCATATTGAAACTTCTTCGGAATCATATCGCAAGATCTGTAACTGTGAGTGAAAACCCTTGGGTTTCACAGCCGTTCCACCCTACAGACGGGTATATTGTGACTTGCCTCACTACTGGCCTCGTTCCTCCAGAAGCATTCGTGTATTTGGACATGAATTGATACGTTTTTGATTCTGACGGCGTCCCAATCATATATCACATATATAGACTGGCCACCGATAAGAAGATAAAATATCCTCCGAATCTGAGTTCACGAGACCAACAGTTACAATGGATTCGTTGAGGCTGGTCGAGCTGAGATGGAGCAATCTAGGTATTGGTGGCTGAATGACAATTTCTAAATTATTCGTATTTATTTTCTGTTTTTGTGCTTTTTCTCGTTACTTAGTTTTTTAGATTCAGCTCATTATTGCTACATCTAGTGTTGTTGTTTATTTGTATTATAAATTAGGTATAGGTTTCAATATAAGGTAACGTTTTTGTTTTTTTTTTGATTGAACTTATTTAGAATTAGGGTGTAACATATTAGGTATAGGATATAAGTTCATGGTTGTGTTAGTAATATAAGTAATTTTTGAATAATGCTGGTTGGTTTTTTCTCCTTTTTCCAATTGAATCAAAAAATATCTAATAATCTTAATAAATTTAAATTTGCTAGTGTATTTTTTTCATTAAATGTGTTTAACTGATAACGTATAAATTTAGAGAGCCATTTGGGCCATTAAGTTTTTTATAGTTTTATTGTTTGGAATATGCTTTATGTTTTTTTAAAAATTTAAAACGATTGGTATTAAATAAAGCGCTTTTGACTTTGACTACGACATTCGATTCGTATTAAATAAAGCGCTTTTGACTTTGACCTTAAGGACATTCTTACTTACCTGCTGACAAAATTTGCGGCAGAATAGAGAAACTATTAAGTGAAAAGCAAGAAATTATAACAATTGATTAATATTGTCGCGTGTTATTGGTTCGCGGCCAATAATTTTAATGTTCCGGGAAAGTGAAAACGCAATGTTTTTTAATTTAAGTTAAAAGAGTTTATTTAATTAAATAAAATGCACAATAATCGGTTAACACTTTCACTAATTTTAATTTTCACTATTAAGATTCTAACACTTGTCCATAAATTTATTATCGCAATTGTCTTCTAAATCACTTCACTATTACGAAAATCACTTCCCACATACTGTCGCAGTTCTTATCGCGGTTGAATGAATGATGATCCCCCCATTCATTCAGCTCGCCTTTATATAGGGTCTCTACCTCTTCACCCATTTCTCGTACATTGGCGAATGTTCTACCGTTCTACCTGGTAGGTTCGAGCAAATTAATGAATGGAGTGACGTCACTTGCAGATGTTGATCATGCTTGTTGGGTTCTCGTGGGTTCGAGTAAATTCATTTGTTGACGTTCTTAATGATGATGAAAACAATTGCGACAGTAGCTCGCAGAATTATTTGTACATGTAATTATTTGTACATGTAACACTGCCCCCACCTCAGTTCTTTTCGCCCCGAAAAGATGTGTCACTATTTGTAGTCGATTCTCCCTGGGTGTATTATGGGGCAAGACGGTCCAGATGCACGATTTTCATTTTAGCTCTCGGCTTACGATGTTCCTGTATTCGGTATACGACGTCGTTGATTCGCTTTGTAACTCGGTATGGTCCCTCCCAATTATGTTGCAACTTTGGAGACCTACCCTTTCGCCGTTGCGGGTTATAAAGCCACACCAAGTCATCTAGCTGGAAGCCAGTAGAATTAGCCTTTAGTTCATACCTGGTCTTCATGCGGTCAGTAGCCGATTCGAGGTGTTTTCGCACTGTCCGATGTATCTGGTTCAACCGTTGTCTTAGATCACTTCCGTACTCCGAGACCGTTTGGGGTTTCTCAGGGGGTGTTCCGAACTTTATGTCGGCTGGCAAACGAATAGTCTTTCCAAAAATGACTTTGGCTGGGGCTTGGCCCGTCGATGCATGTTCAGCAGCTCTATACGCCATCAAAAATAGTGGGATATGTCGGTCCCAGTCCCTTTGGTTCTCGTCAACCATTTTGGCCAGGTGTTTATTGAGCGTGCCGTTGAAACGTTCGACCATTCCATCGGATTGGGGATGCAGTGGTGTTGTCCTCATTTTCCGTATTCCGAGCAGCTCGCACATTTCGCCAAAAACTAGTGACTCAAAGTTTCTGGCCTTGATCCGAATGTAGTTCGCAAGGTACGCCGTACCTACTGACCCAATTTAACACTAGCTGTTCGGCTACAGTAGTTGCTTCCTGGTTGGGAATGGGGTAGACCTCAGGCCACTTGCTGAAATAATCGGCTACAACCAGCATATATCGATTTCCCCAATCGGATTCAGGAAAGGGTCCTGCGATGTCAACAGCAATCCTTTCGAATGGCACGCCTACGTTATAGGTTTGCATTTGTCCTCTCAGTCGTCGCTTTGGGCCTTTGACGGAAGTGCAAATCGTGCATCTGCGACACCAGTCCGCTACGTCTTCTCGAGCGTGGAGCCAGTAGAACCTTTCCCGTAATTTCGCTAAGGTCTTGTTAACACCAAGGTGGCCTCCCGAGGATCCTTCATGCATTTCCTTAATCACATCGTGGATTCGGCTTTTGGGTAGTAAAGTTTGCATCCTATAGGAGCTGCCATCCGCCGTTTCCCATTTCCGCTTGAGTACGCCGCCCTTCACCTGAAGGGAGTTCCATTGTGCCCAATAGCTTTTCAGGGTTGCGCCCTGCGTTGAAACGTCCTTCCACTCAGGTCGCCCAGCCGTCTCCTTCCATACGAACAATGGTCCGATGTCTTCATCGGCTAGCTTGGCATTTCGAATCTCCTCCGATGACCAACCTTCATCGAATTCGGCCGCTATCAATCGCAGATCAACGAGCGGCTCCTTTTCCTCCATCCGCCGGCAATGCTTGCAGTTAGCTGGACATGGATGACGAGATAGAGCGTCAGCATTTTCATGAACTCTGCCCTTGTGAAGTAGTTGGGGTCTCACTAGGTCTGGTCGGATCATCGATCGGGTTGCACTAGTGTCGTTTGATATGGTGCAATATTCTTCATCAACTTGACCAGGAAGGCATCTGTCAGCTTCTCCACGATGTTGCCTCGGCACGGTGATGGGGGTGCTGGGAATGTCGATCCTCCTAGCCAACGTACGCCCCACGAAGTTGGTCCCTGTGGTTTGATGGGCCTCCATTCTAGGCTCCTGACACGGTCTGGATCTCCACCATCCTAGACAATAATTCCGTTTTCTTCGCTTCTTGCAGTCTCTTTGCAAGTGCCCTTTTTCTCCGCAATCCCAGCATCTAGGCGCACCATTCACCTGCGGCTCTCGTTCATTTTCCACGCGCTTACACCTGCACTCGTCTGCCACTACTTCACGGACTCGGGCAGTGGTACGAGTCGCATTTTTCGCTGCCTCATAGTTCAGACTATAAACCAATGCGTCCTTAACCGTTTGCTTTTGAGCTAATCGCACGGCTTTTTGCAGTTCCGGGTCCTTCAGTGCGCTGATGAATGCTTCTGTTGCTGCGTCAGCTCGATGTTCCGGGTCGTACGCTGGGTAAGCCAAAAGTGCCAGTCGCTCAATATCTTGGGCTAGCTGCTGTAATGTTTCGCCAGACTTCTGCATCCGATTCCGTAGCTGTGACCAGTAAATCTGCTTCAGATGATCGTCTCCATAACGCATGTCCAGCGCATTCATTATAGCAGCCGGGTTTGAATGCAGCTCAACGGGGATAGTCTGCAAAAGCTCGGCAGCTGGTCCTCTTAGAGCAAGAATCAGCGCAGTTGCTCGGTCCTGTTCAATCCAGTGATTTGCCCTTGCGGCAGCTTCAAACTGGGTCTTGTAAATACTCCAGACCGTTTGCCCATCGAATATTGGTGCTTGCACATTTCTGGATGTCCTTTGCGCTGCGGTTATAAGCGGGGCTGGTGAAGTGGTTGCTACTGCCTTCGCAGCTTCCAATTCTTTTTTCACTTTTTCCATCTCATGGTTCATTCTTTCTTCGACCTGGCTGACCTTTTCCTCGACCTCGTAAACCTTTTCTTCGACCTGGACAACCTTTTCCTCGACGCCTTTAATTTGCTTGTTAAGACTACTGAGCTCCGCTTTTATTTCGGTGGACTGTTTTTGAAAATCTGCCTTGATATCGATCGCTTGTTGACCCAGCTTCACTGATTGTTCATTAAGCTTCGCTGATTGTTCATTAAGCTTCGCTGGTTGTTCATTAAGCTTCGCTGATTGTTCATTAAGCTTCACAGTTAAATTAGATGACTGTTGTCGCTGCTCTTGCTGCATCAGCATTAACATTTGCAATATCGCATTTTCTGGCTCCTTTGATTTGGGTGTTTCTTCTTCTCCACCTTCTGTGCCTTGTTCCGCATCTGAGGGCTCACCCGCATCCAGATTCAAGCCTTCCGACTCGATCGCATCACGCAAGCGTGCAATCAGTATGGCTTTTGTACCTTGTGTGGCCAGGTTTCGCTGTTCCAACTCCTCCTTGAGCTCCGATATGGTCAATTGATCAATTTTAAATGTAAGTTCCCTAGCATTTTTATTGTTTCGGCTGTTTTTCTACCAGTTTCCACGTTAATTTTCACTATTGTGCACAAAAATGTTCAAAAGTTTTCACTTCCAAAATTTTTCTTTCGCACTTCTTGACACCATTGTCGCGTGTTATTGGTTCGCGGCCAATAATTTTAATGTTCCGGGAAAGTGAAAACGCAATGTTTTTTAATTTAAGTTAAAAGAGTTTATTTAATTAAATAAAATGCACAATAATCGGTTAACACTTTCACTAATTTTAATTTTCACTATTAAGATTCTAACACTTGTCCATAAATTTATTATCGCAATTGTCTTCTAAATCACTTCACTATTACGAAAATCACTTCCCACATACTGTCGCAGTTCTTATCGCGGTTGAATGAATGATGATCCCCCCATTCATTCAGCTCGCCTTTATATAGGGTCTCTACCTCTTCACCCATTTCTCGTACATTGGCGAATGTTCTACCGTTCTACCTGGTAGGTTCGAGCAAATTAATGAATGGAGTGACGTCACTTGCAGATGTTGATCATGCTTGTTGGGTTCTCGTGGGTTCGAGTAAATTCATTTGTTGACGTTGTTAATGATGATGAAAACAATTGCGACAGTAGCTCGCAGAATTATTTGTACATGTAATTATTTGTACATGTAACAATATAAACAATTATATGAAAAAAATGGCAAGGTGAAATTTTCAGGGAATGATTGGAATCTAATGGACAAGAAAAGCCTTTCTTTTGTTATGAAAAAGGTTAATGGTATACAGGCAGCTAAGAGAATCTGATTATACAAAACTAAAAAAAGCTCAGTTAATTTTGAAACTTTGAATGCATTCAACACAAACAGCACGGAAAGTTCATATTATTCGCTTTAAAAAAAAATTAAAATGAGTAATATTAAGGCACCAGCAAAATTACCTTTACCTCATACTCTTTATAAAACAAGGCTCTGGATTTTGATAAATTATTGATGGCTCGTTTCACGAACGAATGGAAGAGTGAACCAGCGTTAAGACTTTATGATGAATGTGTCAATCCCATTTCTAATTCAAGTTCAGCAAAAGATGAAGAAGGAGTAAAACCCTGTTCTTGTCTAGGTGAAGACATTTCACCCATCTAACCTTCTTAATATATTACTTATAATTACCTCAATTTCTAATATTTCTCTTTATACTTCAATAAGAAACGTTCAAATAAAAATTAAATCTTGTTCCAAATTTTGAAATTTGCTTCAAAGGAAACGCATCCTTTGATTCGTAACAAAAGTTTAAATGTAATAAAAAAAACACTAATAACCTCCATACTATGTACACAGGAGCAGGATCTGGCAAGATTTAGTTGTTTCTAGTAAGTAGTCAAACAGTTCCATAAAAAATTTTCACATAATACCAAGGAGTTAGGTTGAGTGTTTTTTAGGGTTTTGTACTAAAATACAAAACCCTATTGCAATCACGACCTGTGTCCGTCTGTCTGTCCGTCCGTCCGTCCGTCTGTATGTCACAGCACTTTTTCTCCGAAACTATAGAAGCTACAGGCATGAAACTTTGTGGAAAGGTCAGAAGTGGTGACTTCTTGAAAGTTCAACGGTGGAAAAATTTTTCAAAGGGGTTTAAGGGGGGGTCTCCCCATATGGGGAAGTGACCCCCCAAAAAAAAAATTTTCACCATTGGTAGTCGAGTAGGGTGTCATTGGAAAGGTCTCAACGAGATCTTTCCAAAACAAGTCTTAAAATTGCCTTATGAGTACCGAGGGGGGCAGGGAAAGGGGAAATGTACGAACTTTTCGCGTACCCCCCTCGCGATTGGACACCTTCCATCCGAAAAATTTGAAAAAAATCATGGATGTAGGCCTTCATGAGTACAACAACAACAAATACATGAGAAGTCGAAATTCACTCAACTTTGTTAGTAATAGTATGATTTATTGATTTTATGTTTTCTTGAATAAAATCTAGACGGTACCCTTAAATTCAATAAAATTTAGCACACAGATGACTATTTATAAGATTAATCTTTTCTGGAAGTTTCATAGAGATCGAATAGTATTTAAGGAAGTTATAGCGATTTGAATTTTCCTGCATTACTATGGAACAATATGTCCTGTATTACTATGGAAACATATGGCTATGGAGCCATATGCGCTTTTTACCGACTTAGACACTACAGCTTTGCTAGGATTTGCATGAACATTTCAGGAATGATAGGTATCATGAAGATGAGTACATACAATTGAAACAAGTCGGAAAGGCAGGAGAGAGCTCCTAGCAAAAGAGCTTTGTAACCATTCTAAGATTCGAAAAAACAGGCCATGAATCGATGATTACAGTACAGAGGGGTGGTCCCTGAAAGAAAATTTCATGAAACGTAGCCGCTATGAGTATCAACTGAAAGTTCTCTATGAGAGCTTTTCAAAACAGTTCTTAAACTGACAGTTTTTGCTTCAGTGGGGGCATAGGGGGGGAAATACATGAATGGACACCCGTGATCTTAAAAAATCTGAAATAATTATCAAGGGACATATTTGTGGGTATAACTATAACAAATACCTCAGAAGTCAAAATTCTTTCAACTTTGCTAACTATAGTATGATCCTCGAACATGACATGTTTCTTGATTTTATTCGTTACTGGTTACTGCATTTTGTAAGTTGAGTACAAAACCCTTCTGACATGAGCATAGGTCTGTCTACCCAACTTGTTTTTTACTTTTTCTCAAGTGTACATAAGTGTGACACGTCGCCCTCTGAAACGTAGTTCCTCATTTGATCTTAACATTTTTAGATGAACTGAATGGCATAAATATGTTTCGAACTTCATGATGGAAGTGATTTTTGTTACATTGCAATAAAATGGCGGCCGGTGAAATTAAAGCAACAATGGTTTGTCTTTTAAACATACACATCTCATCAAAGTGTTTCTTGAGTCGATTCATTGTTGGTGATTGCATACTGTCGGTTGAGCACAAAGCTCTTCTGATAGGAGTGTAGTCCTGTCTGCCCAAATAGTTTAATTTTAATTCTACGTAAGTTAGGTAGCATTCCGTAGGTTCATTAGGTAGATTTTGGTGACACCCCGAGCTTCTCTCACGAAGCATAGCGGCACTAATTCCACTTATATCGGTGTATTTACATGCAAATTTGTCCTGAATAATGATTCATTTAAATCCATATCGACAGTATTTATCGTTGGTGCAGATACACTTTAAGGCAAACACCTTGTCCAGTTTACCTAAATTACTCCTGAAAATTGCCTCAACGGATTCTTTGCTCCCCAATCCGAGATACTTTTCACTAATTCATTTTTACTAATAGTAAGAGCATAAATGGGAGCGATTGCAGAGAAGTTTTGCGAATCGCTTCTTAAAAGTGGACTAGACGCTTCACCAAGGGTAGAAATCTAATTCTGGTTAACCGGGTCACCCTGCTGATTGCTTTAAGTGGCAAGCTATGTCCAAATCAGTGAATGTGATGCTTAGAAAATTTAGAGGGTGTGTATGTGCATGAGTGCGTATTAATGTAATGGTTTGTTTAATTGCGACCAAAGGGTTTTTCACATACAATCACGAGGCTAATGTTTTTTTTCGGGATACGAGTATAAGGGGGTGATGGTAGTTCAATGTCTGCGAAAGTAGAAAAGATGAAGTTATTCTAAGCAAGTCTTAAGATTTTCGGTTGAATCTTTAATCATTTATAAGAAGTTGAGTGGTGTTAACTATTTTGGTGGATTTTGATTAAATCGTATTGCACAAACATTAAAGTGAGGTTGAAATTTATATAATTCGTTGATGAAATTTTATTTAACTGCACATGTTTTTAATTGTAGATAAGACGTTTATACTGATTGCTGCAAAGGCTCGCGGATATGTTTTTGGGAAAAGGATGGACTATTTTCTTCTTATTTTATTTGATTGCACTGATTGCGGTCCACTGTGGAATTATCGCTCCAAGGGTAAGGCATTTAACAAACACTTTGAAGTCCTTAAAATATCTATTAATTTTATTGAATAGGATATGGAGCTGCGTAGAACCCACTCTATGGATCCCAAAAAGCGTCCGTTTTGTAATGCATTTACTGGTAAGTAGATATGATGCGAGTTCACTTGATTTTGGCATTAAATTCTTTAACTTACATGTCGTGAAATTATGTAGTCGAAGTACGAATAGAAAGTCCCATTCGAAAGGACCTAATTGTACTTTTGTAATTATGCCGCAAATATCGTCATAGTAGGTAATGAGCAGTTTGCATCGTTTCAAATAACAAAACATTCCTGACTTTCGTTCATTTCGTAAGTTACGCTACAATTAGCGCTGTTAATTTTGCAATGCTAATTTAAGAACATAATGATATAAAGTGGAACTTTGATAAAATTGCACAGAAAATTATTATTTTGCAAATAATTTAGGAAACGGGCTACATGTGGAATGCCTACTAATGTAATGTAATAGCGTAGATAGATAGTCATGTATTGTGGTTGCAGGATCACCTTGTGATGGAGTAACATGCTTCATGTAGTCTAGGATACAATGGAAAACTCTTATACGAGTATATAGCTGTATTACTTCTAAATTTTAGTCACACATTTTTATAAATTCTGAAAAACCATCCAATATAATTTTATCATAATTTGGATTTTCGTTAATATACTCGTACTTTCACTTTTCTTTTTTAGTCTTTTTCATACTTTAGGATATTTTATTTTTCCTATTTATTCAAGGCTTCTTGATATGGACACAAACAAAAAGCTCATGAACCACCGAAAAAAATGAGTTTTGATTAACCTTTGTGCTTGTATACTATCTTAACTAACAATAAAATTTGAATACAAGTAAAATAAATTGCTTACAAATATCCTTGATGTGAAGGTTTCCAAAAATTTTCATGGATAGTAGCACTGAAGTTGTGGTGTGATGTTAAAGTTTATATCGCACAAAACATCCATTGACATATGCTCTATGATTGCTAATTGTCTAAGTGGCGTTAGTGGTTATTTTTATATTTTACATATACTTGCACGACACCATGGATGTCAGAGAGAATGGATACGAAATGCATCGCGAGAATTGAAGCACTTTATGATGTAGCGTGAAGTTGGCGCGTTATCAGCTGTTGATTCGTATTTAATTTCAAATAAATTTGACGTGACGTCCTCCACTAATTTTCGCATCTTGAACTAAATCAATTTTTCGTGCGGGTATTCTAACTTGAACGATATAAAAGATTCAACATGACTTACCCTTCGAAGCATACGACTCTGACATGCTTTTTATAGCTGTTTTTACAATCCCACCCATATCACTACATTTTTCGTTTTCGGACACAACAACACTCGCGATCCGTAACAAACTTTTCAGTTTGATTGATTATCACTTTTGCAACGCTTTTGCACTAGATTCAACACGGTTTATCTTAAAAAAATTGTTTTGTGTACAATTTCAAATTCAACTTGATTAGACGTTTCCCATCATTGTTGAATTTTCACGATTCATACATATGTTTTCAATCATATGGTTGATATTTCGTTGACAATTTGGGGGTTAAAGTCAAAACTGACGATAGATACAAGCCATATGGCAGCAGCGCTTACTACCACACACATGACCATTAGTAGGCCGACTTTGCTGGCTAACTTACATGGCGTTATATGAAGAATTGTGGAGGTGCCAACAAAAATTCGAGGTTTTGTACGGTTTAGAGACGGATTTCTACAGTGAAATCCAGACGATCCGCGGAGAACACAATAGCGCTTCTAGTGGAGTGAAAATTATTTCAGTTCTTATACCCGTTTAGTTTTTATCGCCTTCCAAAGTGAATTTATAGGAGTTTGTTTACATCTCAACGCTGAGCTATCAGTTGAAGTTGCAAAACGTGTGCTTCATTTGCTCGTCTTGGAAAGTTTAGGAGCACAATGAGCTATACAAGGTGAATTTATAGCATGCACGGATTGCGTTCGGCACGTTTTTTATTCGGAAAAAAGTATATATGACGAAATATAAGCATTTGCTAATGCCGCAGTTGGGTGACAGCTACCGGAAGCTTGTCCATAGTAGGCCGACTAATACCATATGGCTTGTATCTATCGTCAGTTTTGGTTAAAGTACAAGACGAGTGGAATTTTCATGAGAGCAACTAGAGAGCCACTTGAGTGT
Organism: Odontomyia ornata; assembly: GCA_963969285.1. NCBI lineage: Eukaryota > Metazoa > Arthropoda > Insecta > Diptera > Stratiomyidae > Odontomyia > Odontomyia ornata. Next base: position 145,806,322 of record OZ017738.1, read on the forward strand.
GTGGATGCTCTAGTAGTGTGAAAGGCGGGAGATTTCAAATCGTATGGGAGAGGAAGGCATGTATGTAGTAAAAGTCTTTCAATCACGTATGGATGAAAATAAGCTCATTTTGCGTCCACTACTTTATACTCGTATTCCTTGCATGACACGGTTGATCTCCTGTTGAAGCTCATAGTTTCAACGAACTAGTAGAAGTGTAATAGCTATGAGGCACATCTATAGTGTACTTGGTGAAGTAAACTCTGATTCAGGGGAAACAGTTTGAAAAGGAAAGCGCAGAGGCCCAATTTTGCGGCTGATTAATCATCTTCACAGTTTCATTGAAATTGTAGCGAATTGCATTCAAAATGAAGCCCAATAATCAGATTTAGCACGTTTGTATAAATTGTGCACCAAATGTACTTTTTTATTTGTAAATAATTATTATCTCGGGACATCAGATAAAGCAAACGCGGTTGTAATGAATATCTTATTTAAGTTGTGTCACGTATGCGTTAGGTGAATTTTTATTTCAAAAAATTAAAATATTGACCCCATCAGTGCACTCATTAATACTAAACATCACGTTAAACGAATACAATTTAGAATTTACGTTGCCAGCAAAGGAGTTTCACTATTCCTCCAGCACTTGTTCTCTAAATTACTTCCTTCAATTTTAACGGAGCTGTAGCTATGAAAGCTAGATGGATGGATAACATATTTATTGAGATGGTTTATTTAGACAAGCAACTTTCCTACTATTCTGAAGTCGAAATTTGATTACAACAAAATTTCAAAAAAAAACTTTCTTCAACATCAGGTTAAAGTCTGTTTTCTTAATCCGAACACAGCAGAATATTAGTTTAATCTATCCTTGGCTCGTAAAATATTTACTCAATTCGATAATATATTTGAATCCTGCTTTATTCTTGCTTAAAATGACTGCATTTACAATATACCAAGAGTGATCTAATAACAGGGCTGGGAAAAATACATTACAATTACTTTTCAACTCAACTTTTCAAATCCCATTCCATTGTAACTAGATAATTGAAAGTTTCAATTCCTGAGTAATGAGAATTTAATTTTTTCTCGTTTCTCTCACGGGGATTGCAATGGGTCATTACCATGGATTTTCTCCCAATCACTCGGAAGCATTGAAAAAATAATGAGATGAAAGTAACAAGTAATTGATAATGGACTCAGTTATCTACTACAGATTACAAAGAAACTTGAGAAATGCTGTTAATGCTGTCATTGCCTTTAATAATTTAGGAATGCTTGGTGAGTGTTAGTCTGCAAGAGGACATTCAATATAGTTGCGGTAGTAGGCCAGCTACCTCGTCGTAAAATACATATTATGATGACTGGAAGCAAATTATTCATATGCTAGATGAGAATATCATTATGGTGAAATCCCACTGATAGGGAAATTATGAATATCAAATCAAAACTAAATATTAATATTTGTATCTATACTCGTTCATCTTCTTCTTAGCACTACAGCCCCTCTCGGGCCTTCGCTTCCTGCAAATAGTGCCTCCAACTGTCTCAGTCCATTGACCATGTCCTCCAATTTCGAAATCCAAGCAGAAATGAACTGTCTGCATCGGCCGAGTCAGACCAGCGTTTCCGCGGTTTAACTACTGGTCTCCGGTTTCGATTCTCTCAACGAATACCTTTTTGGGACTCACACCCACAGCATAGTACAGGTCTTATCACAGATTTGTATACTTGAAGCTTTGTTTTCCTGTGTATGTAGCTGGTCTTCAAGATCGTCAAGACTGAATAAAATATTTTATTTGCGAGCTGTATTCTTCGGTGTATTTCGTCTCGTTCATTACCCATTTTCGTTATTTTGGCGCCCAAATAGACAAATTTTCCAAGTGTGATATTTTGTGTATTTGAGGTATTTTTCCTTGACTACATCATGAGCTTTGTTTTATTTTCATTGATTTGTAGCCCTACTAGTTTTGCTTTGCGGTCGAGTTTCAGGAAAAAATCTTTGGCAGTAGTTAATGAACGTGACAAAATGTTGATGTCATCCGTACAGGCGACTACTTGGCTCGACTTGTATAGTAATGTACCTCCCTTATCAACAGAGCCAAATTGAATAGCGAATTGAATCTCACTGCTTTAGGCTGATATTTGTGTTAAAGGCCGTGGTGAGTTGGCTATTGATGGGGACTTGCGAGGTCATCGACGTCATTGTGATTTTGGTAACATGAACTAATTTGACTGGGATACCAAAGCAAAGCATTATTTGGTACAGTACGTTACGATCAATACTATCTTTTGCTTGCTTAAAGTCAACGAAAATTTGGTGTACATCTATGTTGAACGCCCAGCATTTTCCAAGTACCTGCAGTGAACAATTGTTCTGTGGTCAATCTACAAACTCTAAAACCACCTTGATACTCCCTAATAATACTCTTGGCGTATTATTCAATTTTATTTTCTAAGATTTTAGAAAATATTTTGTACGCCGTACAAAATAATGTTATACCTCTATAATTTTTGCACTGTATCTTATCACCTTTTTTGTGGATAGGGAATATAATTAATTTGCTCCACTCTTTTGGCGTATGCTCTCCTTTCAAAATGTGCTGGATAACTATGTGAATAGCTTGATGAGCACTGCTGCCACCATATTTGATGAGCCCCACTGGAATCTCATTGATACCCGGTGCTTTATTATTCTTTTGGGCTTTGATGATGGAACACATTTGATTCAGAGTTGGTCGGGCATATGGAAGCTCTCTGTAGACATCTATAGGCTTCGATGTTCTAGAGCAGTGCGGAGGACTAACGAGGTTCTTAAAATATGCTGCCCATCTTTCCTTAATCTTGATTTCATCAGCGAATATATTGCCGATGTTGTCACGACAGAGCGTGGTCTTGTTCTGGTAGCCACGTTTCAGGCTTTTCACTACTTTGATTGCTTGTTTTTTATTGTTGTCCGCTAGGCTTACATCTATTCTTCTCAAATCGTCGTCATAGTAATTTCTTTTCTTAATCCTAACTATCTTATTTGGTTCTCTTCCGAGATTTTCAAAGTGTTCTCTCTTTGCCCCGATTTTCCTACCTACGTATTCTTTATACGCCTGATTCATTTTATCCAACGCATTCTTGCACTCATCATCGAACCAATCATTCCTCTTGCGCCGGTCTTGATCTCCGATTGTCTGTTATACTTGACATCCGTACATACTGAGGAGCCAATTGTAACTCAGATCATTACTTGATCAATTTAACCTATCGATATCGTATGTCAAAGGCATACTCGGCAAAGACCAGCCCGCTACAAAATTACATCGAATGGCTCCAAACGGTGTCTATGGCCAAAAATTTCACGGAGACCCTCGACAACCAGCTGGCTCCCATCGTATCAGACGCATCGTTAAAGACGAGCAGCGAGCTCTGGATGGAAGTTAAAGTTACTATTCGGACCGTGGCAGAACTTGTTTACCTATCCAATTATTATTTTTGTATAAAGTATTTTTTTCATAATTGACTTCAAAAACAGCAGAGGTATTTTTTATGGTGGTGGATTAAAATTATTTGGTGAACCAAAAATATTTTTGATATTCATCTCAATTATCTGAAAAGTTGGGCAGTCAGAGCTACTCTCATGTCAGAGCTCAGCCTACGATATGCAAACACCAATAATGCATAAACCCAAGAAAAACTTTAGAGAGATGTACAACAAATACACACTCGTTTTAAAAGGGTAACAATTATTTTACTATTTTAACATGCTGGCATTATGTTACAATATCAGTAACAACCATTGACTGAATGAAATCTTAAAGATATTTTTCATTCTGAATTCACTGAAGATGACTCAAAGTAGTCGAAACGCTTCTGCTTACACAACAAAGCAAGGCCCGACGGCTTTTAAAGAAAAATATTTTTGATTATTCATTGTATCTGAAAATTAGAAGATCCAATGAAAAGTGTAGTATTTAGTTGGATGGAAAACCGTACATTGTTTTTTTGTATTCGGAATGTTTTCAAATTTCTGTTACCTCCGTGAATGCGATTTAATTTCATTGAAACTTCCAGACCATAAGGATCTTCTCTTGAGCTACTTCAATTTAAATTTAAAAGTAGCCGTATGAATTCACAGGGAAAATGTTATATTTACAAATTCTACTATTATTAATAAAGTTGAGTTAATTTCAACTTCTAAAATTTTTGTTATTATTGTACTCATGAAAACGTAACACTTACCTTAAAAAGGTATGTTTTCATCAAGAGTTAATAGCCTGTACTTAAAATGCTGAAGTTGGGAAAAATAACAAATTTACAGAAAATCCTCGTTTAAAACAGTTGCCGTTTTGTGTGAGGATAACTAATATCACTCGTTGAATAGATTTTTAAGGATGTGCATGATATACATCCTTCCAAAAAACTTCATGCGAATCCCAATAAGCCCGTTGTAATGATTTTTGAAATGCCCGTGTAGGACACGGGCGCCTATGGTCTGCACAAGTGTCAGCGAGCTATAAAGAATACCAAGCTCAGCTAACTAGCTTCGCTTAACGACCGCGAACGCGTGCTTCACGACTAGCATTTGCGGGATCATATGAGGCCGGTTCTTGTCGAGCCACGAAGCTACACTACAAAGTACTTATCACGCGCACTCTACTCTACAAGACGTACCGATCAATTTCTATTATCTTTAGAAATGTTCTATCGTTAAAGTTAGCGGGCACGGAGGCTTGAGACAAACGCAAACATTTAACAAAAAGCAACCGTTACTTTCCCCGAAGAAGGTCGTTGCATTACAAGGGGAATGTCAAACCTAAAGATGTTAAAGTGGCTGAAGTGAACCACTCATCTCTGCCTAAAGGATGGGAACTTGAAGGATGCAGTTTACTTTACACTAGTAAAACAACAAACTAAGCAGTTTCGACGGGGTGACCACCTTATCTCTTCAGGAGCAGCCACTCCTGATCACTGCGGGGCTGCTCGACTGCTTATGTTTATTACACCGTAGTGTTTGAGTCAGTTGAAAGCACAGATTGCTTAATAGCCACGTATTGTTGATGTTGTAACACCGAAAATATAAACCACCATAACTTCGTTAAATTCTATCCGATTCTTCTGAAATTTTTATAGTTTATTAGCCTTATAAGTGAAATTTCATTGGATTACCCCAAGGATTTTATAAAAGGAAATGTAAAATTGATAAGTCATACTATTACTAAGAAAGTTTAGCGAATTTCAACTCCTCAGGTATTTGTCGTTGTTGTATTCATAGAGAACTACCTTCGTGATTTTTTAAGTTCACTTGGTACCCTACTCGACTATTTCTGGTTAAAAAAATATGCTTGCAGGTTCACATCCTTATATGGAGAGTGCCCTAAAAAGTCTTTGAAATTTGTTTTTACTACGGAACTTTCATAAACCTGTGTACAAAATTTCGATCACAGAAGCTTCTATAGTTCCTGAGAAAACTTCCTATGGTGCACGGACGGACGGACAGGTACCAATATTCATAGGGCGTTGTAAATTTTTTTTTACAAAACCCTAAAGGAGGGTTATATGACAAATTAAAGATTTCTTCAGAAATCATTGGCTGGATGAATACAAAACGAAAGCCTCAAAACAATTTTCTCAGTACTAGACCACACCCTCCGAAGAAAACGGAAACGAGATAAACCAGCACAAATGGACATCCAATGGGCTTTTTAAGACGCAGCGTTAAAAGTCAGCGTTAAACAGGTTATATGGGCAAGAAGAGTGGGAGGCATTGAGGGAACCTGATGGTAAAAACACGCGAAATCTTTTTAGGGTGAACAAGCGTAACGCACATACACAAACGCATTTTGTTGCTCATTTGGTGGGGGAAATTTTATACAAACGCCGGTAATCATTCCGAATTGAACATTCGGTGAAGAAGGTAGTCGTCATGAAACGATTGCCTTTCTTTAATTTGCGTGCGAAAATGGATACGTGGACGCGAGAAGCTACGCGTTATTTAATAAATTTATAAAAGCGGAAGCCTTGTTCAATTTCAGGAAACAACGCGACGAATATCACGATTTCAATAAAGTTAAATTGCCTATTGTAAATCCATAGAAAATGAACAGTACTCATAATCTTCATAGAATCACATTATAATAAGCCAGTTGACAACACAACAAGAAAAATATGCGACTAAAAAGGATATTCGCATTTGGAATATATTTTTCAGAAAGCGGAAAAACACGGAGGTTCTAATAAATCCAATAGAAGAAGATGACTTAAATGAGTCGAAACGTGTCGGCACACCAAAAAAGCACGGCCCGACGGCTTTTCAAGAAAAAAACCAAAAATTAAAATGTTAACTCCAGTTAGAACGCATTATATTAAAAAAGCATTATTTGTTTTAAAACAACCAGTCACTCAAAACTTGCATCTGGATGGGCTCATCGACGCGACCAATTTATGATCGTTGTGAAGGAAAACAGTTGTTCTACTGAAGTTAAAAACGCAAGAGCTGTATTAGCTCTTGAAAATAGTTTTTCCAAAATTGTGGCTTACTCAGTTTCTATAATATATTGAAGTAGAAGTTGCTTAAAAACCAGTAAATTTGGCTGTAATCATGGATCTGGCTACATGTTATTTGCGTTATTTGTAACGTACGAGTTACTAATTATTTTACAAAACCCCTGCCAAACTTTACATTCGCTGAAATCCAAAAGATTAATTAAAAAAAAGAAGTGATCAATTAAAGAGAAAGAAACATTTATATAGAATAACAAAATATACTCAGTAAAGCTTGAATATAAAATTTGAATTTGTATAAAGATAAAATTAGTTGTATTGGTGCACTTATCTTGAATTTTGAGGAGGGCCCCTTCAAAGCCGTAGCCAGGAAAAAATTTTGGGGGGGGTCAGCTTTTCGACGTATTGGAAAAAAATTGGCGACCAAAAGCCCATTCTTTAGTGTTCTTCATTTGAAATCTTAAATTAAGTTCAAAGATTTTCGTTACATTTGATGTCGAATATTTTCAAGGTAGTTTTAAAAGTATCTTTTTTCTGAAATATTCTTCAAACCAACTCGTTTGCTTTGGGTTCAATCAGGCCCATATGAACAGGAGTGGTTTTTGCGTTTGGTGTTACTGGTGTAAACGGTTTTGGTATTTGATAATTAAAAAAAATTGTGGTTTTGGTAATTGAATTCATTCTTTTTCTATAGGACATAAAAATATTGCAAAACCCTTTCCTCGGTGGTTTTTATTTCCACGCACTGGCCTGAGTTCAATTTTCATTCACGAAATTTAATCGTGCTATTGAATTGATTTTGAAATTACACAAATTAAAACTACCTGAAATATATATATATATATATATATATATATATATATATATATATATATATATATATATACGTATATATATATATATATATATATATACGAGTATATATATATATGTATACATATTTATATATATATATATATATATATATATATATATATATATATATATATTTATATACATATATATATATATATATATATATATATATATATATATATATCTATCTCTATATATATATATATATATATATATATATATATATATAGATATATATATATATATATATATATATTTATTTATTTATTTATTATTTAGTTAGTTGTACAAATTTCAAAAGATCATTCTTCATTCTGCAGCCTGGTTTAGTATTTATCTTTTTTGAAATTTGCACTTGAATATAGTCGCCCGAGCAATTAAAGGCACCATAATTTTTAAACTTATATTTTCAAAGTATATTTTCTATAAAAAATCTAAAAGATAATTCAAAAAGTTTTCAAGTTGTTGATTGGATCTGACTACACAATGGGATCTTCAAATTTTTTTTTTTCATTCTTACTGACGTTGTTTAGCTCCTTGCCCTATAATTTACTTCTGGTATAACCATCTAACAACTTGTCTGAACAGCAGAAAATAATAACAGGCGGTGGATTTTAGCAAAAATTTAAATGAAGTTTGCACAATGTTTTATTGTTGTGTAACAAAGAGCGACAGCATTGAAAAGCGTAATATCGCTTGGAAATTGAAGCTATGAGCTAAATACGAAATTATCGGGCTATAACCGTGATAATCAATTCTGATGAATTCAATACCAAAAACTTCTGCCACGGACTTTATCAGTGAAAATAGTGTAAGGGGTTAAATTAAAATATCACCTACTTTAGTCTTAAAAAAGCGTCACATGTTATGTCAGACGGTATTCAACAGCTTATAACAGGCAAGCTTTCTGACTTTTTTGTTTTAGGGCTATCTACCGAACAAATCAAACAATGGCTAAACGCACGAGCTCACAGCTGCCTCTTCTAAACTTTTTTACAAAAGTTGCAAGGGTTTTCCACGACAGAAGTAACTCAAGAACCTGGTCCTTCTACTAGTGAAGAAAGAGTATTAGAAGGCATTACTGTTAATGCTACCAAAGTCGGTATTGATGATGCTCAGCCTCAGCTATTCGATTTAGGTAAGTACTTGAACCTTTTCCACGAAGAAATTTCAGATGAAATGAGAATTCGACTTCTAAAGAGCCCATGGTCACCAGATCCAGCTATCGTATTTCCTGGAAGTGGTAAAAGGAACTTGAAATTTCAAAGGCAATGGCTTCAACGTTTTCCCTGGCTTGTCTACACTATCAGTGATGGTGGACTTTGTAAATACTGTGTCCTATTTGCTAAGGAAAATGCTGGAAATGGGGCTCATCAGAAACTCAAATCTTTCGTGAAAGAACCCTACAACAACTGGAAGAATGCCTTAGAAAGCTTCAAAAAACACGAGAGCCTCTTGTACCACCAAGAAGCAATGGCATCGGCAGGCAGCTTCTTAAATATGTCAAAAAATCCTGATCGTGACATCAGGAACATCATTTATTCTGCTAGAAAAAAACAAGTTCATGAAAATCGTGAAAAACACTACTCCATTATCGATACAATTAAGTTTTGTGGACGGCAAGAGCTTTCCCTTCGAGGTAAAAATGATTCAGGCCCTATAAATCCAAATGATAAGGAACCTGCAATTAATGATGGTAACTTTAGGGCTTTATTAAGGATGCGAATGCAATATGGAGACCAAAAGTTAAAATCACATACAGAAAATATGAATTTAAATGCTTCATACTTGAGCCCTACTATACAAAACGATCTTATTGATACTTGCGGGAGCATAGTCCAGAAACAGATCGTGAAGGATATGAATGCAGCTGGTGCATTTTCAGTCTAAGTTGATGAAACCGCAGACATAGCCGGCTACGAGCAATTGTCTTTATGTGTCCGCTACACATAAAAAAAATGAAACTTGCTTCGTAGCAAAAGAGGATTTTTTAGGCTTTGTTCGACTTGAACATACAACTGGGCAGAATATAGCCAATACTATAGTATCCTTTTTGAAAAATCTGGAAATTGATTGCAAAAACATGGTTGGTCAAGGCTATGATGGTGCGTTCATTTAAAGGTGTCCAAGCAATCATCAAGAAAGAATATCCTGAGGCACTGTTCGTGCATTGTTGCTCACACTCCTTAAATTTGGCAATCTGTCACTCATGCTCGTTGCAAAGTATTCGAAACTGCGTTGGCACAGTTTGAACAACAACAAATTTTTTGAAAGGGTCTGCGAAAAGAGAGGCTGTCCTCCAGTGGACAATAAAATCTATGATTCCAGACTGTCAGTGGAAAACATTGACAGCAATGTGTGAAACAAGATGGGTCGAAAACCACAACAGTTTCTTAAAATTTAAAGAGCTTTACAAGCCTATTGTGGCCTCACTTGAAGAGCTCAGTGAAGATTCGGACATGGAAACATCATCGAAAGCAGGAGCGTATTTAAAAGCCATACTAAATGGAGAATTTGTTGTAACACTTTGTTTTTTGTCCAAAGTCTTCTGTTATACAATCAATTTGTGTAAAATTTTACAGTCGCCCCTCTGTGATTTAAGATCAGCTATAGACCATATCGAGAATATTATTGATCGGTTGAAAAATATGAGGGAGAATATTGAGGCCGAGTTTTCCATTGTCTTCAAAAATGCTAAATCCCTTTTGACCGATGTTGATGGTGAGATATCAATTCCACGTCTGAATTCTTCCCAGCGGCATCGTGTCGACGTCCAAAAAACTGAACCCGAACAATATTTCAGAATTGCAGTGGCCATTCCTCTTCTTGATGACTTTGTAAGCCAGCTCAACTCAAGATTCATGGATCACAAAGATGTTTTTATCGGCTTAAATTCGTTGTTGCCATCTGTTTGCTGCAGTACTCAAACAATTGATATTGAAAATTTCAAGCTTTACAAAAATAAAGTTGACTCAGAATTTCTTCAAGCTGAGTATGATATTTGGAGAATCCAAGAAGAAACTAATCGCCCAACATGTGCTATTGAAAGCCTCATAAATTGCAACAACGAACTCTACCCGAATATATATAAACTCATTTTCTCCACCCTACCAGTGACCACCTGTACTCCTGAGCGGACTTTTTCCACTCTAAGACGATTGAAAACTTACTTGAGGAATTCTCGCGGACAAAATCGTCTGAGTGGCCTAGCACTTATGTCTATCTACAGAGACAGACATATAGAGACAGAAGAAGTAATTGAAGAGTTTGCCCTCAAGAAAACAAGAAGGCTTGATTTTGTTTTATAAATTTATAGTTGGAAAAAATATCAAAAATGGTCTTAAAAGTTCTATCCTCAACCTCTGCTGATTCACAGACATTTTTGAGTTTCACAAGCTACATCTTCAAAATAATACATGCCAACGCAATGAAACATACTTTGAGCAAAGGACGATAAAATTCACTTTACAGCAAAACTATTATACTTTGGTACAAATTAGAGCAGCTAATGAACCGTAGGTGTGGTTTCAGCCTAGATAACGAAGATTTAACAAAAATTAACCAGAAAATTTATGATGAATCTACGCATTGAAGACGTAAATCCACAAATTTTTATTTGCGTCAAAGTTTGGTACACTTAACAATTTTTAAGGTAACCGTTGAGAAGAGTCAGTTCACAGTTCATCGCAATTTTTGTGAAATTTCATTTGTCAAGTTTGAACCAAACTTTTGGCTCATAAGCTGTTCCGATTCAAAGTAGCTTTGTTGAAAACTTCTTTTTATTTTGCAACGTATCAAAGTAGCTTTGTTGAAAACTTCTTTTTATTTTTGCAACCTGTCAAATACCTAATAAAAAAAGAAAATTTCCATTATAAGGTTGAAATTGTTTGTTTTTATTTAAAAAAGAAATAAACAGACAGCTGAGTAGACAAACACTGAAAAAGAAATCAGATCGATTTCGAAACAGTTGACTGTTTATTTTTTTAAATAAAAACAAACAAATTCAACCTTATAACGGAAATTTTCTTCTGTCCTTAGAGCAAAGCATGTTTAATTTCGCTGGCCCGTGTTGTTTCGGAGAAACAAATCCTTAAGCTAAACAAAAACCTCTCTGACGAACAAACTCAAATAGTTCCATAAACTAATAGAGGTTGCCGATAGAACTTTTACGTACAACATTTTCTCGTTCAACTTCAGGACACCTATCACTTTGCTTCGGGGCCGTTACCTCGTTTCAATTAACTTATTGATAGCATATGCTCTGTAAAATGATTTGGATGGAAACTTTGACGAACATTACCCAAATCATTTTTGTAGAAAATAACATTGACTTTAATTCATCCTATCCTTTATTTGCCTCCGACGCATAGAAAACGTGATATTCACAAAAAAGAAACATTTTTTACAAGCTTTGACTTCGAGTAACCTCTTTTTAGGGTTTTGTACTAAAATACAAAACCCTATTGCAATCACGACCTGTGTCCGTCTGTCCGTCTGTCCGTCCGTCCGTCCGTCTGTATGTCACAGCACTTTTTCTCCGAAACTATAAGGGCTACAGCCATGAAACTTTGTAGAAAGGTCAGAAGTGGTGACCTCTTGAAAGTTCAAGGGTGGAAACATTTTTCAAAGGCGTTTAAGGGGGGTCTCCCCATATAAGGGGGTGACCCCTCAAAAAAAATTTCACCATTGGTAGTCGAGTAGGATGTCATTGGAAAGGTCTCAATGAGATCTTTTAAAAACAAGTCTTAAAATTGTCTTATAAGTACCGAGGGGGGCAGGGGAAGGGGAAATGTACGAACTTTTCGCGTACCCCCCCCCCCCCCCCCTCGCGATTGGACACCTTCCATCCGAAAAATCTGAAAAAATCATGAATGTAGGCCTTAATGAGTACAACAACAACAAATACATGAGAAGTCGAAATTCACTCAACTTTGTTAGTAATAGTATGATGTATCGATTTTGTGTTTTCTTGAATAAAATCTAAACGCTACCCTTAAACTCAATAAAATTTAGCAAAGAGATGACTACTTATAAGATTGATCTTTTCGGAAAGTTTCATAAAGATCGAATAGTATTTACCGAAGTTATAGCGATTTGAATTTTCGTGTATTACTATGGAGCAATATGCCCTGTATTACTATGGAAACATATTGCTATGGAGCCATGTGCGCTTTTTACCGACTTAGACACTACAGCTTTGCTAGAATTTGCATGAAAATTTCAGGAGTGATAGGTATCATGAAGATGAGTACATACAATTGAAACAAGTCGAAGAGGCAGGAGAGAGCTCCTAGCAAATGGGCTTTGTAACCATTCTACGATTCGAAAAAATAGGCCATGAATCGATGATTACAGTACAGAGGAGTGGCCCCTGAAAAAAAAATTTCATGTAAGGTAGCCGATATGAGTATCAACTGAAAGTTCCCTATGAGAGCTTTTCAAAACAGTTCTTAAACTGACAGTTTTTGCTTCAGTGGGAGCACAGGGGGGGAAATACATGAAAAATGTGTTTCCTCCCTCGCGAATGGACACCAGTGATCTAAAAAATCTGAAAAAAATATCAAAGGAGATATTTATGGGTATAACTATAACAAATACCTCAGAAGTCGAAATTCGTTCAACTTTGTTAATAATAGTATGATCCTCGAATTTCACATTTTCTCCAATTAAATCGTCTTTGACATGTTTCTTGATTTTATTCGTTGCTGGTTACTGCATTTTGTGAGTTGAGTACAAAACCCTTCTGACATGAGCATAGGTCTGTCTACCCAACTTGTTTAATTATTTGTTTCCGAACATAAAACTAAACCAACTAAAAAATGAAAAATTAAGAAAATAATGTTCTGGAATAGAAGATCTAATTTCACTAGCTTCTCTACTTTGGATTTGACTCCTTCAAATTTTTAACAGACTTCCAAAAGGAAGTTATCAATATCATACGAATTATTTTTGTACTGTTTTTCGTGTATATTCATGCATAACTCCTAAACGCGAATTGGTAGAGAAACCGTTCTTTCACCAAATTATTGAAAATGGAGTTTGAAATCGAATAACTGTAAAGGACATTTACCTTTGGAAATGCACGAATTTTTTTAAAACAATAACGTGGATATTTCAATACTTTATATGACATGGTGTCCAATCAATTTTCAGTGGAGGTATGGTTTATGTTTTTACTTTATCTTATCAGGGAACTGCAAACTGTTAACTAATAAAGTAGGAGGGCAATTTAAGTCGCATAGCGGACCCTATAGTATTGGAAAAAACTAAACCAATTAAATAATTTTTTGGTTTTTATTTTTAACTGTCTACAACCAATTCATAAGCTATTACAGCACGAACGGAACTATCCTATCCTGGCAATTTCATGGTTTCTATAAGGGCAACTTTAAGGTCCATTTTTCGGGTGAGGAAGAGGTTAGGATAGTTCCATTTGGACTGTAATCGGTTAGTAATTGATTTTAGATAGTAAAATATGAAAAGATGAAAATTTTGTATTTTGTTTGGCCAATATTGTAGGGGACCGAAAACCGGTCAAAAGAGCACTCCTCCTTTGAATGAACTGACATGAAAGTAGTAAATTTTCATTTTTGTGAATATGTAGTTTTTTTTAATTAAAAATATGTAAATAAATAAATATATATATATATATATATATATATATATATATATATATATATATATATATATATATATATAAATATGTATACATATATATATATATATATACTCGTATATATATATATATATATATATATATATATATATATATATATGTATATATATATATATATATATATATATATATATATATATATATATATATACGAGTATATATATATATATATATATGTATACATATTTATATATATATATATATTTATATATATATATATATATATATATATATAGATATATATATATATATATATATATATATATATATTTATTTATTTACATATTTTTAATTAAAAAAAAACTACATATTCACAAAAATGAAAATTTACTACTTTCATGTCAGTTCATTTAAAGGAGAAGTGCTCTTTTGACCGGTTTTCGGTCCCCTACAATATTGGCCAAACAAAATACAAAATTTTCATCTTTTCATATTTTACTATCTAAAATCTATTACCAACCGATTACAGTCCAAATGGAACTATCCTAACCTCTTCCTCACCTGAAAAATGGACCTTAAAGTTGCCCTTATAGAAACCATGAAATTGCCAGGATAGGATAGTTCCGTTCGTGCTGTAATAGCTTATGAATTGGTTGTAGACAGTTAAAAATAAAAACCAAAAAATTATTTAATTGGTTTAGTTTTTTCCAATACTATAGGGTCCGCTATGCGACTTAAATTGCCCTCCTACTTTATTAGTTAACAGTTTGCAGTTCCCTGATAAGATAAAGTAAAAACATAAACCATACCTCCACTGAAAATTGATTGGACACCATGTCATATAAAGTATTGAAATATCCACGTTATTGTTTTAAAAAAATTCGTGCATTTCCAAAGGTAAATGTCCTTTACAGTTATTCGATTTCAAACTCCATTTTCAATAATTTGGTGAAAGAACGGTTTCTCTACCAATTCGCGTTTAGGAGTTATGCATGAATATACACGAAAAACAGTACAAAAATAATTCGTATGATATTGATAACTTCCTTTTGGAAGTCTGTTAAAAATTTGAAGGAGTCAAATCCAAAGTAGAGAAGCTAGTGAAATTAGATCTTCTATTCCAGAACATTATTTTCTTAATTTTTCATTTTTTAGTTGGTTTAGTTTTATGTTCGGAAACAAATAATTAAACAAGTTGGGTAGACAGACCTATGCTCATGTCAGAAGGGTTTTGTACTCAACTCACAAAATGCAGTAACCAGCAACGAATAAAATCAAGAAACATGTCAAAGACGATTTAATTGGAGAAAATGTGAAATTCGAGGATCATACTATTATTAACAAAGTTGAACGAATTTCGACTTCTGAGGTATTTGTTATAGTTATACCCATAAATATCTCCTTTGATATTTTTTTCAGATTTTTTAGATCACTGGTGTCCATTCGCGAGGGAGGAAACACATTTTTCATGTATTTCCCCCCCTGTGCTCCCACTGAAGCAAAAACTGTCAGTTTAAGAACTGTTTTGAAAAGCTCTCATAGGGAACTTTCAGTTGATACTCATATCGGCTACCTTACATGAAATTTTTTTTTCAGGGGCCACTCCTCTGTACTGTAATCATCGATTCATGGCCTATTTTTTCGAATCGTAGAATGGTTACAAAGCCCATTTGCTAGGAGCTCTCTCCTGCCTCTTCGACTTGTTTCAATTGTATGTACTCATCTTCATGATACCTATCACTCCTGAAATTTTCATGCAAATTCTAGCAAAGCTGTAGTGTCTAAGTCGGTAAAAAGCGCACATGGCTCCATAGCAATATGTTTCCATAGTAATACAGGGCATATTGCTCCATAGTAATACACGAAAATTCAAATCGCTATAACTTCGGTAAATACTATTCGATCTTTATGAAACTTTCCGAAAAGATCAATCTTATAAGTAGTCATCTCTTTGCTAAATTTTATTGAGTTTAAGGGTAGCGTTTAGATTTTATTCAAGAAAACACAAAATCGATACATCATACTATTACTAACAAAGTTGAGTGAATTTCGACTTCTCATGTATTTGTTGTTGTTGTACTCATTAAGGCCTACATTCATGATTTTTTCAGATTTTTCGGATGGAAGGTGTCCAATCGCGAGGGGGGGGGGGGGGGGGGGGGTACGCGAAAAGTTCGTACATTTCCCCTTCCCCTGCCCCCCTCGGTACTTATAAGACAATTTTAAGACTTGTTTTTAAAAGATCTCATTGAGACCTTTCCAATGACATCCTACTCGACTACCAATGGTGAAATTTTTTTTGAGGGGTCACCCCCTTATATGGGGAGACCCCCCTTAAACGCCTTTGAAAAATGTTTCCACCCTTGAACTTTCAAGAGGTCACCACTTCTGACCTTTCTACAAAGTTTCATGGCTGTAGCCCTTATAGTTTCGGAGAAAAAGTGCTGTGACATACAGACGGACGGACGGACGGACAGACGGACAGACGGACACAGGTCGTGATTGCAATAGGGTTTTGTATTTTAGTACAAAACCCTAAAAAGAGGTTACTCGAAGTCAAAGCTTGTAAAAAATGTTTCTTTTTTGTGAATATCACGTTTTCTATGCGTCGGAGGCAAATAAAGGATAGGATGAATTAAAGTCAATGTTATTTTCTACAAAAATGATTTGGGTAATGTTCGTCAAAGTTTCCATCCAAATCATTTTACAGAGCATATGCTATCAATAAGTTAATTGAAACGAGGTAACGGCCCCGAAGCAAAGTGATAGGTGTCCTGAAGTTGAACGAGAAAATGTTGTACGTAAAAGTTCTATCGGCAACCTCTATTAGTTTATGGAACTATTTGAGTTTGTTCGTCAGAGAGGTTTTTGTTTAGCTTAAGGATTTGTTTCTCCGAAACAACACGGGCCAGCGAAATTAAACATGCTTTGCTCTAAGGACAGAAGAAAATTTCCGTTATAAGGTTGAATTTGTTTGTTTTTATTTAAAAAAATAAACAGTCAACTGTTTCGAAATCGATCTGATTTCTTTTTCAGTGTTTGTCTACTCAGCTGTCTGTTTATTTCTTTTTTAAATAAAAACAAACAATTTCAACCTTATAATGGAAATTTTCTTTTTTTATTAGGTATTTGACAGGTTGCAAAAATAAAAAGAAGTTTTCAACAAAGCTACTTTGATACGTTGCAAAATAAAAAGAAGTTTTCAACAAAGCTACTTTGAATCGGAACAGCTTATGAGCCAAAAGTTTGGTTCAAACTTGACAAATGAAATTTCACAAAAATTGCGATGAACTGTGAACTGACTCTTCTCAACGGTTACCTTAAAAATTGTTAAGTGTACCAAACTTTGACGCAAATAAAAATTTGTGGATTTACGTCTTCAATGCGTAGATTCATCATAAATTTTCTGGTTAATTTTTGTTAAATCTTCGTTATCTAGGCTGAAACCACACCTACGGTTCATTAGCTGCTCTAATTTGTACCAAAGTATAATAGTTTTGCTGTAAAGTGAATTTTATCGTCCTTTGCTCAAAGTATGTTTCATTGCGTTGGCATGTATTATTTTGAAGATGTAGCTTGTGAAACTCAAAAATGTCTGTGAATCAGCAGAGGTTGAGGATAGAACTTTTAAGACCATTTTTGATATTTTTTCCAACTATAAATTTATAAAACAAAATCAAGCCTTCTTGTTTTCTTGAGGGCAAACTCTTCAATTACTTCTTCTGTCTCTATATGTCTGTCTCTGTAGATAGACATAAGTGCTAGGCCACTCAGACGATTTTGTCCGCGAGAATTCCTCAAGTAAGTTTTCAATCGTCTTAGAGTGGAAAAAGTCCGCTCAGGAGTACAGGTGGTCACTGGTAGGGTGGAGAAAATGAGTTTATATACATTCGGGTAGAGTTCGTTGTTGCAATTTATGAGGCTTTCAATAGCACATGTTGGGCGATTAGTTTCTTCTTGGATTCTCCAAATATCATACTCAGCTTGAAGAAATTCTGAGTCAACTTTATTTTTGTAAAGCTTGAAATTTTCAATATCAATTGTTTGAGTACTGCAGCAAACAGATGGCAACAACGAATTTAAGCCGATAAAAACATCTTTGTGATCCATGAATCTTGAGTTGAGCTGGCTTACAAAGTCATCAAGAAGAGGAATGGCCACTGCAGTTCTGAAATATTGTTCGGGTTCAGTTTTTTGGACGTCGACACGATGCCGCTGGGAAGAATTCAGACGTGGAATTAATATCTCACCATCAACATCGGTCAAAAGGGATTTAGCATTTTTGAAGACAATGGAAAACTCGGCCTCAATATTCTCCCTCATATTTTTGAACCGATCAATAATATTCTCGATATGGTCTATAGCTGATCTTAAATCACAGAGGGGTGACTGTAAAATTTTACACAAATTGATTGTATAACAGAAGACTTTGGACAAAAAACAAAGTGTTACAAACAAATTCTCCATTTAGTATGGCTTTTAAATACGCTCCTGCTTTCGATGATGTTTCCATGTCCGAATCTTCACTGAGCTCTTCAAGTGAGGCCACAAAAGGCTTGTAAAGCTCTTTAAATTTTAAGAAACTGTTGTGGTTTTCGACCCATCTTGTTTCACACATTGCTGTCAATGTTTTCCACTGACAGTCTGGAATCATAGATTTTATTGTCCACTGGAGGACAGCCTCTCTTTTCGCAGACCCTTTCAAAAAATTTGTTGTTGTTCAAACTGTGCCAACGCAGTTTCGAATACTTTGTAACGAGCATGAGTGACAGAGTGCCAAATTTAAAGAGTGTGAGCAACAATGCATGAACAGTGCCTCAGGATATTCTTTCTTGATGATTGCTTGGACACCTTTAAATGAACCTTTCATCACAGCCGCACCATCATAGCCTTGACCAACCATGTTTTTGCAATCAATTCCCAGATTTTTTAAAAAGGATACTATAGTATTGGCTATATTCTGCCCAGTTGTATGTTCAAATCGAACAAAGCCTAAAAAATCCTCTTTTGCTACGAAGCAATTTTCATTTTTTTTTTTGTGTAGCGGACACATAAAGACAATTGCTCGTAGCCGGCTATGTCTGCGGTTTCAGCAACTAAGACTGAAAATGCATCAGATGCATTCATATCCTTCACGATCTGTTTCTGGACTATGCTCCCGCAAGTATCAATAAGATCGTTTTGTATAGTAGGGCTCAAGTATGAAGCATTTAAATTCATATTTTCTGTATGTGATTTTAACTTTTGGTCTCCAAATTGCATTCGCATCCTTAATAAAGCCCTAAAGTTACCATCATTAATTGCAGGTTCCTTATCATTTGGATTTATAGGGCCTGAATCATTTTTACCTCGAAGGGAAAGCTCTTGCCGTCCACAAAACTTAATTGTTTCGATAATGGAGTAGTGTTTTTCACGATTTTCATGAACTTGTTTTTTTCTAGCAGAATCAATGATGTTCCTGATGTCACGATCAGGATTTTTTGACATATTTAAGAAGCTGCCTGCCGATGCCATTGCTTCTTGGTGGTACAAGAGGCTCTCGTGTTTTTTGAAGCTTTCTAAGGCATTCTTCCAGTTGTTGTAGGGTTCTTTCACGAAAGATTTGAGTTTCTGATGAGCCCCTTTTCCAGCACTTTCCTTAGCAAATAGGACACAGTATTTACAAAGTCCACCATCACTGATAGTGTAGACAAGCCAGGGAAAACGTTGAAGCCATTGCCTTTGAAATTTCAAGTTCCTTTTACCACTTCCAGGAAATACGATAGCTGGATCTGGTGACCATGGGCTCTTTAGAAGTCGAATTCTCATTTCATCTGAAATTTCTTCGTGGAAAAGGTTCAAGTACGTACCTAAATCGAATAGCTGAGGCTGAGCATCATCAATACCGACTTTGGGAGCATTAACAGTAATGCCTTCTAATACTCTTTCTTCACTAGTAGAAGGACCAGGTTCTTGAGTTACTTCTGGCTTCCTTCTGTCGTGGAAAACCTTTGCAACTTTTGTAAAAAAGCTTAGAAGAGGCAGCTGTGAGCTCGTGCGTTTAGCCATTGTTTGATTTGTTCGGTAGATAGCCCTAAAACAAAAAAGTCAGAAAGCTTGCCTGTTATAAGCTGTTGAATACCGGCTGACATAACATGTGACGCTTTTTTAAGACTAAAGTAAGTGATATTTTAATTTAACCCCTTGCACTATTTTCACTGATAAAGTCCGTGGCAGAAGTTCTTGGTATTGAATTCATCAGAATTGATTATCACGGTTATAGCCCGATAATTTCGTATTTAGCTCATAGCTTCAATTTCCAAGCGATATTACGCTTTTCAATGCTGTCGCTCTTTGTTACACAACAATAAAACATTGTGCAAACTTCATTTAAATTTTTGCTAAAATCCACCGCCTGTTATTATTTTCTGCTGTTCAGACAAGTTGTTAGATGGTTATACCAGAAGTAAATTATGAGGCAAGGAGCTAAACAACGTCAGTAAGAATGAAAAAAAAAAATTTGAAGATCCCCTTGTGTAGTCAGATCCAATCAACAACTTGAAAACTTTTTGAATTATCTTTTAGATTTTTTATAGAAAATATACTTTGAAAATATAAGTTTAAAAATTATGGTGCCTTTAATTGCTCGGGCGACTATATTCAAGTGCAAATTTCAAAAAAGATAAATATTAAACCAGGCTGCAGAATGAAGAATGATCTTTTGAAATTTGTACAACTAACTTTATCGAGTGAGAGCCAGCGTCTGCCAGACCTACGTTATAGTATAAAAGCTGAACTTTTTTCTGTGAATTTTCACTAGCAAAGAGTAAAATGTTTGGCGGCTATAAACTTTGACTAGTGGTACTATCGCCAGTTATCATGTAATAAGGTGCACAATAAAAAAAAACTCTCTCACGTTAAAGTATAAAAGCTGGGATTAGGATATTATCTTCAAATGACTATTTAAAGTCAGTATTTAAGAACCCAGATTGTTCCCAAGGGTCCAACACTCTGCCAGACGCGGTACAAGGTCGAGGAGAGTGTTGCCGATGCATATGACTAAATGTAGATTTTCAATCGTTCGGTTGTTTCAGCGGTGATTTCATCGCAGTAGTTTAAAATGTGTTTCCATACACTGAGTTAAAGATTAGTTTCAGTTCTGCCACGAAATATAATTTTATTTAGTTGTTGTGCTCCACTTATATTTAAATCACACGAATCCTGTACTTGTTTCTCTTGGTTATTCAAAGTATGATGTGTAAATTTTACGTTTTTCCCCATAACTCCCCCAAACTTCTCAAAAACTTACAAGTATATACATTAATATAACATCCTTTGTTTAACAAATTTTATGGAAATCAGACCATTATCAATTGAATTAAAGCCATTTCAACTTTATTGAACTATAACAACAAAAACTCCTGTTGGGAGTTGGTACAAATTTTAAATCGACCAAGACACTCTTATTTTTTTCTGATTTTCATGAACATTTTAGGAATAGTATTTAATTTGAATATGTTCATTCAGAAAAATTATTTAGGATGGAACAAAATGGCAGCTGTTATGTGATTATGAAAGAAACGCAATATCGTTTGGATACATTTAAATAACCATTTATAGTATACTCGTACACGTATAAGTAGTGGATAAATAATTCAAGTGATGGATTCATGGCATCAAATATTTGTTTCAAGCCCTAGGATGTTTATAAAGCTCTTCTGGGAGGAGCACTCTCCCGGTTACTCGACTTGTTCAATATTTTTAGGGTTTGTGAAATCATTTTACAATACCCTACTAAAATCGCGTCCTGCCTGTCTGTCTGTCCGTCCGTGTGTCACACCACTTTTTCTCGCAAACTACATAAGTTGGGAATATACGATTTTGTAGGTAGGTGCAAAGTGATACCCTCTTGAAAGTTTCATTACAAATAGAAATTTATCAGGTGTTTAAGGGGGGTCTCCACATATAGGGAAGTGGCCTCTGAAGAAAAAAATGTCATTGCATCTGGGCAATATGGGTATCAAATGAAAGGTCTTGATGAGAACTTTCCAAAACAAATGACACTTTTTGCTTTGAGGGATGCAGGGAAGGGGAAATGTACGAAAATTCTGTGCCCCCTTGCGATTGGACACGTCTGACCTGAAAAATCTGAAAAAAACTCAGAGATGAGACTTAAGGAGTACAAGGGCAACAAATACCTTAGAAGTCGAATTCCGATCTACTTTGTTAATAACAGTACATTTTATAAACTTTACATTTTTGCCTATAAAATCAAGATCGGACCCTTAACTTTCGCAAAAGCTACACTTTAAGTTTCTTGGAAGCAATTGTATGTGTTCTGAAAATTTCAAAATCATTGATTTATAAACAGCGAAGTTAAAGCCGATTGAATATTTAACAATTACAACAACATTACCACGTGATACTAGGGAGATACACGTTTGCAACAGACTTAGAAACATCACATATGTAGGAATTTTGGTAAAAAATTTAGAAACAATTTGTAATATTGATGTGTTATCACAAAAAATTAAGCTACGGTGTCAAACCATTTGAAACAAAATGGCGGCAAATTTAAAAACATAATAGCCCTAATAATTTTTCAAACTCAATTTATGGAATCTTTATGGTGGTCAAGTTTTGATATGAATAATATATTGCTTGATTTCCTCATTGTTTTACAAAATCCTTCTGGCAGGAGCACTGCCATGCTACTTCAATTTGTTTCACTTGCGTTTTTATTTTAGATATTTGATTTTATGTTGGCTTATAAAAATTCCATGAAAAGTTCACTGGATAATAATAATCAAAGTTTTGATTTTAAATTCTCAACTTATCATGTATTTTCAAAGTAACGTGAAGTTTTTCTGGTTCAAAAGGATGACATGGGCGTATGTTTTCTTGTACATAAAGTATAAATGGCAAACCAAAGGGCTTTCCAATGAGAGGTGTTATTTTGAATAGCCCACTATTTCGGTAGGTGTCACTTTTGAAGCTGTCATTTTTTAACATTTGACAAGTAAAAACTACACAATTAATAAAAATGGAACGATACATGCTTCAACAATGCACTGAAATTATTAAAATTCACTAAAGTATGGTGAAAATTTGGCAGAGACGGTTCGTAAAACTCGAACATTTTTGGGTCGTCGTGAAGCAGCTTGCCGGACCGCAATACACAAATTGGTGGAAAAATTCGAGCTGTTAGGGCAACATAGTGATGTGAAAAATAAAACCCGTGCACGTCACTCAGGAGCTGCCGAGAATATTGCTGCTGTAGCCGAAAGTGTTGAAGAAAACCCAGGTTTGTCCAGTCCTCGTTGTTCTTTGGAATTAGGCATTCCACAAACGTCATTACACCGTATTTTGCATAAAGATTTGGGTCTTAAGGGTTATAAAGTTCAAATAACACAAGAACTTAAACTGGTCGATCATCAGAAATGTCGTGTCTTTGCTGATTGGGTCCTTGAAATGCATGAAAATGATCCGAAATTCCATCGAAAAATCATCTTGAGTGATGAGGCCCATTTCCACCTCGTTTGCTTCGTCAATAAGCAAAGTTGTCGCATCTGGGGCTCGGAAAACCCAAGAGTTACTGTTGAAAAGCCTCTCTTTCCTCAACGTGTGACTGTTTGGTGCCGTTTATGGTCCGGCGGAGTCATTGGACCTTACTTTTTCGAAAATGATTGCGCTATGGAGAGATGATTAATGATTTTTTATGCTCGGAATCGGATGGTATTGATCTGGACAACGTTTACTTTTAACAAGACGGTGCTATGTGCTACAAAAGCAACGAGACCATTGATTTTTTACGGGAAAAGTTTCCGGACCGTGCTATCTCTCGAAGAGGTGATCACAATTGGCCACCGAGATCTTGTGATTTAACACCTTGCAACTTCTTCCTTTGGGGCCACGTGAAAGACAAGGTCTACACCCATAGCCCAGCGTCGATTCAAGACCTCAAAGATAGAATTCGTGAGGCTATCGAAGACATAGGGCAGCCCTTTTGTAGTCATCGAGCAGTTACACCAGCAAACTGCTCGAAAACCTTCCTATCTCCTATTCGAAATTTTAATGGCAGATTTAGAAAATCATTACTCATTTCCATTTGCACATGGCTGACTGGGTATACGACTCGCAACGAAGGTGGGCTGTTCAAGAAAAATGGGCTAACTATCGGGTGCGCTCCATCGATTTGTAGTTTTCAGGGGCTCTTGCCGGGTAGAGTGGCCTTCCGCTCGCGTGCCCTTTTATGGTATAGGGTTATGTGATTCGATCACATAGTTCTATAACATAAATTGGTCACGTCTATATTTCTCTTTTGATGGGAAAGTTCATATAAATTATGTTTGTAAGAGTTTTCGACTCAAAAGTGAAATAGATAGCTACGTCTACGTTTGGATCTTGATCCGGTTGGGAGGGGGCACCACATCCATCCGGATACCCCACCTTTGTTTGTGGGCCATAAGAATCGTCGGGTAACGACGAAGTCTCCGCAAGTCCGTCCATTTTTGCGCGGCACAATTCGTTTTTCAAAGATCTTAGTAACCCTTAGCTAGTTACCTCCATTTTTCGACTTCGTTTGACTGTTTCTGTGACCCGAGAATCTGTGAATGCGAAATTCTTTTGTAGTGGGTCCTTGTGCTGGGGCAAAGAACCCGCCCCACGATACCACAACGCTAGCCTCTCAGCGCATTCACGCGCCTCCAGACAAGGCCAATCTCGGCGGATATTACCATCCTTTTCCGACGAGGCAGCAGACCATCCCTGCAGTCTTGTACGAACATTTTTATACCTAATTTTCACTCCAACTTTGCGGTTTGGTTATGGAAAATTTCATGTAAAGGATATGGCCCTGTTAGCGTGGTCGTGGTGGTCAATGCCTGATGTTATTTCTAATTATTAACGGCATACCCTCCTCTTAATAAGAAAATAAACATTTGATAATTTATGTTAAGAAATGGCATTATTCTTTTAAAATCAAAATAACATCTCTTATTGGAAAGTCCTGTATATGCACGTCTAGAGTCTCGATAATGTTGTACAAGTATGTATGCCGTTCATTCAAAATACGTACATTAAAACGCTTTTCAACTCGGATCATAGGACTATTTTGCTTAAAATTTATTCTTAACATATTTGAATTTTGCTTCCTGATCTTAATTCCAGTAATTTATGCATATTTTCAGGTTGTGGAAAAAAGCGGTCATTTGATTCTGTTTCACCAAGATCTCAAGACGGTATTCCGACGCAGCAAGAAGAAATAACTGATGAAAATACACTCGCTGATTTGATTGATTTAAACTCAGAGCCAGCTGTCGAGGATTTAATGCGTCAAATAATGTCCCAAGCCAAATTATGGGAAGCTTTGCAGGAAGCTAGTCGCGAAATTTACTCGCAAAAGCATCATCCTGATACGCAGACTAGATATCCACTTTCATTCAGCACTCAATAGCCAGGTTAAGATACGAGAAAGAAAAGGGATACAAGGGCTATAAATTAAAAATAAAGAAAAAAATAGTGCAGTGTTTGTTGTCAATCTATTCTACTACCGTTTGAAATGATTTAATTGTAATACCTTAAAATCTTTGAAATTTTTTAAGTTAACGAATTTATGAGCTTTGTGCATCACCAATAAAGATGTCACACAAAGGAAGGCGAGTTTGATGAAGGGAAAATATGGAGTAAGCTTTTTAAATAGATATGCCAGTAATTATTGCAGTAAAAAAATCTGAACTCTCATTTGAATTTCTAATTGTTTCCTACTATTTTTCAAAAGATATTACGAAACTCTTCCAATGCTATGAGCACGTTCAAAAAGAATTCTAAGGTTGGCTTCTAGACAGTACAGGGAGAATAGAGTCCTGCTCTATATCAATTAATAAAAGTTTGAGCTTTTATACCCCCGTTCAATTCTAAATTTCGTCAAAAATTAAATTAAAAGTTAATTTGTTCATTATTAAAAGCTCTACTGCCAATTAAAAGAAGCAAATGGAGCTGAGCATGTGCTTGATTTAGCTGCTGTGAAAAAATGTAGGTGTATGGTAAACAGTGCAACGTGGATTCTAGCCTGCTAGCACTCTATTATATTCTTTTTTCGTAAAGAATGTGGTAAATTATGTCTTATAAGTATTTTGAACAATAGAAGAGATTTGAACTTCGAGAGTTGCAGTCAATGTAGACTGAAAATCGTTTAGGGTAGTAAATAGACTACGAAAAACGCTAACAGCTCGTTTGAGGCTTATAACCATATGTTTTGAGAATGTTAATTTCTTCTAGTTACATAGGTTTCCCGTGTGCTACACTTTTACTATTTTATGTAGCTAAATGGAAACATTTTTCAATTTAAATAAATATTCTTCACTTCGTCGATGCTTATATTAATACCCTCAAAATAGGAACAAAAACTTTTCAGGGACATTCAACCAGGACTTGTACTAGCCTTATTTTGTAGTCATTCACAGGAAAAAAAATAAAAGTTAATAATGCATCTGATTCGTCAAACAAACGATGAAAAAAATCAGTTAAAATCGCTATTGAATCACTATATTTCAATGTTCGCAGGGATTATCGTTTATTTCAAAAGATCAAGTCTTAAATCGAAGTCGTTAACAAATAATAGTCATCGTTATAATTCTATCCAAACAGTTTTCCTCACATAGTTTTATTTATATATTATTTCAATCCAAATTGTCGTTTTCCATTTAAATCTTTGTGGTAGATGATAAGAAGTCACTCTATGATAGTTCCATAAACTCATCCGATGTTGTAGGTTGTCTCTTGATATTGCCGGCATTGTGTACTGGTTTCAAGGGAATCGTTTGGCGAAGGGATTCTTGGAGGTCTCTCGAATCTCTAATCAACGCCTGCAATTTCCTCTCGAATGATATCAAAGCATCAGTTGGTGTCTCGGCTAAAGTGTTCCCAGATTGCTCAGATTCCGTGAGTGGGCCAGAACGTTTTCGCAAGTAATTAAAGCAACATGTCCTAGAAGTGAATGAATAATCATTGTTTTGGGTGGAATTGATGAATAATGAATAAATTATACACACCTAAAATGTTTCGTCCCACACGCCCTTGCACACTCACGTCCACATGAATCACAAGACATATCAGCACCCGTGAAAAATACTGCGGATACTAAAAAGAAAGAGGCATATATTCCATGTTAGTAACGATTCGAGTACAGTACGGCTAAATATAATTTGATTAAATATATAGTACAAAATTTTTATTTTAGTACTTCTGCCCCATTTGGGCCTTCCCTTTGGGGTAGTTAGAGTATCTCATTTTCCTAATCAAATATATCGGCATTCGAGAAAGTGGTATGGCCAGTACCACGCTTTGGCCATTGATCCGTGCACCTAGCTGTCACGCGTGCTGATTTTAAATCAGTAAGTAAAGGGTGGTCCAATCATAATGCACGATGTTAATTGTGAGTTGCGCCTTTACATCAAGGTTTTCGCGCTACTTAATTTGACATTTCTTTGGTTCAGTGTTTGGCAAATTCAACCATGAAGAGGTACACAATTAAGCAGCGCGTTAAGGTTATTGAAGCCTTTTACAAAAATGGGCGTTCGTATCAAAATGCATTTTGTACACTTCATGATTTTTTTTGGTCAGCATAATTGACCAAATGTGTCCACAATCGGGAGAATTGTATGTGAGGATTTCAACGAACTGGGTCTGATGGAAATGTGAAATCACCTGTGCATGCTCGCCCAGTTATTTCTGCGGAAAACATTGCTGTTGTTTGCGATAGTGTGACAGAAGAACCGCCAACCTGGGCTCGTCATCGTGCCCAACAATTGAACACCTCACGAACATTAATGATGTGAATTTTGAATAAAGATTTGAATTTACACGCTTACAAGATTCAATTCACTCTAGAACTGAAAACTGCTGATCATTTCAAGCGCCGGCAATACGCCGAATGGTTGGTTGAACAGTCAGAGGGGAATGGTGGCTTTAGAAAGAAAATCATCTTCAGCGACGAGGCACACTTTCACCTAAGTCGATTCGTTAACAAGCAGAATTGCCGTATTTGGGCAAATTAGAATCCACGAGTGATTGTTGAAAAGCCGATGCATCCAAAAAGAGTGACTGTTTGATGCGGTTTATGGGCTGGCCGTACTCCTTCGAAAATGAGGACGGCCAATCAGTTACCGTGAATGGTGTTCGCTATTGTGAGATGATAACGTACTTCTTGTGGCCAGAAATTGAGGTTATAAACCTGGACGATATGTGGTTGCAACTGACTGCCACTTGCCACACAGCCAACGAAACAATGGCTCTTTTGTGCGAGAAATTCAATGGCCGTGTTATCTCACGTTGTGGCGATGTTGATTGGCCGCCATGATTATGTGATTTGACTCCGTTGGACTTCTTTCTCTGGCGATATTTGAAAGAAAAAGTGTACGCCAATAAGCGAAGAACAATTCAAGAGCTAAAGGATGAGATAACTCAGCACATTACCGACATTGAACCTCAATTATGTCTCAGACTAATCGAAAATAAGGACTACCGGATAGAAGTATGTCACCGTAGCCATGGCAAGTGTTTGAACAATATTTTGTTTGACGCATAATTGTCATAGATCCTTTTATTATAATTAAAAAATATTAACATAATTTTCTTAAAATTTTTTGTTTTATTTACGATTAACATCGTGCGTTTTAGTTGGACCACCCTATACATGGGTTTTTCATCGAAGCAGTTATCACACTTTTGATTAGATCTTCTCTAAATTTTCAGATAAGAGGAATGACAAAAATACATTTAAGATGATGATGATTTTAGCAATATTAGAACAAAATGTTGGCTGGTTAAAATGGAGTTCTTTTAAAACAAAAATATATTTGTTGGGCATGCCATAAAAATGGTTTTCTGGAATTAAATCATTCTGTTTATCCACATATTGTGGGTTAAGTACAAAATCCTTTTGACGTGAGCGTAGTTCCGTTTACCCAACTGGTTTTGTTGCTGCGAGGTGAATTTCATTCATGTACGGAGTGTGGAACTTCCACGCTTGAACGCGACTGGATTACCGACTAAATACCTCCCCTGTCAACCCAAGAACCCAGCCTAGTACAATTTAATACATTATTTCGGGCCAAGTCTAGTTTTATTACGCCGTGAGGTGCCTTCAAGCTGAGTGATCCCATTTTTAATGGGAGGGGAGAGGGGAAGAGGAAGTGCCAGACAAGTGATCCCCCAGTCCAGCACCCCGGCTGCTGTGAGTTCCTTTTACCTTTTAGGACTACTCGACGATAATGTGCCACCTGGTCCAATTTGTCAACCGATTCAAGCATAATCGGGACTATAATATCCTGGGTGAGCTCTCCCGCATCCTTGTAGAGGTCGAAGCCTATCCCATTCTGTGCACGTGAAAAATAAGTGGCAGACATCGTCTTCCTCTCCTGAGCAAAACCGACAATAGGGGGACCGTGACTTGCGAACCTTGTGTGGATGAGACTGAAAACACCCATGCCCACACAAAAGCTGGGTTAGACCGAACTCAGTCTCACCATGCCTTCAATTTAGCCACAGTCTCACATCCGGGATAAGGCACGCAGTCCACCTTTCTTTCGTGCAATTCACCCAAGACTGCTGCCAATCGTTGAGTAAGCGCTATTCCTTCTCACGGACATCCATCTTCCTCACGTCCTCATTTCGACGACCGTTTTTGAAGTGAATTTCTTTTCATTAAGGAAGTTTTGCAGAGACCGAAACAAATGGCAGTCTGATGGTGCAAGGTCTGGACTATACGGTGGCTGCATCAAAACTTCCAAGCGAAGCTCTGTCAATTTTTGCCGGGTCATCAAAGATGTGTGTGGCCTGGCATTGTCATGATGGATGACAACGCCCTTTCTACTGATCGATTCTGGCTGTTTTTTTTTGAACTGCTGGTTGCAATCTCGTTAATTGCTGACAGTACAGAGTTAATTGAGTGTTTGCCTAGGTTCTAGCACCTCATGATAAACAATTCTCTTCCAATCCCAGCATACACACAGCATAACCTTATTTGATGTCAATCCTGGCTTTGAAGTCGTTCGTGATGATTCACCTTTATTTTGACCATGATCTTTTTGGAACGACATTCTTGTATCTTACCCATTTTTCATCGCTCGTAATGATTTGCTTCACAAATGGCTCGATTTCATTGCTTTTTATTAGCATTTTGCGAATTTAAATTCGATCGAACAAATTTTTTTGTGTTAACCCAAACGTCGAGCTTCTTTGTGTATCCAGCCTTACGCAAATGGTTCAAAACTGTTCAGTGAAGGATTTTCAGTTCCTTAGTAATGTTATGGCTGCTTATGTGTTGGTCTTGTTCAATTTTTTGTAAGATTTCATCGACTTTTTCAGTGATTGGTCGACCTGAGCGAGGTGCATCTTTGATATCAACATTTCCAGAACGAAAGCGAGTGAACCATCTATTGGCTGTAGCTCTTCATAAAGTATCTTGACCGCAGACACCATAAGTTTTTTCAAAAGCCTCCCATGGATTCTCACCTTGATCGTAATGATATTGTAAAATATAACGATTTTTTTCAGGAATTTCACTCATTTTTAAATGAATACAACTTTTGACACGAATGAGGAAGTACAAAACTGTCCATATGAAAATTATAGACTGGAATATCACCTTTCAAACGCATGTCAGTTTGACTCAATCTGATTAGTATTGCCCGATATATGACAACGAAGACCATCTAGTGACGAAAAGCTTAATACTTTTTAGAATATCAATATATGTATATATATATATATATATATATATATATATATATATACATATATACATATATATATATATATATATATATATATATATACATACATATATATATATATATATATATATATATATATATATATATATATATATATATACATATATATATATATATATATATACATACATACATATATATATATATATATATATATATATATATATATATATATATATATATATATTTTTTGGAAAGCCATCAGGCCTTACTTTGTAGTGTGAGCATATGCGTTTCGACTCCTTTGAGTCATCCTCAGTGTCTTGTATATTGTTAAAATTCGTGTTAATCTTTTGTTGAAATTATAATGATCAACTTACTCTGCTCATCCTGTAGAAAGTACAGAGTCATCCATTTACGAGTAAAGTTAAAGAAAACACATAAAATAATCAAATGAAATCAATACAAAGATTGAACCTTGCCATTATACGTGAAATACAACGGGAACTCTTACAGGCCTCAATCCTTTTGAGATTATTTTCAATGACTTTTCGGCGCATTTCCGGCAATATCTCGGCCATAACTTCACGAATATTGGTTTTCAATTGCTCAAGATTTTGAGAATTGGTCGCGTAAATATGATCTTTCGCATAGCCCCATAAAAAGAAATCCAAAGGTGTTAGGTTGCAGGATCTTGCGGGCCAATTGACATGACTCAATCTCGAAATTACGTGTCCTGGAAATTTCTCTGCCAAAAGTGCTCGATTAGCCTGTGTTGTGTGGCTTGTGGCTCCGTCCTGTTGAAACTACATATTCTTCAGATCATAATCTTCAATTTCTCTCCAAAATAATCGGTTAACATCCGTCCGTAGCGATCAGAATTGACTGTAATGGCTCTTCCTTGATTGTTTTCAAAAAAATACGGGCCAATAACACCACCAGACCATAATGCACACCAAACGGTCTCTTTTTCCGGATGCATAGGCCTTTCTGCGATCACCTGAGGATTTTGAGAGCCCCATATGCGGCAATCCTGTTTATTTACGTAACCAATGAGCGAAAAATGAGCCTCATCACTAAAGAAAATAGTTCGAAAAATCATTATCAATGGCTTGTGGTTCAATCACCCAATTCGCATATATTCTGCATTGTGTATGGTCTTGAGACTTAAGTTCTTGAGTGAGTTGGATTTTGTTTGGATGGAGATGCAAACTCAAATGCAAAATCCGCCACAATGAGCCGTAAGACAAGCCCAAATGTTGAGCACGTCGAGGAATCGACAAATGCGGGTCTTCCTCCACACTTTGAGCAACGACAGTGATATTTTCAGCAGAACGAATGTTGCGATGATGCGCAGGCTTTGCAATATTAATAAACAATCCAATCTCTTCGAATTTTCTCACTGTGTTCGAAATTGTTTGCTTTGTAGGTCGATTACGTCGACCGTAATCGGCTCGTGAAGCCCTGAATGTTGAAACAGCAGAATCACCATTTTTATAATAAAATTTACTAATTTTAACGCATTCTTCGACTATTAAACGATCCATATTTCTAAATGGCAAACCTTCAACTTAAAAAAACACGCTTTGGATGACATTTACTTCTGATAGATGTCAAATGGTAGGGTTATACTTTCCTACCACGAAATGGATAGCCCTGTATATCAGCTTTCAAAACCATTAATCCGAGAAGTATTCTGAGTTACAGTGAATTAGTTTGGGGAGATGAACTATGTAGTTAAGCTGGAGTTCAACTGGTAAGCTTACATATTTCAGATTCTTCAACACCCCAACTTCTTAGAAACTCAATCACATGCGGTTCACACACGAACATTATTGAAATAAAACGTGTTCATGACATCGTGAAAATTTTCTCGGAAAGAGTCTTCAAGTTTATCCTTAGTTTTAACCATATAAATCAGCAAATATTACCAGTCAAATCATAGTTATCATTTCATGCATGATCCTAACATATTTTTGACCGAAATAGAAATACATGCAAGGGTATGATGATGCATGCAATATATTTTAGATATCTTTTAGCACAACGCATTTCAAAATGTTGAGTTATGTGAAGATTCTAGAGAAATAACCCCGTAATGAAAGAGACGAAATACGCCCACCAATACACCTCGTAAATTAAATATTTTATTCAGTTTTGACAATCTTGAAGACCAGCTGCATACACAGGAAAACAAAGCTCCAAGTACACAAATTTGTAATAAGACCTGCGTTATTCTATGGGTGTGAAACATGGACCCTAACCCAAGCATCCGCAAATATATTGAACGCTTTTGAGTGACGGGGCCTGAGGCGAATAATCTAAGCGAAGCTAGACGGGGACCAATGGCGAATGCGGCACAATAATGAGCTGTTTGAAATTTTTGTAAGGCTGTGGAAGCTGCATGAATCGTATGGACGAATAATAGATATCCAAGAAGGTATTCTTTGGGAGAATTGAAAGTCGTAGACCAGTGGGGAAACCGAGGAAACGCTAGTCTGACTCAGCTGACGAAGACAGTTCATTGCTGCTCGGATTTCGAAACTGGAGGACACGGTCAATAGACCAAGACAGTTGGAGGGGCTATTTGGAGGAAGCAAAGGCCCAAGAGGGGCTGTAGTGCTACGAAGAAGAACCCAACTTATTAAAAAAAACCATAATTTAAAGTATATCTAGTATCTGTTGTGGTGACTGCACTCGTGACGCTGGAACTAGGATGTCACTGCCAGGATCCTCGTTAACAAGGAATGCCGGTTTGGAGCGTTCCATCGAAACGTTTAGCTGTTTGCCGTACACGTCGATGGTGAAATTTGTGCTTGCTTCTGTTCATTATTCGATGTGGGCCTGTGTATGGTTGCCATAATGCCCATTTGACTGCATCAACTCTAAAGAGCACGTGTGTATACGTACTGAGGTTCTCATGAACAAATGTACTCCGGTTGTATTTCTGGGCAATAGGTTGAGGCCTGATTTTTCGCATTTGTAGTTTGAAATCATCACTGAACCGGGAGTCTTAATGTTGTGCCCGATACTAACTCCGTACAGCTAGTTCCCAAGTCATCCTTATAGCAATTCCTTAGGCCCAAGGGTAAGCTCAAAAGTAGGCTAGGCCAGTTTCCGTCATCTTCGTGACACATGATGGCGGCTTTTAGTGTCCAATTCTACCTTTCCACTAGTCTATTCGAAACAGGGTGATAAGGTGACATATTTCCTTTTTTAGGTCTTTGTAAAAAAATTTTTTACAAAGACCTACTAGTTTCGCGACCTGTCTCTCCGTCTGTCCGTATGTCTGTCCGTGCGTCACAGCTAGTTTCCTCAGAAACTATAGAAGCTAGAATGCTCAAGCTTTGTGAAGACATCAGTCTCTCAAAAGTTAAGGCCTGTCCAAAAATTAAAAAAAAAATTAAGTTGGGTCCCCCCCAATAACGAATTAGCCCTTAAAAAATTTTTTTAATCGGAGGTAGCCGACTGGGGTATCAAATGGAAGGTCTTGATTAGAACTTTTAAAATCTTGAATAAAAAAGCGATTTAATGAATTAGGCCATTTGGAGGAAGCGAAGGCCCGAGAGGGGCTGTCGTGCTACGTTGGTCTGGAATATTAAAAATAACTATCCAAAGTACCAACCACTAACATCTTGAAACACACAAAACGTTAAAGTATATTTCAAACACAATTTTTGTGTAAGAAAATCTATGTTGTACTGTTAATGTTTTCATAGCACTGTTTTGGTACCAAAAATGTTCATATAATTAATAACTATATGCTATCTACTACATGCATACTGAATATAGGGTTTTCCATTAAGGACATAACAAATCGATTGTGAGGCGTGCTGTGTGGCTAGTGGCAATCCTGGCCACAAATAATCTTCCAACTAGTGATGGGCGAATCGAGCAAAAAAAAGAATCGATTCGGTTCGATTCGATTATGTCAAGAATTCGATGCAAGTTGGTGCATGTTTCTGCCGATTCATATGATACAGCTCTTGCTGTCTTCCATTTCATTTCATTTGTGGTTTAATATAATCGTGTGTGGATTCAAGTTGTTCTATTGTGGAAATTGTGTGTTTATTTTTTTGTGAATTAGTGAGGTCTACATTAGTTGGCGTCAATAAGTGTAACGGATGGACTTAATCTTGTCAAAAAAAAACTTAATTGAAAATTATTCGTATTTATCACAATCGATTTCATCCGGAATCATATACGATAAATACAAATAATTCACAAAATCAATTAGTGCACATGTTTTTCATTTTGTTCCATTCGTTTTATAGTGTATTTAGACTTTAAAACAGTTTCTGCCATCAATGTCTTCAAAAGGATCGGTCGTTTGGGAACACTATGACAGGATTGATAAGACAATTATTTGTAGAATATGTAAGAGTAAGTTAAAATTTTGCGGAAATACAACAAATTTGATGCTTCATTCGAAAAGGAAACCACCTACAGCTCTCATGGCTTTGGACAATATTCCTCATGATATTGAAGTTAGCGATCGCTCATCCACTACGATCAGTGCTACAGAAATATCTTTACCGAGTTCTCCCAATGAATTGCAACCCAATGAAAACTCTTCATTGGGAGCTTCACCTAAAGCCAAAAAGCCTCGGCATTGGCAATTAAAACTGCACACAACGAGAAGTGATATTTCTGAGAATGAAAAAAGTCAACTCGATCTCTGTTTGTTAGAATTGGTTGTAAGTGATTTTCAACCTCTTTCAATTGTTGAAAACCAAGGCTTTGTCAAGTTTGTTAAGAAACTTCAACCACTTTACACAATACCCAGCAGAAAGACCTTGGCTGAAAAAATTCTTCCTAGTGCGTTCGAAAGCATTGTTTCAAAAATTAAACAATCGTTGAGTGACATCCAGTATGTAGCTGTAACTACAGATATGTGGTCGTCAGAAAGTAATAAATCTTATTTAACTGTCACAGCTCATTATTTAAAAGATGAGACATTATTAAGCACCACCCTAGACACAGAAGAGTTATCTTGCAGCCACACTGCTCAAAATATGGCTTTTGCTGTTCGAAGTGTTTTTCACAAGTGGGATATAGAGCATAAAGTTATAGCTATAGTTACAGACAATGGGGCTAACATCAAAGCAGCTGTAAACAACCATATGAAGCTATATCATGTTCCTTGTATGGCACAAACGCTTAATTTGTGTATTATGGATGCGTTGAAAGAGAATTCAGCTTTAATCGCTTTACTAAAAAAGTGCAAACAAATTGTAAGCCATTTCAAATCAAGTAATGTCGCAGCTGAAAAACTGAGGGAAATGCAGAAACAAATGGGGTTGCCTATTTTAAAAGTCAAGCAGGAGGTAATAACAAGGTGGTACTCCACACTTATTATGATGGAGAGGCTAATAGGGATAAAAATTCCCATGTCAGCAGCGATATCTAGCTTGCCAAATGCTCCGGAATTCTTGGCCGCAAACGAGTGGTTGATAATATCTGAATGTTCATACATGCTAAAACCGATCGAAACGATGACCACAGAAATCTCTGGTGAGAACTATCCAACATTATCAATGATAATCCCTTTGATTCGTGGTCTTCAAAATGAAATAACAAACCAATGTCCAACTTCTCAAACAGCAAAATATCTTCAATGTCAACTACTTGCGGCAATCTCTCGTCGACTAGGTGAATGGGAATGTAACAGAGTCGTGGCAAAATCAACGTTTTTAGATCCCAGATTCAAGAAAGCTGCTTTCGGAGTTGACGATAATGCAAATGCAGCTAAGAACGGGTTACTGAAGAGCTAGACATAATTGCAAACGGCAATAAAAGTAATGAAGCTGAAAATCACACTCAAGAAGAATCCCAACAAGAAACACAGATGCCTAAAGGAAACTTACAGAAAATTGAAAACAGAAACAGGTTGTGGGCGTTTTTTGATGAAAAAGCAAGGATCTCCAAAGAAAAGTCTAACGTCACAACTGACGCAGCAATCACAGCTCGGCAATATCTAGAACTTCCTCTGACTGACAGAAATAAGTGTCCACTATCATTTTTTGCTTCCCATAAGAATACTTACCCTAGTCTTTATCAGATGCAGCAAAAATATTTATGTATTCCAGGCACATCTGTACCTGCGGAACGTGTGTTTCCAAAAACTGGGCAGCTCACTAAGGAAAAACGCAACCGATTTTCATCGAAGCATTTAAATCAAATTGTATTTTTAAACAGCAATATGAACAAGTTTTGAAAGCATGAACTATTTGTTGTTAGTAATTTTCAATATATTGGAATACAATTATTATGTTTTAAAACTCTTGCTGGTTTGATTATGTTTTTAATTAAAACCCCAAAGTAGTAGAAATTTTCTCATTAGTAAGTATTTACATATACCTACAACTAACAATAATTTATTTTAGTATTAAAAATTTTGAATGCTAATTTAGTTTTATAACATTGTGAAATATATAGAATCGATTCTGCTTTGTATTAAAAAGAATGTTTGGATGCATGATTAAAAGAGAATTGATTTTCAAACGTCCGATATTAAGATTATAATTTGATCGATTAATTTTTAGAATTGCAAAGCAATCGAGACAAAAAGAGATACATACGATATAAACGAATCGATTCATAAGTATGAGAATCGATTAATCGATTCTAGTTAAAGAATTGATGCATCGATTTTTTTGAACTCGATTCTCCCATCACTACTTCCAACATAACACGGTAGCGCTCTCCAATGACGGTAACATAACGATCGTTTTCATCCGCGAAAAATTACGGCCCAATCACACCTCCGGCATGAAAACCGCACCAAAAAATAATTTATTGCAGATGCAACGGTATCTCAAGAAGCACATGTGGGTTTGTTGCTGAACAATAATATATATTTTGCTGTTAAAAAAGCCATTGAGCCAGAAATGAGCTACAACGCTGAAGATGATTTTTCGATGAAACCGACTCAGAATTTCGGTACAAATTTTTAATAACTTCTAAACGTTGCTGGTTTGTGTACTTTACCATGAAAAAAATGTTGGCATTGGCTAACGTTTTTACACTGACAGCTCATTAAAAAAGTTTCAGGGTGCGTTCATACAAAGATACGAAATTACTATATCCCTAGTGGAAAACCTTATTGCCCCTATGTCGGACAGTGACAGCTTAAAATCAACGCTAATGTCGTGAAAATACAATTTTCGCAACTGTTATTGTCCTTCCCGTTGTTTGATTGATATGTCCTTTATATGAAACATTACCTAAAGTAAATTCAACTGTTTACTGAGAAAAGTATTCAACTTTCTATTGTCGTTCAAACATTATTATTTTGGACTGCTTTTGCAGTATGAGTATGTTAGTGTTAATATCTGCAGAGCCCATGATTAAAATACCACCAAAACGGATATCTTAATCAATGGTATATTGCCTTTACAAGAACAGCTGGAATCCATCAACAGATCGACTAATCGTAAAGAGAAATTGCATGGATTTTGTCTTTACCGCTTCTCGATTTACAGGTCCTTCAAATAGGACCCTGTGACACGCATGATCAACCGACTGGTGGAAACAGAATCAGTTTATCTATCCCAGTCAAAAGTTATGCAAAAAACATACTTTGAAAAAGCGCATAAAAAAAAAGACAAACGTGTGAATAGGATAACCTTCTTTTCTATGGTTAAATGGTTGATTAAAAATAAAATGCTTTGAGAAGAAAGCTAAAGATTTCCTTAAGGAACATTTTTATGGCGCGTCACCA
This sequence comes from Odontomyia ornata, assembly GCA_963969285.1. Taxonomy (NCBI): domain Eukaryota; kingdom Metazoa; phylum Arthropoda; class Insecta; order Diptera; family Stratiomyidae; genus Odontomyia; species Odontomyia ornata. The sequence goes on from OZ017738.1 coordinate 145,844,705, forward strand.
AATAGAGAACCAACTTTTCATACTCACATATTAACAGTAAAGCCAAATATATCGTTAAATTCACATTGAAATTCATCTTTGCTTTTGTCATTTTAATTTTGTATTAAAGTCTGTATTTAGTTGCCTTCTCGAGATATTAAAAAAATCACTAAATTCTTCAATGAATAGAATATATACTAAACGTCGCACTTCTAAATCATGTTTGCCTAACAAATCATTCAAATTTCACTTTTGCGAATTTTGAAAATTCACGATTTCTCACTCGAAAGAACTTCCGAATTTCCAAACTAGTGTACAAACTTCACTAGTCAAATGTAACGGTTCGAATGCAACACGTCGATTTTCTGCATAAGGTCTTAAATGTTTATTTTATATTTGCTCAACTGCCCACCCGCCAATTTCGGCCGACCAATCAGATCTTATCTTGATCCCACCACTTTCTTATCTACTTATTTCTCTGTATCTGATTAGACATGGTAATGCCACATCATAAACATTATTTTGTCGTCTTTGAGTTCTTTCTGTCCATATGAATATATTACGGAAGCCAAAGAAGGAGGGATATCATCGAAGCTATGTGGTTGTAACGGTAGGTCACTGGAAATAGTCTCCTTCAGAATAATAATAGCAAAATTTGTCTCATATTCAACTTCAGGAGAATATAAATTATTGTTGGTGGTAAGCGTGAATATTTGTTATCCTTTTAATGGCGAAGGACACAATTATACATATAAATATGAAGTGTGATAGTATATGGAGAGTGTTCTAGGTTGAAGCACATTTACTTATGGCAAAAGGATAATGCAGTGCTTGCAAAGAAACAAACCACAACGTGAATAGGCGAAAATTCTAGATGAGTTTCAGGAAGAAATCTGACGTAAAACCGGAGAATGCTCCAAGGACTGGAGTATTTTATAGGGCGTATTAAGGTAGAAAAAATGTAGAGAGTAAAAATATAATAAAAATGTAAATTAGTGAGCCTTTGATGTAAAACGCCGATGCAATGATAATTTTTCTTCTTTTCTGAGATATAAACCTAAGAAAACGTAGAATCTTGTAGATTTCATACTTTATTCGGTCAGGTGAAATTTAGTAGCAATGACATCATATAAACTCAAAATATGCTGTAAATCGAACAATTTTGCGGGATTAAGTTCAATGTGAGAAGCACCATTAACTTTAGCTGAAGATTCGGTAAACCTCACCTGAATTTTCGCTTCAATCTACTTCTGCTCATTTGAAACAAGTCTTAATTTATACCACCCATAATTCTTGTTAAACGATGAAAGGAAAAATTTATATAAAGCTTTATCAACCTACACAGATAAATAAAAAAGTTGAAGTAGGAGGAGAGTGCCCCGGCAAGGAGGGTTTTGTAAGCCAATTAGGAACTCAAAGACCATGTTCTGAATATGAAAACTTGATTCATATACAGTTTCGTCGCTATTTTATTTTCAGAGCGTTGACGTCATTGACTTACTAGTCAGGATAAGATATCAATATAAGAAAACACTTCTAAAATTATTATCAAAATTCCTACACATCTGTAGTGTCTAGGTCCTTCGCAAACGTCTATCTCTACAGTATCACGTCTTGTGGATGTAATTTTTAAAAATTCGATCCTCTGTAACTTAGCTGTTTATGGCTCCATTGCTGTGATTTTGAAAACATGTAGTGTAAGGGTAAAATCAAATGTCCGTGAAGGACTGCATCGATGGTCTGCTGCCTCGGCAGAAGAAGGTGTCAGTATCTGCCGAGAATGTCCTTATCTGGGGACGCGTGAATGCGCTGGCAGGCTAGCGTTGCGGTGTCGTGGGGCGGGTTCATTCCCTCAGCACAAGGACCCACTACAAAGAATTTCGCATTCACGAATTTCTGGGGTCGAACAAAAGCAAGGCGACCGAAGTCGCAAAAATTGTAGGCAACTACAACAGGGGTAAATGACTTGTTCATGGAACAAGAGAAACAAGTAAAAAGGACGGAATAAGGGTAACTTCGTCCTTACCCGAAGAGGCTCATGGCCCATAAATGAGAGAGGGGCAACCGGGTGGTGATGGAGCCCCATCGCACCCGCCCAACCGGATCAAAATCCATGAATGTTGCAGTGGCCAGGTATTTCCCTTCTGAGTGGAAAACTCATACAACATAACTTGCATGAGCCTTCCCATCAGAGGAGAAGTACCCCGGAGACCAATTTATGCCATAGAATTATGTAATTCAATTACATAACCCTATGTCATAAAGAGGCACCTTGCTCGGGCCACTCAATCCGTGACGTCACCTGAAACAAAGAAGTTATTTAATGCCCGATGGCTGGCTCATTTGTGGCGTGAAGAGCCTACCATCGTACCGGGTCCCATACCTTGTCAAAAAGAAGGAACGGAAAGACTGACGGTTTATTTTAATGAAGCATTTTTCTTTTTATTTTCTGCATTTCAACTGGACGTTAACAATATTTAAAAAAAAAGGAATTTCTTCCGTAAATAGTGCTTCTTCCAAATACAATAAAAGTAAGTTCTTTTTGATTTGGATTGCTTAAACAAAACAAAATTTTTCAGTCTCAAACAAGTAAATATCTAAACAAAATATCGGACGGAAATTTCAATTTTAATTTAAAATAAACTGTGCTTTCAATTTGATTTCATATGGTTTTTTTTTCATTGCAAGGAAAAACAGGAAAAGGAGATTTACAATTGGTAATAAATAATTTTCAAACAAATCGGGGTACTTACCCACATGGTCCTTCGAGCACTCGATGACGATGCAGGTATTCTCTAAATTTCCAATAAACGAAAAAATTCTAAATTTCCCTAGAACGAGAGTTTTTTCACGATCACTTGACGATTTAAAAAAAAATAGACTTGAGATAGCTCACTTTGTAAAATTTTCAACAAATCACACAGGTCAAAACAAAATGTTTATTCCAATTAACATTCTACTATTATGTATAAGACCTCCTTAGAATTGTGCGCTACTACGTATTGCAGTTCAAAGCACTTTTGTTTTGTTACCATGGAAGATGCGACACACATTCATCGACGAAGGTTGAATTTAGGGAATTGTGACTTCTGTTCAGCATTGACATCTTTCGGGTCGACACCTATCAATTCCTAACTGGTTTGATCGTTAATCGCGTTTTAAAGAGCAAACAGCTCTTCGATCCCCACTAAACATTCATAGATCTGCGCCACCATCAATAGAAGATTGCTATCGTCTCACTTTCGTGCTTGCAAAATTTATTTCGCTTTAGTAGTCTTATCACTTCCCGGCTCACTTTGTCCTCTCCCTCGTTCAATCTGCTTTTTCATCTTAGTTTATAATTCGTCATGTCCTTGACTTGAGCGTACGCACCAAATCCCAACTGGTGTTCATCGTTTAGCACAGGCCGTTGTTATGCGATGAAGTTCAATAAACAAATTGCCAAGCAGACAATCAAATACACCAAAGTCCTTGATGAATGAGAAAAAACCCGAAATGATCGAGTGTCCCAAGGCTGCGAAAGCAAGCATATGGCACCAAGTAGGCAATGAGAAAGAAAAAAGTGGTTGCAACATCCATGCAAACTTCACGAAATGTGCATGGCTGGCTTAGATGATATTAATAAAGCACAAAGCGCGTGGAGATGATTTTTCTACACTATTTGGCAACAAAACAGCCACAAGCGGAGCGTACACTCGGAAATCTCGCAATTTCCACACACAATACAGGCGAGCACACCAAAACACCGAATGGCATCCTTCACTCCGCAAGCAAGCAACACACTCCTATTTCGTCTGACTTTTCAAGCGTTTCGGGCAAAAATAATGCAAACGCTATTCACATGACCGTTTTCTCTCTAACCCCACCGAAACAGAACATTGTAATAGTCCCGTTGTGCTTGGTGATCGCTGCACTGTCACCAATGCCATATTAATCAAGTTGTTAACACAATTTTTTAATTCTATTTGCATATAGTCTCGATACTTAATGCGATACTTAATGCGAGTATTAGCACTTTTCACGAAAAAAATGTAAGCGAGAATGTCTAAAAATGCGCCGTTTTTCTTGCAATCTCCTTTCACTCCTCGCGTCCACGCGCATTGGCGATTGCAAGCAGACTCCCCTTATGTCTCGCGCCAGGTTCCCAGCTCACGACCATCATCGCGACGAGCATCATTGCTGTGTCGGATGAAATAGCATACCATGACCCTCTAGATGTGGATGCTGTTGATGTTGTTGTAGCTGTTGTTGATGTTGTATTGGATCGAACCTTGTCATTATGTGATCAATACAAACTGCACGCAATTGTTTAGAGGCTGGTTGTGGAGCTTAAATGGTACGTGCGACACGCCTGAATGTAAATGTGCATCCGCGGATGGGATGCATAGAATAGAAAATTGCGTTGAGTAGCTTGTTCACTGATGAGAGTTGTTACTAACAATTCGATAAGTGTTAGTGTATATTTTGCATGACTATGATTACGATGAGCGGAATGCGAGAATGTGTAATTTTCATACTATCAAGCCATAGTAGGATTTCCTATATGGAATTGGTTTGCTGATTGTGAAGTGATTTAACAGATCTGACCTATATTATGTAGGAATTTCCTTTAACTCTTTGCCTGCGCCGAATTCAAATGGAGCATTTTTAGTTATGTTGAAAATATACACTATAGAATCTATAAATTTGACAAAAAAAAATATATATAAAATTTAAATTTTACATAAGATTATCAAATAATTTAAAGTAATAATAAAAAAAATAATAAATTTAACAAACTGCTCGATTACAACAAACATGTAGACGCTACGCAGTCCTACAAAAAAAAACCAACAACATTTTTATCTATTAATTAATGATAACCTTTATTCGTCCGGAATATCTATAAGTAACAATGATCTTGTCGTGACGCTGTCTTCTTCCAAAAAGAGACTCGTGGTGTTTCCTCGCTTTGCTCATTCTACTTCGATACTCGCTCGACTCGTTCGGCTTCGATTCTCAATATTCCAGTTTAGTGGGAAGATATGTTTTATGTTGCGGCCGGATGCTACATCTGGCAGGCGGATAAGTTCGAGGCTGCGTAGTAATTGCAAATTGCAATTGCGATGACGTTTGGCTGGTGGGTAAATCCGGACTGGTGGTCACTGCTGAGAAGGGCTCCTGACGTTTGTATTCCGGCTGACTCGGCGATTACATGGTTTAGTAGGATGTTGCTGATTTTCGGTGTTGTTTTCAACGTGATACCCTTTTGCAATCCTTATGGGAGTTTGTGAAAGAATGGCGTGACAATTTTGCTCGAAACTGTGGCCGAAAAAAGAGTCTCTGATGGAAGAGAATTGTCGAAGTTTTCAGGTGGTAGTATTTGTTGTGGTGACTGCACTTGTGACGCTGGAACTAGGTTGTCAATGCCACGATCCTTGTTAACAAGGGATACTGGTTTGAGGCATTCCGTCAAAACGTTGAACTGTTTGCCGTACACGTTGGTGGTGAAATTTGTGTTTTTTTGTGGTAGGGAGGTGAATGCTATTTATGCAAAGAGTGTGGGACTCCCATGCGTGACTGGACTACCCACTAAACACCTCCCCTGTCAACCTGAGAACCCAGCCTGGAACCGTTTGACACATTACTTCGGGCCAGGTCTCGTTTTGTTACGCCGTGGGGCACCTTCAAGCTGGGGAGTCCCTTTCCTAGCGGGAGGGGAGAGGAGAAGAGGAATTGCCAGAAGAGCGATCCCCCAGCCCCAGCGCCCCCGGCTGCTGTGAGTCCCTTTTATATTTTAGGACTACGCGAGCATAATGTGCCACCTGGTTCCATTTGTCAACCGATTCGAGCATCACCGCAACTATATTACCCGGGGTGAGCTCCTCCGTCTCTCTGTAAAGTTCCCTTCGCAGCCTGACCCATTTGGTACACACAAAAATGTGTGACAGGCATTGTCCTCCTCTCCTGAGCAAAATCGACAGTCGGGAGACCGTGACTTACCGATCTTGTGTAGATAAGACTGAAAACACCCGTGCCCCCTCAAAAGCTGAGTCAGATGGAAGTCAGTCTCACCATGCCTTCAATTTAGCCACGGTCTCTCATTCGGGATGACGCACGCAGTCCACCTTCCCTTCGTGCAACTGACCCAAGACTGCTGCCAATCGTTGAGTGAGCGCTGTCTCTCCTCACGGACAACCATCTCCCTCGCATCCTCGTTTCGGTGTAGGTAAATAACACGGCGCTCTCTAGCTAGGAGGGCGATAAGTATCACGCCTGCAATCACTCTCACGGCCGAGTCGGAGACTGTTGGGTACGAAGATGCAATTCTCATTTGTGTTTAAGATTCTGTTAATCATTCGATGTGGGCCTGTATATGGTTGCCGTAATGCCCATCTGACTGCGTCAACTCCAAAGATCACGTGTGTATACGTACTGAGGCCGTCATAAACAAATGTACTCCGGTTGTATTTCTGGGCGATAGGCTCAGGCCTGATTTTTCGCATTTATAGTTTGAAATTATCACTGAACCGGGAGTCTTAATGTTGTGCCCGATACTAACTCCATACAGCTAGTTCCCAAGTCATCCTTTTAGCAATTTTTTAGGCCCAAAGGTAAGCTCAAAAGTAGGCTAGGCCAGTTTCCGTCATCTTCGTGACACATGATGGTGGCTTTTAGTGTCCGATTCTACCTTTTCACTAATCTATTCGAAGCAGGGTAATAAGGTGACATATTTCCTTCTTTGTAACAAAATTTTTACAAAGACCTACTAGTTTCGCGGCCTGTCTCTCCATCTGTCCGTCCGTCCATCTGTCTGTCCGTGCGTCACAGCTAGTTTCCTCAGAAACTATAGAAGCTGTAATGCTCAAGCTTTATGAAGACATTGTAACGATTTTTAGAATTTCTTGCGATCGCGGAACCGACCTCTCATCGGTTCTAGTCTGAGTAGTGCCAACGTACGGTACCAAGCGGTCAACCAATCCGTGCACCATAACCCATTCACGCGGTGGCTGCTTGTCGGCCAGCTAGATCGGAGAGGATTTCGGTCGCGGGTCTCCGAATGGGTTACGCTCATTTACAATGTTCAGCCACCTATACATGCCCGTTTTCAAACGCGTTACGAAACAAAACCATACGGACAAGAAACCTACTTTACGTTACTCCGTATTTCTTCCTATAACCAGTCAAAGAACAGAATCTAATTTTTACTTCGCGTTCCCGAATTTCCGACGCGGTACCGAAAGTATACTACGTTAAATGACTCGACGAGACAAGTGGTAGAGCTACCGTAACGGTTTTGTACGCGGTCAAAATTCCCGACGCGTGGAAGCATTCCGGGCTCCGTTACTCCAGCATACGCCACCGAACGTTGAACCGATACCACTCGTCTATCACGCATACGAAATAGGTAGAATCCTTCCGCGACATAAAGGCTAGGTAGCCTTCCATTTTCTTGAGGGTCCAGGCCGACAGGAGAAACCCCATCTGGCTGACAGTTCCATCAAGAAAATAGAAGGTCCTTACAGGGGTTAACCTGGGACAACACATCGGAAGGATTCTGTCGCGAAAAAAAAATCAAACAAAGGAGAGCGGAAGTTACAACTCACGTGAAGCGACTGCTAGTGTGTATCACACAACTCCACTGCTCCTGTTTGTGAGGCTCGAGTACCAGAGTACCTTACATCCTCCGTAAAGGACCAACTCGTCAGAAGACGCGAATCGTTCATCCCCTTAGGATGTTTTGGCCCCACGTTGGGCGCCATTTGTAATGATTTTTAGAATTTCTTGCGATCGCGGAACCGACCTCTCATCGGTTCTAGACGTTAAGTCTGAGTAGTGCCAACGGACGGTACCAACCGGTCAACCAATCCGTGCACCATAACCCATTCAGGTTTTTTTTTTTTTTTTTTCGCGACAGAATCCTTCCGATGTGTTGTCCCAGGTTAACCCCTGTAAGGACCTTCTATTTTCTTGATGGAACTGTCAGCCAGATGGGGTTTCTCCTGTCGGCCTGGACCCTCAAGAAAATGGACGGCTACCTTGCCTTTATGTTGCGGAAGGATTCTACCTATTTCGTATGCGTGATAGACGAGTGGTATCGGTTCAACGTTCGGTGGCGTATGCTGGAGTAGCGGAGCCCGGAATGCTTCCACGCGTCGGGAATTTCGACCGCGTACAAAACCGTTACGGTAGCTCTACCACTTGTCTCGTCGAGTCATTTAACGTAGTATACTTTCGGTACCGCGTCGGAAATTCGGGAACGCGAAGTAAAAATTAGATTCTGTTCTTTGACTGGTTGTAGGAAGAAATACGGAGTAACGTAAAGTAGGTTTCTTGTCCGTATGCTTTTGTTTCGTAACGCGTTTGAAAACGGGCATGTATAGGTGGCTGAACATTGTAAATGAGCGTAACCCATTCGGAGACCCGCGACCGAAATCCTCTCCGATCTAGCTGGCCGACAAGCAGCCACCGCGTGAATGGGTTATGGTGCACGGATTGGTTGACCGGTTGGTACCGTCCGTTGGCACTAATCAGACTTAACGTCTAGAACCGATGAGAGGTCGGTTCCGCGATCGCAAGAAATCCTAAAAATCGTTTCAACATCAGTCTCTCAAAAGTTAATGCCTTGCCGAAAATTAAAAAAAAAATTTAAGTGGGGTCCCCCCCAATAACGAATTAGCCCTTAAAAATTTTTTTTAATCGAAGGTAACCGACTGGGGTATCAAATGGAAGGTCTTGATTAGAACTTTTAGAATCTGAAATAAAAAAGCGATTTAATAAATAAGGGGGTCTAGAGGAAGGCAAAATGTACCAAAAATTTGTGTCCCCCCCCTCGCGGTTGGACACCTTTCAGCCAAAAAATCTGAAAATCATCAAGAATGTGGGCCCTTATGAGTACAAGGGCAACAAATACCTCAAAAATCGAAATTCACTCAAATTTGTTAATAATAGTATGATTCGTAGATTTTACATTGTCGCCCATAAAATCAAAACGGTACCTTGAAACTTCTTGAAATTTTGCAATTATATAGACTGATATAAGATATTAATTGAGATCGAATCATAATCAAGTGAGTTATAGCTTTACCAATTGTATGGAATTACAAGAACAATTACACGTGTTTATGGTTGATACATATTTCAAATCGACCTAGGCACTTTTATTTTCTTTCAATTTTCATGAAAATTTAAGGAATAGTGTTTAACTTGAGTATGTTCAATCGGCCGAGCATTCAAAAAAATCATTTAAGCTAGATCAGGATGGCGGCTGCACTCTGCTGATGAAAGAAACTGTGCATCTTTTGCATAAATTTGAACGACTTCATATCCAAGTATTGGATGAATAATTCAAGTTATTGATTCACACTATTAGAAAACTTGTTTCTAACCCTAGGATGTTTACAAAGACCTTCTGGTAGGAGCACTCTCCTGCTTACTCAACTTGTTTTATTCCTATAATGTTAGTCGGTGACCTGAACAAGGCGGACTCAAATTGTGTTCCCTGGTCGGTGACCATAATTTCTGGCACTCCGAAGCGAGACAATTAGGCAGCGTAGAAGGATTTTGCTACTATTGTCTGTTTTATCAATGGTAATGCCGCTGGCCAACTTGAAAACCTGTTAAGCATCGTTAAAATGAACGTAAATCTATGCACTTGGATATTGGTCCGACTATATCCAAGTGCACTGTTTGAAAGCTTTTGTTTGGGGCTGGAAATGGTTACAAAGCGTTTACTGTATGCCTGCCGACTTTGGATCTTTGGCAAAGAAGGCAACAATGATACGAAAGATGCACGTCTTTTCTCATTCCGGGCCAAACAAATTTTTGGGCAATCGCACGTAACGTTGTTCTTGCACTTGAGTGGGCACAGCAGTGGAAGGTATCGAAGATCCGTTTACGAAGCGCAATAGGATGAAAGGTCTTGTGAGGCCTATTGACAGGTTGCAGTACATTCTTCCTTTTTGGGTGTTAATTGGTTGCAGTTGCAAGGACCTCAATTTTTTTTTTCTCAATTCAAGAAGTTGTTTCGAATAACAGCGTGAAGTTCGGGATCGTTCATCTGTTCTTTGACAAGCTCGGCATTTTCAATTAATACTGGTAGTGATATGGCTTCTATACGGAACACCAAATCTGCAGTAATACTAGTATCACCAAGAATATGTACAAGGTTGGTGCAAAATTGTGAGATGTAGTTCAATTGTCTTGACTGCCGAGGCGATGCTTTATCGGATTTCTGGGATGAATCTTTGAGGGCGCTCTGCGACGAGTTGGCCATTGGTTACCTTTTGCCGTAGCACTGAATCTTTTTGAGTTTCGCTAATACGTGACGGGTTTGTGATGTTCGAGCATTTGCTCAGGATTTCAAAGTACATTAAATTGCTTATTAACGTGGACAACGGCAAGTGCTTTTGTACGTCAGTCCAGGCGCTGGTTGACAATTGTGTCTTATGCTCAAACAAACAACGATTTTTGATGTTCAACAGCTGTCCAAAGTGTTGCAGGAAGTCTGCACCAAGTATCGGTTGGGTAGCCTTTGCTACCATAAATCTCCAGTCAACAAGGACGAGTGAAACATTGAGTACACGCGACTTATGTATACATAATTACTCGATTTAAAAAAAAAAACTTTTTAAAAAGTTTAATTATTTGATTTTATTCATCACGGTTTGAGTTATATTATTTAACTGACTTAATTCTATCTTACTTATTAACATTACACTTCGACTTCTAAAAAATGACCTACATTCTAAAATAATGCTTACTGCTATTGGTAAGCACTTTTGCAATTGATAGGCAATCGAAGAAATGTGATTGCAATGTTGTGGTAATTTTGCAATTGCAAGAATGCTTACCTTTGACGGACTTGGTTTTAATTGTACCAACGAACTATGTCAACCAGTTTATTGGAAGTTCATGGCACTTGGGGTCAACTCAGCATTGAATGTTTTATTTGAAGATGACGGCGTCGATGTAGCAATCATTTCTTCATTTAGTGGAGGTAGTTGCATCGATGACATCACCCGCGTGCTGAATATTTGGATTTCACTGCCGTTGTCAGTAAAAAGTTTATAGCCGTTTCTGAACTGCTTGTCAATGGTCTGTGGGGCAGGGATGACGGAAACGTTAGCTCCGGTATCGATAAGGAATTTAAGCTTGGTACTGTGATCCTGAATATGGGAACGTTTTGTTGCGTTGATTGTGCTTGCGACAAGCGACGCGTTATCTGGTTTTTTAGGACCACTTTCAGTATGGAAAGCATACGGTTTTTCACATTTTCTTGCCACTCTACCGAATTTACGATGAAAGTAGCATATGTGATTTCGGCGTTTAGCAAAGCTAGGTGAAAGAGCGGGACTAAAGTGTAAATTGCGAGTACATATAAATGAGTTGCATATTTTGAATAATAATTTTTCTGAAAAATTATTAGAGAAGAAAAATGTTAGAAGAAGGTGGTTTCCACGTGTGCACTAATTCTCCTCAGGCCATCACTCTTAGATACACACCGGTGATGGCGACGCTCAGAGGTGAGGGAGTTAATTTTTAATTTTTCTACTTATGCAAACTCAATATGTTTTTGTATCTGCAAGTTATATTCAAGGTAAATTTCTCTTGTTAGTACTTGTATTAGCTAAACCTTTTTTTTTTTTTTTAATTGGATCATTTCACTCTTTTCACATCAACTTAATGTAAATCTATACGACAAATTTGCTCTACATTTGAAGCTTATCTAACGTCGCGCGGATATCGATCACTTTTTCGGATGGCTCCGATAGCTTTTTAAATTACTTTTTATGGAATTGTTTGCAGCTACATATAAATGTGTGTATCTAACAGTGATGGCCTGAGGAGAATTAGTGCACACGTCGAAACCACCTTCTTCTAACATTTTTCTTCTCTAATAATTTTTCAGAAAAATTATTATTCAAAATATGCAACTCATTTATATGTAGCTGCAAACAATTCCATAAAAAGTAATTTAAAAAGCTATCGGAGCCATCCGAAAGAGTGATCGATATCCGCGCGACGTTAGATAAGCTTCAAATGTAGAGCAAATTTGTCGTATAGATTTACATTAAGTTGGTGTGAAAAGGGTGAAATGATCCAATTAAAAAAAAAAAAAAGTTTAGCTAATGCGAGTACAGCTCGAATTTTTGTTAAACTGCAGTCTATCTAGATGCAAATAAATGTTAGAAAGCTCCCGTTTGATTTCATTCTCCACGATCGCGTGTTTTCAGTAACCCGTCGGCCATTTCAGCCAGCTGATCCAAATTTGCTGTTAACACAGTTAAAATATCTTGAACACGCAACGGAAGCCATTTCATTCATAATGATTTTAAAAATTCATTTGAAACGTTTTTGCCTACCGTACTTTTCATTGAGTGAAGTAGTTGGCATCTCTTAGCCTGTCAGCAACTTCTGCAAGTTCTGAACGTACAGCGTAGATGGTTGTGATAGGATTTTTGAGCAGCTCGTATTCGTTAGTGTGAGTTGGCTCCCCTATAATGTTCGCAATCTATGTGAGAACATTATGTTCCAATTTGCCAATCACGTGATCGAACATCTGCTCGTCCATTCTTATTTTTGCACATCTGAATTGTGCCTCGACTTGTGCAAACCAAAGGGCTGGCCAATGCTTCCAAAACGTTGACAATTTAATCATTGCGATGCTACCTGCTGCGTCGGGGTGGACTGGCTGTGACAGCGCCGAGAACTCTGCTGTTTGAGCTTTCTATCATTGTGATTTTACGCCATCGGGTCACCAGTTTTAAGGCACTACGTGGTTCTACAAATAAATAACTATAAGGTGATAACCTTTATCTGCCCGAAAAATCCACAAGTAACGATGATTTGATGTTGTCGTGACGCTGTCATCTTCCAGTAAGAGACTCGCGTCTATTCCTTGCTTGGCTCATTCCGCATTGATATTCGTTCGGCTTCAATACTCGAGCTTCCGACCTAGTGGGCAGATATGTTTTATATTACGGCCGCTTGCTACATCTGGCTGGCGGATAAGTTTGATGCTGCGTTCGGTCGCTACAAACATTTACATCCACTATCAAGAAACCTAGGCTCGAGTTTTGGATGAAATCAAGGGTTCGCTTTTGATTTTATAGACTTCAAAATGCCCTAAAAGGGATAAAATACATTTTATGGAAGCGGTGCCATATCCGTTTTTCACTGTTTCTTTTGTAATAGTGCAAATTTTGAAAGTTTTTGCGTTGAATTGAGGAAATTGATTTAGCACCGCTTCCATAAAATTTATTTCATTCTTTTACGGGTGTTTTGAAGTCGGTTTGTTTTTCTGAACGTTTTTTATTTTATTTATTCATTTCAAATCGATAAAAATCCAGTTTCTTGAATACATTGACCATGTAATTAAACTTTGATTTCTTGACTCCAATGTAAAACTCACTACTGCGAAAATCTGTAGAATTTAGTTCTGATACAATTTAGTATAAGTTTCATCACAGTTACGTTTTATAAAAATCCAATATAAATTGTAGCTTTAGGAAGTTTTTGAAATTCAAACTTTGCATAACCACCATTTTTGTATTCTTACTTGAGCCAGAATTTTTTTTATTGTTCAACTTTGACCTTTGAGCGGCCGCCATTTAGTTTCCAGATAGTTCAACTTTAAATTTTTTATTGTAAGCTTTATCACACACTTGATTGATTCTTTGTACTAATTTTGGCGCAAATCTGAGCCTATACTTTACTCAGAACAGAAGTCACGGGGCTTCATCTAAAATAACCGTCATTATGTTTTCGCTTAGTCAATTCAAATGATCAACAGAACTAGTCGAATTATTTAAATTTTGGGAATTTGGCGAAAATCGAAGCAAAGTTACAACATCTAGGCACAAATTTCATCATATCCTATATATATATATATATATATATATATATATATATATATATATATATACATATATATATATATATATATATATATATATATATATATATATATATATATATATATATATATATATATATATATATACATATATATATATATATATATATATATATATATATATATATATATATATATATATATATATATATATATATATATATATATATATATATATATATATATATATAGTAGAGACTCGGTTAAGCGAACGTATGAGGCAGTGTGATTTGTGTACTGTTCTCTAGAAAGATAAAATCATCAGGAGGTTTAGGTACGTTTGCATATGATGGTTAATAAAAGTTCAAATATAAAGTTAAATGTCTTTTGACTAAAATAAAGCAAACACAGCTAATTCAGGAACGAAAACAATCATGTTTATTAACAAACAAGCGGTACACTTCACAAGTATGAACATATTTTCTTGAAATTATGTACTTGTATTCTTAAATTTTGAAACTTAAATCATGAAATAACTTAACTTTTAATAAATTTTATAGAGGATAGCCACTGTAATCCAACTTCGTTTGAAATAATTTGTAATTGTTATTTGACGTAAATATTTTTTTCTCTGCCACATTCTGTTTGTACTTCAAACCGTTTGAAGCTGTTTCCAGGGTGTTAAATATATAAATATGAGAAGGGCCTGCATCGTTATCGGCATCTAGGTTTGCTTCAATGACATCTTCTTCAACATCTTGCTGTTCGTTTGTGTGCAATATGTTTTCAACAATTTCCTCATCCGATATGATCTGAAAACCTTGATCGTTACTGTCACAAGTGAGCAACTCTTTTATCGCATCTGTAGCATTCCTTGCATATTTGTATGTTTATCATTAGCTCATTTATAGTATATCCTCTAATGAAGAAACTTCCATATCAGTTATTGAGTTATCGCTCTCCCGTTTAAGCACTCTGTTCCAAGTTTTCTTCAAAGTCTTTCTTTCAAGCAAATTGCACGCACCGACAATCATATAAAAACACTCCTTTAAATTTATTTGCTTGATAAATGGCAAAACAACTTCTACGTTTTTTTCATTAACTGTTAACAATCTTCGTAGAAGTTGTTTTCTATCAAGTCGTTTTAATGTTTCTATAACGCTTTCATCCATTGGTTGAATCAAAGAAGTAACATGAGGAGGCAAACATTTCACTTTAAACATGCCATCTTCTCTCTCTACTAATTCAGGTGAAGGATGGGTTGGTGCGTTATCCAATAAAAGTAGGACATTTCCTTGTTTGCTGATTTCATTCTGAAATTTTTTTTACCTCAGGTATGAACATTTTTTCATCCATGCACTTTTTTGGCTTTTATATGCTAAGGGATTGTGGTGAATTGGGTAGATATAATGTCCGTTCAGGACTGCAGCGATGGTTTGCTGCAGTGTTGTCACTTCTACTGCAATTGCAGTATTTTACTGCATTTTTCATCAAATTTACACTTTCTACTGCGCTACTGCACTCCCTTCCATTTCTACTGCACTTTTTGGGGATACGGCGACGGCTTATCAATATGTCGATTTCATCTTGGGAAAGTAATTTCGTTTATTCATGAATTCAAAACAAATTAACGCATTTAAATGTTTTGGCGGCTCAATCGGAGACTGATTTCGAAATGCGAGCAACTTCACTTGCAAACGATTCATGAATTGCGGTTGCGGGTGAGCGAGAAGAAGAAGTCATTCTGCGGCCATTGTTTTGTTCATCGTCACTCTTGACAGCCGGCACCTTTTGTTCCCTTAAAATCGACTATCAACGAGTGCGCATAGCTCTGCAGTTTTTTAAATGTTTTTTTTACAAGTGTTTCCAAATATGAAAAGATATTTTCCCGTGTTGAATAGACAAGACAACCGTAAGTAATCCACGGTAATATTTTGCGTTGCCTTCTCGCTTCATGCAAAAGTGCATATACAGTGTTAGATTTAATCGGAGTGTGCATCATGAATTGCGTGTGATCGAGAAGAAGAAGTCATTCAGCGGCCATTGTTTTGTTCATCGTCACTTTTGACAGCCGGTACCTTTTGTTCCCTTAAAATCGACTATCAACGAGTGCGCATAACTCTGCAGTTTTTTAAATGTTCCTTTTTCAAGTGTTATCCAAATATGAAAAGATATTTTCCCGTGTTGAATAGATAACCGTAAGTAATCCACGGTAATATTTTGCGTTGCCTTCTCACTTCATGCAAAAGTGCATATACAGTGTTATATTTAATCGGAGTGTGCATGCATCCCGAATCTGATATGTGTATGCAATGCGAATATAGCGAAATTAAGTGCCCTTCAAATGCAATATTGTGCAATTAAACGCACAATGCACAATTATTATTAATATTCGCATTTTTTTGCATGTTTAGTGAATAACTTGGCAAGAATTTCATTTCCCTGGTTTCACATTATTTTGATGCCATTCGATCGTGCATGGTGTAAAAAAATCGTGTTTGTTCTGCGTGTTTGTGTGAAAAGTCCTTAGTTTACGGGATATTGAAGGATAAAGTTTACGTGAAATTTTAGGTATGCCGCAGCCTAGAATTTCATATAAACTTTATCCTTCAATATCTCGTAAACTAAGGACTTTTCGCACAAACACGCAGAACAAATACGATTTCTTACACCAAGCATGATCGAATGGCACCGAAATAATGTTAAACCAGTGAAATGACACTCTTGCCAATAACTTCAAAGGCAATGGTCTTACATCAAAGTTAGGACAATAATAGCCTATAAAAAATTTTGTAGAATTGCAAAGGTCAACTTTTTATTCTAGTGCCTTTGACGCTGGTAATGTCGGCTGCAGGGAGGAAGTTTGCGACACTCCTGATATTTTGAATGAAACCAGTGGAATAAATTCAACCGCACGTGATAATGCTTGCAATAGTTTGCAGAATTTCGATTCTGATACAAAGTAGGGCTCATCTATATCTTTTATTTAGTTTTGGTAACATATTTCTTATTGTAGCTCTGTGAATGTGGTCCAAAAAAAATATTGCCAAAAGTATTGTTCCCGATGGGGAAGGCAGGACGTGGTTGCAAGAAGTGGAGGGGAAGGCTTTCTTCAAAGTATGCAACAAATCTCTATCGAACAACAAAAGCTATCTGGATCGACACACCAAGGCAAGTGAACACATCAATAAAGTTACCACAATAAAAAGTCAACAAACGTTTCTCGAAGCCCTGTCAAATACAAGCAAGTATGTTAAAATGCTTTTAGAAATGATACCCTTAATGTATTGCATACAACATGCCTTACCATCCACAACAATGGATTCTTTGCCTTTATTATTTAGAGTTTTGTTTCCAAGCACAGAAAATGTTATTAAAATGTGTAAAACAAAATCGACTAGTATGTTAAATGAAATAATTGGACCTTTTTCACGTAAAAATATAGTTGCGGACTTGAAAAAAAAAAAATTTTTCTTTAGTTTTGGACGAAGGCACTGACATAACTATCAAAAAGACATTGGCGATTGTTGCAAGTTACTGTATTAAAGAAGAATCTTGTATTAGGGATACGTTTTTCGGATTGATTGAAATGGAAGAAAGCACAGCCGAAAATATTTATCAGAGCGTAAAAAATATCTTTAATTCGTTTAACATTCCAGTCGAAAATTTCATAGGACTGGCAACAGACAATGCCTCAGTAATGCAAGGCGAGTTAAATGGTGTTAAAACAAAGCTGAAAACACTCAATTCTAATTTATTCTACATTGGTTGCACCTGCCTTCCTTGAATTTGTGCGCTTAAGCTGCATCGACAACATTACCACCACATATAGAAAAGATAGTGAGAAATATTCATAGCTTTTTTTCTCATAATGCAAAGCGTCAAGCCAGTTTCAATGAATTTCAAAAACAGTTTAACGTTAAAGAACATAAAATTTTAAATTTGAGTCAAACCAGATGGCTTTCTTTAGAAGCCGCCGTAAACAGAATAATTGAACAATGGAAAGCATTGCAACACTATTTTTTACTTTTAACGTTTGAAGAAAAATCCATTACAAATGCTGGTAGTATAAGTGAAGCACTAAATAATACAAATTTGGCCTATTTTCTGTTCCTGTTGTATATTTTAAATGAAGTAAATAAAATTAATCGCCTTTTTCAATCTGAAAAAACAATGATACATGTTCTGTTGCCGCTTTTATCATCATCATTTCATACTATTCTTCAAAATTTTGTTAACATTAATTTAGTTGGAAATATGGATGTTGATATTAAAAATGTTGATAATCATTTGAACTATGAGGAAATGTTCTTCGGTGTTCACTTTACGGAACATGCTAAAAACTTAACAATTGAGGATGTCACAGAAATAAAAAAGAAATGCGTAAGTTGTTACATTAAATTGCTAGACGAAATTAGAAAACGATTTAATGTTAAAGATGAAAGAATGAAGCTCTTGGAATATTTAAACCCGATGAAAATTCAAGAAGCGCGTATGCCGTGCATTATGCCGCTTATTGAAGCATTTCCATTTACCAATATTTCAAATGAAGAGATAAATATTCAGTGGCGTAGTTTAATGTTAGATTCAAAAAAAAGAATACAATATTTGTATGATAAAAATAATGTAGTTCAATTTTGGATAGCTTTGGGGAATGAAACTAATACACTTGAGAAAACATTATTTAAAGAATTATCGGAGTTTATGATAACACTGTGTACTTTTCCCCATAGTAGTGCTGCTGCGGAACGCATCTTTTCAATGCTGAATACTATTAAAAATAAAAAACGCAGCAAATTATCCATTAAAACTGTCGAAATGTTAATGTTTGCTAAAGAACTACTTCCTAAGAATGATAAAACTATTTTTGAGCCACCGTTGGAACTTTTGAAATACTCGGATAAGTTTAAATTTTTGAACGGTGAATACTGTAAAATATAGCGATCATGCACATTATAAGTCAACGGACGTATTTTTCCCCAGCAAAATTAATGTCGATCTTCTGGCCAACATATACACGAAATTTACAAACGTTATAGGCAGCCGTAACTTAAACACACATAGTTCCGTGCTAGAAATGAAGTCCTATTGGCTAAAAATCCTTTTCTTTGATGTCAAAATTTGTATAGAATTATTCAGTGGTGAGTTCAGCTTAGTGCAACCATCGTTATTCACGAGCATTATGAATTATATGTCAAAATAATATGTTTTTGTTTATGTTTTAATATTATCAACATAGTTGAAATAGCATTATTTAAAATGTTAATAACATTGCCAATTTAATACAATACCACGTATGTATTTTACATCTCGAACTCTTGGTTTGAAGAAATGTGTTTTATTGTGATATTTTTATATATTGAAAAATCTAGAAAGTCATTGCATTTTTTGTCTAAATTTGCTTTAAACCTAGCAATGCCTTCTTATATTACAAAATACCATGAACGATATGTGATTATTTTTTGATGAAATATTTTTATTTTTTGAGCTGTATTTTTGTCAGAACTACATTTGTAGAAATAAATACTGAAATATACTGTTTGAAATGAATCTACTGCATTTACTGCACTTTTTTTCGCTTTTACTGCAATTATCTCTTCTTGAAGTGACAACACTGGTTTGCTGCCTCAGCAGAAGAGGATGGTTGTATTCGCCGAGATTTGGCCTTATCTGGGGACGCGTGAATGCGCTGGTAGGCTAGAGCTGTGGTGTCGTGGGGTGGATTCTTTTCCCAGCACAAGACCCACTACAAAGACATTTTTCGCATCGACGAATTTCGGGGTCAAAGGAGTATCGACCGGAGTCGAGAAAGGAGGCAACCTACTAAGGGCTATCAAATGGCTGATCCAGAGGACAAATAGGGCTTGAGAAAACGGACGGACTAGCAGAGATTTCGTCTTTACGCGACGATACTTATGGCCCACAAATAAGAGTTTGGTACCCGGATGGCAGTGGTGCCCCCTCGCACCCTCCCAACCGGATCAAGATCGACGTGGCCATGTATTTCCCATTTGAGTGAAAAACTCATGCAAAAGTACTTTGTATGACTTTTTCCCTCAAATGAGGAATACAAACGTAACCGATTTATGCCATAGCGCTATGCAATAAAATCACATAACCTTATATCATAAAAGGGCACGCGAGCGAAAGACCACTCTTCCCGGGAAGAGCCCCTGTTAAACAAAAAAGGAAACAGCGCGCTGGATGGCTAGCCCATTTTAGCGAAGGAGCCTGCCATCGATGCGGGTCCTATACCCGGTCATGTTGAATCAAAGGGAAAGACCAAGCTTTTATCTTATAGCAATCCATTTATTTTATAATTCCTTACGTTATCTCATATTAACAAAAACCAATTTTCATAATGTTCGTAATTTTTAAGGTTTCAATACTAATTATTTCTGTAATATCAAATAGGAGATATTTTTTCTTTTTCAAATCAATTTAAACGCAGCAAAAGCACTAGCAAATTCAAGAAGTTATTTTATCTCAGCTTTTCAAATGCTTTCTTTTCGACGAATTGCAATTCCAGACTTCAAGAAGCAATATTTGCATGTATGTGTATAAATATATATGTATATGAATTTTGAATTGCATAAGCAACTTTGACAACTTTCATGAACTTTTTACTTGTTTTTCATAAGTACATGCTTCATATAACTTTATAAATTTAGGAGCCCATTTAAATATTATATCAAATTAACTGCTATTAGCATTAAATACCTCAAACCGAGTTTCTGTTAAAGAATCTGCACAGCAGCTTTCAAAGAAAAATAATTACAACTGTTTGTAATTGATGTTATATAAATTAGCAATGATTTACGAGTGCATTTAAAATTTTTACATCAATTCAATATACATTCATCCAAGCAAATTAATAACGTTAAATTAAGGTTAAGTAATGACTATCATTTCACTCTCTTATTAAATTGAAGATATTTCCTTTAACTACTATACTTAATAGCGAACTATTTAAGTGAAATTGGTGAATTTGGGAAAAATTAGCATCGTTCAAAAGAAATTGATCTACATTTACTTAACCATCTACCTATTTATATTTTTCACTACATCAAACATGTTTCCCTAATTGAATGTTTTTAGCGTCTGCTTTGAGTCAGTTGTAAGTACAAATTTAAAACTGATATATAACGATGCCTTTCTATCAGGCAGTTTTCCAAGAGAGCAGATCATCTAACAACTTTACCATTGTTAGATTAGGTCCTAAACGTGTAACTTCTTCGCGAGCTTCCCGGTCTAGGGATTTTAGTTTTCCACTCGTGTATTCTACCTGAGCCGATTGTTTCAGAAAATTCCAGATTATGTTGGTCGTCTAGAACAGTCTGGAATTTTCTATTATCCTAAACCAGCCAATTCGAAACTTCTACCAATATCAGTTGCCGCAAACCACGAGATTATCTATGATTAGGGCTCAAACCGTGAGCACCAAACGAAAAAAAAGAAAATGCAGGTATACAGCAACCGGACGGCCGAAAAGAAACCCACTTTTTACAGTGCCTCAAAATTTCACAGTGCAAACGAGTATTTTCTTTACACTTGTGTAAAATTTGTTGGTAAAGTGTTCAATTTCAACAGGAACTACAGTATAGACACAATCATTTGTAGTTCACGATAGAATTTCACCAGCAAAAATAATTTTCGATAGAAAATCGTGTTATTTTTCATTGCCCCTATAAACTTGGGACACTATCTTTTTAAAAAAATTACATAATAAACGAACAAGTTGTCGTAGGCTCACCAAAAAAATACAGAAATCGTGAATTAATTTGGTTTAAAAACATTAAAAATTTGACTAAAAAACTGGCTGCCCCTATAAATTTGGGATACACTGTACTCGTATATGTAAAACTTGAATATGCTGCTTATGCGGCAGTCCATGAATTATAGCCAAGCTGAATTTATCTTCAGTGAGATCTTCACAGTAGCTTTTATTTTCCGAATACTCCTTTGATTTTAGATGACAGTAGTCATCTCTTATTTGAAGATACAATCCCAATATGGCGGTGAGCTTAGAAAAATCTTCTTGACACTCATTAAATAATCGCATAAGTCGAATAGCTGACATAAATAATCCGCCTGTTTTACGTATCGTCATTCGTTTATGACATGATTCTGTAGGACAAGTGAAATTATCTCGTCAATAAACTTACATGCCTTGTCCTCGATGTAGTTCTAACAATTGTTCTGCATAAACTTTTGCAGCCTCTGGATGTCCTAAAAGTCAAACTTTTTCTAATGCCAAAAATAGTACATACTAGGCTGTATTTATTGTACTAGACTAGAATTGTCTTCAATGTCGTCAATTAGAAGACTAGAGTTGTGGAGCATTTGCACGATCTCACCGATTAGTGCCAATTTCTCATCTGGAATTTGGAGCCAATGATTTAGTGCCAAGGCTAGTTTGGCCTGAATTGTTTTGATAATTCACTGCCCGCATCACAGAACAAATTCAACAATTCCAATAAATACTGACGGCACGACAGTCAACCTTTACACACATTCGTATAGAAGGCGGTCGAGAAATGTTTGTCGTTTGTTGTATCTTGAAAACGTACGATTCACTGCACTGCAGTTGCTTTTATAGAACCTCGACTTTTAAATAATCCGTAAAAACTGCCCAACAAGTATTAACTAAGACGCGATGTTAATAACATCATATGGCACCGATCCAAATGGTGACAAAACTTTGCGAATTACAAAAGGGTCCTATCAAACAAAAATTTGACAATTTCTCCGTGGTTCTTCACGATCTCCCGTTCACTGCCTCATCCGTCCAAAACTTTTTTCTTTTCACTTTTCCGTGTCGCAATGGTACCTCAAATCGGCTGCTGGCTCAGTCGAGTTTGATTGCATGCGGTAATACAATACACAGATGGGATGCACTAAGTCGGTGCTCCCATGTCTGAAATTTTAATTTGCAGATTTAGAATTTTTCAAAAATTTAAAGAAGTAAAGAAAAATGAAAAAAATTTTAAACAATGATTATATTGAAATGTCATAAAGAATATAATTGCAGAGAGTCGTTTAAATTTAATATAAAGAAAAAGTGATATAAAATTATATTTAGTAATAATAATAAGAAAAAAATATTTTATAAATAACAACTTTGAATGAAAGTAATGAAAACTTTCTTTCCTAAATCTGCAATTAAAATTTCGAATACGGGTTGGGAAGGTTTTCGAGCGGTTTGCTTGTGTGACTGCTCAATTACTACAGGATCGCTGACATTTTTGAAGTAGCTAGGGTTTTTCGATTTCACAAGGAGAAAGAGAGGCATTTTATGCGTCCGAGTAGCATTTGCACAAACTCATATTGTTACTCGCTCTTTACTTGCAGGAGCACCTGTTTTAATGAAAAAGGGGGGGGGGAGATCCCCGATGGCTAGCTCATGAGTGGGGCAGCCACTCAACGTGGTGGATCCCTTATCCGGCCGTGGTTCAAAAACAGAAAGACCGAATTGTTGGGTTTAATTACTTTTTCATTATTATTTTGTTCCATCAACTTCAATATGCAAAAAATTGATTCTGGTTCTTATATGTATAGCACTTCATTACATTGACTGGCATGTCAGTATCAAACGCAGAACAAAAGTCATATGTTTGCTAATCTTGAAATCTAAGTTTTACAAGCATCCACTCATTTAATTCCTTGGTTTCTTCTGTTAGCGTTGATTTCAATCCAGTTACGATGGTGATAATAATTTAATAAATACTTATTCAATAAGATGCCAATTGTATAATAAATTCGGTCAAATGTCCTCAACTGCAGATTTGCACAGTTTCAACTCCGTTACCGACGATGGACACTTCGGTCTGCTCTAAAAGGGTATGTATGTAGCTAATTGTACCGCTGTTGCTGCAATTGATTTTATTCACCCACAAGGAGCTGTATCGGGCAACCCATTATTTTCTTCTCAGTAAACTTGACCAAGGAACGACAACGAACCCATCCCTGTAAACACCCAAGACGGCTGCACCGCATATGACAACACAATTTTGAAGCACTTAGGACCTTTGTCTTTGTCCCTTTTTATTCCCGATACTATTCACCATTCAAGAGAGCTGAACAAACACTACAGTTTAGTTTGCCGATTATTTGAAGGAATAATATTTATTCCCTACAAAGACCAAAACTCCACGTACGTAACATATGGTGTATCTGTGAGCACTTTGTCTTTGTTTTCATAGGTTATCTTTGATTCACTTCACACTCAATCACAACCAAATAAAATTATAGTGAAATATCAAATAAAATCTCTCCGAACACATTAAAACAAGTTAGGTAGACAGAACTACGTTCGTGCCAAAAGGGTTTTGTACTTAACCTACACACAACTTTTATTTCATTCACAACAAATATATGTTTCCTTTAAAAGAACTCCACTTTAACCAGCCAACATTATGTTCCAATATTACTAAAATCGTTGACTGATTTGAATCTGAAATGTTATTCATCTTATCTGAAAATTTGGAGAAGATTCAATCAAAGGTGTAGTGTCTGGTTCGATGAAAAGCCTATGTAGTAGAAAAATCGTATATGATTGTTGTTATCGGAGAAAATTCAAATGGTTGTAAAGTCGGTAAATTTTTTTGAAACATAGAATAAAATGATATTTTGAAGAACTACTTAAATGGCTGCTTTCAGCTAATTTAATGATACTGATAAAGTTTTACTGGCAAAAATGTGAAATCCTACCAAAGCGGAATTATGTTAATGTTTTTTATTATAATAGAAGAATCTATGACAATTATGTGTAAAATAAAACACCACCCAAATGCTTGCCATGGCTACGGCGGCATACTTCTATCCGATGGTCCATATTTTCAAAGACTCTGAGACATAATTGAGGTTCAATGTCGTTAATGTGCTGAGTTATCTCATCCTTTAGCTCTTGAATTGTTCTTGGCTTATTGATGTATATTTTTTCCTTTAAATATATAAAAATTTATTTAAATATCTTTTGAAGTCCAATGGTATCAAATCACATAATCGTGGCGGCTAATTAACATCGCCACAACGTGAGATAACACGGCCATTGAATTTCTCGCGCAAAAGAGCCATTGTTTCGTTGGCTGTGTAGCAAGTGGTACCATCCTGTTGGTACCACATATCGTCTAGATTCATAACCTCAATTTCTGGCCACAAGAAGTCTGTTATCATCTCGCACTAGCAAACACCATTCACGGTAACTGCTTGGCCATTCTCATTTCCGAAGAAGTACGGCCCAATCGCGCCGCCAGCCCATAAACCGCACCAAACAGTCACTCTTTGTAGAAGCATCGGGTTTTCAACAATCACTCGTGGAGTTCCATTTAGCCAAATGCGGCAATTCTGCTTGTTAACGAATCCACTGAGGTGAAAGTGTGCCTCGACACTGAAGATGATTTTGTTTGTAAAATCTCCATTCCCTTCTGTCTGTTCAACCAACCATTCGGCGTTTTGCCGACGCTTGAAATGGTCAGCAGGCTTCAGCTTTTGAGTCGATTGAACCTTGTACGCGTGTAAATTCAAATCTTTATTCAAAATTCGCATCAGTGATGCTCGTGAGATGTCCAATTGTTGGGCACGATGACGAGTCGAGGTTGACGGCTCTTCTGTGAGACTATCGCGAAATCACGAAGTGCACGAAACGCATTTTGACTTGAACGCTCGTTTTCCTGAAAATGCCTCAACAACCTTAACGCGCTGCTCAATTGTGTATCACTTCACATTTGAATTTGTCAAGCGCTGAAACAAAGAAATGTCAAATTAAGTTGGGCGCAAAACTTGACGTTAAAGTTTGACTCACAGTTAACATCATGCGTAATGGTTGGACCACCCTTTAGTAGTAGGATTTAATTTTTGTCAGTAAAACTGTATCAGAGTCATTAAATTAGAAATCAGCAATTTAAGTAGTTCTTTAAAATATTACTTTATTCTATAAATTTTAATAAAATTCACCGACATTATAGCCATTTGAATTTGCTCCGATTACAACAATTGTGATTTTTCTACTACATGGGCTTTTCATCGAACCAGACTACAAATTTTCAGATAAGATGAAGAAGATTATATTTGTTGTGAATGTCATAAAAGTTTTTCTTGAGTTAAATCATTCTATTTATCCACATATCGTAGGTTAAGTACAAAATCCTCTTGACATGAGCGTACTTTTGTCTACCCAACTTGTTTGTTGTTGTAAAGTGTTGAAATGGCAAAACTTAGGGAAGAAGATATAAGAAGACTCGTGGATCATTGGATCAAGTAGATGTCCAAGACGACGGAGATGATGAAGGTATGAAAGTGCCTATAGAAGTTATACCGGATATTGAAGAACCAATAAAAATGATCACCGGAGTGTTCCAGCCCTGGTGCCCTCGAGCTCCTTATTCAACTTTTCGTGCCCAATGTTTCACCTCGCGCACCGGTACCAAGAAGACGAAGACAATCAAACGCTCCTGCAGATGTCGATTTCCAGTGGAGTTTTGAAGTCAAAGAATTATCGCGGAAACAGTTCATAGGCCATGATGAACTACCTCGTCAACAGGTATTATTTGATTCTGACACTGCTATTTATACAATTTTCCGTAAAATTGTTGATGATGACGTAATACAATGAGATGGCAACAAACCAATTTGCATGATCAACGATTGGTACAAGAACTTGCCTATTCACATAGTCACAAATTACGTTGGTCAGATGTGAATGAACCCGAAATTTTAAAATTTCTTGGCGTTGTATTTCTTACGGATGTAGTAGTTATCCCAACGTTTGAATGCTATTGAAAGAAAGATGATATTTACTGTCATCTATTGCTCCATAAGATAAATATGTCTTACAAATATCATCTATTGCTCCATAAGATAAATATGTCTTACAACAGATTTCGGTTGGTCCAGAGATGCTTGCATTTTTGTGATAACAACGCGCCCAGAGATGAGAATGACCGGCAGTACAAAATCAGTCCCTTGAGAGATTTATACGCCCGACCAGATTATTGTAGTTTACTAGCCAATGGTTCACTTCCGTGGTAGACTTCCTGCAATACATAACCTCGAAGTCAAATAAATATGGCATAAAAATCTATAAGCTGTGCTCTGGATAAGGTTACACGTATGATTACCAAATTTACAGCGGACAAAGTGTACAAGTTTTTAGCTTGAATACCTCTGGGAGTATAGTTGTAACATTAGTAGGAAGTCTCCTCGATGAAGCTCGCTGCATAATAACTGAAAATTACTACACGCAAATATGGATCTTTGTGGCACAATGAACAAAAAAAGAAGAGGTTTTCCCAAAGATGTGATGGATGCTAAACTGGCGACAGGTGAAATTGCAGTGAAACAAAAGAATGAAAACGTGACTGTACTAAATTGGAGAGACAAAAGAGATGTTTGTGCATTGTCAACTTGTCATGGAAAAGAAATATCTTCTACATCTGGACGTATTCCGAAACTCAAACCCAACACGATGCTAAGTTACAACAAAGGAAAAAGGATGTGGCTGTTCAAATGGCTAGAGAAAACTCTCCTATTAGAAAAACTATAACATTGTATAAAAAGGTTGCAATAGACTTACTATCAAAGCTGTAGTACACTGTATGGTTATATATAATGAGTTGTATCTTGGAAGGGGAGAAAAACTGAGCATTCTAGCAGCACATGAAGCTATTGTGAAAAAGTTTTTACAACTTGAATTGTCACAACTGTCACGGAAACTCAACTCTGCAAACATACTCAGATCGCCATTATTACATGCTGGGTCGTCAGAGTCATTAGGATCAGCAGGGGCATCAGCACTACAAGGACCAACATCAGGAAGACTGTCTTCTTCAAACATACGTACCTCACTGGGAAACGTATATTTAGCATCATTGGCAAGAAAGGATCTCATGTCATCCGCAAAATATGCATAGGATGCTATCAAAATCTCCTCGGCGAAGGACGACTTGCTCCATATGCACATGTTAAGGCTAAACGAGTGTCAACGCAATGCAAAATTTGTAAAAAAGCATATTGTATTGATTGTTTTTCGAAAGTTCAAGTTCACCATTGAAACTGTGTTTATTTTCTACTAGGTGGTTTTATTTTGTGCTGTTATAGTAAAACTTAAAAGAATCGTCACGTTTTCGATTTTTCATGCCTATCAGAGCTTTAGTCATAAGTCCAGAAATAAATAAGTTGAGTAAGCAGGAGAGTGCTTCTACCAGAAGGTCTTTGTAAACATTCTAGGGCTAGAAACAAGTTTTCTAATAGCGTGAATCGATAACTTGAATTATTCATCCAACACTTGGATATGAAATCGTTCAAATTTATAGAAAAGATGCACATGTTTATTTTATGCCAGCACCGGTGATTCACACAGCTTCTCCTTCAGGGTCTCAAAGGCTGCCTGGCATTGTTCATTCCAGGCAAATGGACGATTTTTCTCGGTTAGCTGATGGAGACACTTAGCTATTTTGGCAAAGCCTTTGACGAATCTTCGAAAGTAGGTCCCCAGACCCAGAAAACTTTGTAGTTGGCGGTTGTTGTTTGGTCTTGGCCAGCTTTTCACGGCTTCAATTTTCTTGGACCCCTTTTGCTGATACAACGTGTCCAAGGTATTTGACTTCAGCTGCAAAGAGGGTACACTTGTCGGGACTAAGTTTCAGATTCGTCAGTCGCAATCGAGAGAAAACCTCTTCTAAGTTCCGCACATGCTCTCCGAAAGTTCTCCCAATAACAATGATGTCATCTAGGTACACCAAGTGGGTGTTCCAGGTTAGGCCTCGTAGCACGGATTCCATCAGGCGTTCAAAAGTGGCTGGAGCATTGCAAAGCCCAAATGGCATCACCACAAATCGCCACAATCTGGTTCCAACTGAAAACACTGTCTTCTCTTGGTTCTTCTTGTCGATTTCTACCTGCCAGTAGCCACTCTTGAGATCGCGTGTCAAAAACCATGATGCGTCGGCTAAAGTGTCCATGATGTCATCGATGCGTCGGAGCGGGTAACTATCTTTCTTAGTGACGTCGTTGAGCTGCCTAGCGTTGACACAAAAACGAGTGCTACCATCCTTTTTCTTTACTAGAACTACTGGCGTGGCCCATGGGCTGACAGAAGGTTCGATAACGCGTTTTTTTTTTCATGTCCGAGATCAGTGCGCTCACTTCTCCTTGTTTATTTAGGAAGACGTCTCGGTGCTTGTCGAATTGGCTTGGCTCCCTGTGTGTCTATAACGTGAGTTACCATACTCGTTCGGCCATGATCATCCGGGCTTGTTGAGAGGATGTCACTGTACTTGGTGACCAGATCTGGCAATTTGATCTGCTTCAATATTGCAGACGTGGATTCCCGGGCTTTGTCTGTGTCTTGCCTCTTTTTCCAATGATGGTCGTGAGTAGCTTCCAAAGAAGTGATGGTGGAAACAAGCTGGCAGCTTCCGATGACTTCTCCCGCTTTGATGCTCGTGGTTGAGTCTGCGGTGTTAAGGACTCTATCCGGCACGTATCCGTTCCTTATAGATCTTACAAGGTATCGTCCTACAATCAAACTGCGCAATGTGGACGTCTTCGTTGGCTCTATCAGATAAGATCGGTGGTCTCCAGAATCACCATCAAGCTTGGCCCATACAATTTCTTCGGCAGAATTAGGTACATCAGTGTCGGTACATAATATTGCATTCATCTTGGAAATTTGGACGCTGGGATCCTCCATCAATACTTCGACAGTCTGCCATTTCAATACCCGTTTGCCCAAATCCAACGTGACTCCATGTGGTCGCAGAAAATCCATTCCGAGAATGCAGTCATCCATAATGTTCGCGACCAGAAAATTATCTCGGAACGCAAGGTCTCCCAACTGTATCTGGGGGTTAATCTCTCCGTGGACAGGTACAGTTTCTCCCGTTGCTGTCCGTAGTGAGGAAATTCTGCCCTTGTGAAGTAGTTGTTGCCTCACATGGTCTGGTTGGATAATCGATCGGGTTGCACCAGAGTCGATTGTTATGGTGCAATGTTCTCCGTCAACTTGACTCGGAAGGCATAAGTCCGCTTCTCCACGATGTAGTCTTGATACAGTGATGGTGGTGCTGGGGACGTCGATCCCCCTAGCCAACCTCTGCCCCACGAAGTTGGCTCTTATATGTTTCCCGACCACTCAGTTTGAAGGACTTCCATTCTGGGCTCTTGACTCGGTCTGGTTCCCCTCCTAGCTGCACACCCTGGACAATAGCTCGTTTTTCTTCGCTTCTTGCAGTCTCTTTGCAGGTGCCCCTTCTCTCCGCAATTCCAGCATCTAGGCGCACCATTTACATGCGGGTCTCGCTCAATTCCCATACGCTCACACCTGCACTCGTCTGTCACTACCTCGCGAATCCGGGCATTGCTACGGGCCAAATTTTTCGCTGCCTCAAAGTTCAGACTATAAGCCAATGCATCCTTAACTGTTTGCTTTTGAGCTAAACGCATAGCTTGTTGCAATTCCTGATCTTTTAATGCGCTGATGAATGCTTCTGTCGCTGCGTCATCTCGACGTTCTGGGTCGCAAGCTGGGTAAACCAAAAGCGCCAGTCACTCAATGTCTTGGGCTAGCTGCCGTATAGTTTCGCCAGACTTCTGCATCCGATGTCGTAGCTGTGACCGATAAATCTGCTTTAGATGATCGTCTCGCATGTCGAGCGCGTTCATGATAGCAACCGAATTTGAGTGCAACTCAACGGGGATAGTCTGTAAAAGCTCGGGAGCTGGGCCTCTTAGAGCAAGAATTAATGCTGTTGCTCGTTCCTGCTCATTCCAGTGATTTGTCCTAGTGACGGCTTCAAACTGTGCTTTGTAAATGCTCAAGACCGTTTGCCCGTCAAATATTGGTGCCTTCACATTTCTGGAGATGCTATGCGCTGCGGTTACAAGTGGGGTTGGTGAGGTAGTTACCACTACCTTTGCTGCTTCCAATTCATTTTTCACTTTTTCCATCTCATGGTTGATTCTCTCTTCGACCTGGCTGATCTCAAAGTCGACCTGGAAAACCTTTTCCTCGACGTATTTAATTTGTTTATTCAGGCTACCGAGCTCCGCTTTTATTTCGGCTGACTGTTCTTGCACTTCCATGATTTCGATCGCTTGTTGGTCCAGTTTCGCTGATTGTTCATCTAGCATCGTGGTTAAACTTGACGACTGTTCACTTGCTTCGCTGATTGTTCATCTAGCTTCGCAGTCAGACTGGATGACATCAGCATTAACATTTGCATTAGCGCATTTTCTGGCTCCTTTGATTTTGGTGTTTCTACTTCTCCACCTTCTGCACCTTTTTCCGCATTTGAGGGCTCACCCAAATCCAGATTCACATTCAATCAGTATGCCCTTTGTACCTTGTGTGGCCAGATTTCGCTGTTTCAACTCCTCCTTGAGCTCCGATATGGTCAATTGGTCAATTTTTAGATGAAAATTTCGTGGCATTTTTATTGTTTCGGCTATTTTTCTACCAGTTTCCACGTTATACTTCACTATTGTGCACTTTATAAGTGTTTAAAAGTTTTTCACTTTCAACATTTTATTTTTCACTGCTACCACCACTGTTGCGTGTTCTGGTTCGTGGCGAATAATTTTAATGTTCCGAGAAATTGAAAACGCAATGTCTTTTTAATTAAATTAAAAGAGTTTATTTAGTTACTTAAAAATGCACAATCACTTATTTAACTATTTCACAATTTTAATTTTCACTATTGCAAGTCGAACTTCCACTTGTCCATAAATTTCTATCGCAAATGTCTTCTAAAATCACTTCACAATTAACGAAAATCACTTTTCTATTACTCGATCAATATCACTTTTCTATTCGCTCCACACTTTCGCAGTTTTCACTATCGCGGTTCTAATGAATACTCCCCCCATTCATTCAGCTCGCCTTTATATAGGGTCTCTACCCATTCAACCCATTTCTCGTACATTGGCAAATGTTCTGCCGAGAGGTACCTGGTATATTCGAGCAGCTTAATGAATGGAGTGACGTCACTTTCAGATGATGATCATGCTTGGTGGGTTCTGGTGGTTTCGAGTAAATTCACTTTTTTGATCATGAGGTTCTTAATGGTTGTGAAAACAATTGCAACAGAAGCTCGCAAAATTATTCCGGCATGTAACAATATTTTCAAACCGAAAGACGAACAAAATTGTTAAATAGCCCATTAGCATGTAAAACTACTAATTGTATAATTCGTTTAAATCATCAAACCGATGTCGAAGAAATTGAAAAGGGATTATTACTAATTGTAAATATAAATGAACAAATGAATCAAAATTGTAATGAAAGAAGATACTTTTTAAATGGAACATATGTAATTCGTTTTAGTAACTGTAATGTAAATATTAGAGAGAAAACATATACCAACCAAATCAAAGAATTTCAACAAATACTTGTTTTAGAACCAATCCAAAATATATTTAACTATAGTTACGAATTAAATACTGAAAACCTACAATGACAGACAATTAAAAATATTGAACAAATAATAGAAATAAATTATAGCCATAAACAAAATACAATTTTAAGTGTATCATCGATTGTCCTACTCATTTTAATATTACTTACCTTTGTCGCTCTGTATTGTTAATCCAAATATTGTAAGAAATCAATCAAAATTAATGTACAAAATGAAAAATCAGCAATTGTAAAAACACTTGTAATGAGCATTGTTGAGGACAACAAAGAATCTAAGGAGGGAGGAGTTATCAGTAATAACCATAAACGAATTCGAATATTAGATCCAAGTAGTTCTATTGTGACTGGGTGATGAAAGTGACTAGTTGGTATGATGAGACAATAATAATACACACGTTAATTGATACATATTTGTATTGAACACAATAGACATGTTACATCGGGAAAGGCCGATACGAGACTGACTGTCAGAGGAACGGCACATAGAAAATTACGATTCACAATAGTCTCCCCCACTTAATTAAAACATATAGAAATATAATTTTAATTCTATTATTCGGTGACATAGTCTTTCAAGAAGTTTGGAGGACATCGTTGACGAGCAGATCTGCGTGGTGGTAGCGTCGGGTTGTTTGTGTTCCCGTCTGCTCGTGTCTGTTGGTCAGGAGTGCCAGTAATTGTTTCTAGCTGATTGGCACCTGGCGCAGTCAATGGCGTAGGCTGTATGTCCATTGGTGGTAACTCATCAGCTGGCATGTGTCGATATGGAAGACCTGGGCTTGGGGCTGGTCTTTGCTGAGATGAAAAGGTGACTTGTTTCTTCGGGACCAGTGTTGAATTGTTTGTCGATGTGCCTTTATATAGTTCGGCCTGAGTCTGCGTCAATGATATAATGGTACTGACCCAGTTTTTGATCGACAGTCCCAAATTGCCAGCTATCTTGATTGTTCAGGTGCATTCTTGCCTGAACTCTCTCTCCCATTTGGAATGAGCGGATGTGACAGCTGCTTCGGCTCGTTGGCATTACTGCTTTTCTGTTAGGCAGGAGAGCATCAAGGCGTATTCTAATTTTCCTTTTCAGGTAAAGTTCTGCTGGTGACCGTCCGGAGGCTAATGGTGTGGCACGGTATCGAAAAAGGATATTTTGTACTTTTGTGGCTATTGGTGATGAGTCTTCAGCTGCAGCTTTCAATCTTCTTTTCAGGGTTTATACATTTCTTTCTGCAAGGCCATTAGTTGATGGGTGACCTGGCGCAATAAACTTCTGAAACATTCCCCTTTCTTTACAGTGTGTCTGGAACTCTTAACTTTTAAATATGGCAGCATTATCTGATACTAGGACAGATGGGTAGCCATGCACAGAGAATATGGTTTCTAGGAGTTCGATAGTTGATGCTGATGATGGTGCTTCTTTGAGTATTCGAACTTCAGCCTACTTGGTTTTTGCATCGACACACATTAAGAAATAATGGTTGTCAAGGGGGCCTGCATAGTCGATATGTACCCTCTCCCAGTTGTCATCTGGTGGGTCCCATGGATGAATAGCGGCTTTCTGTGGATTGTGCCGGACTTGGGTATAGGATTCACAGGTTTTAAAAATTTGGTCGATGTCCTTGTTTAACCGTTGCCAATATACATATCGTCTGGAGAGTTGTTTGATTTTTGTAATGCCCAAGTGTGAGGTATGCAGTTCTTCCAGGATTTGGCGTTGTAGAGATTTTGGTATGACTAGGCGGTCCAATCTGAAAAGCATACCGTTAAAGATGGTGAATGGTTCATCTCTTTGACTGGTTCTGAGGCTGGTCATCTGGGTTTGAAGGTTTTCATCTTTGGCTGTTTCTTCAATAATAGTTTCTGAAGTTATAGCTGGGCTGGAGATTTGAAGTATAGTTTCAGCATACAACGCATTGACTTCTTCATTCATTGATGTTTCAGATGTTCTGAGCAGTTAGGGAATTGGAGCCCGAGAAAGACAATCTACGTTCTCGTTGTCGTTTCCTTTTTTACAGCGTACCGTGAAGTCCGATCCACTTAGAAAGGAGGCATAGCGTAAAAGACGGGCAGATGTCATCTGAGGTAATGCTCGATGTGGATGAAAGATACGAGACAGCGGCTCGTTATCGGTGACAAGGGTGAAGTTTCTGTATTAACATAGTTGTAGAAGTGTGTGGCTGCTTAAATGATAGCCAAGGCTTCTCTACCAAGTTGACTGTAATTGCATTCAGCTTGGGTCAAAGCTCGAGAGGCATAAGCAATAGGCTTTTCATGACCTTCCACTTCATGACTCAAAACAGCTGCAATACCGGTCGGGCTGGCATCTGTTGTGAGAATCAATGGTTTTGCTGGATCAAAAGGTATTAATACCCTTTCGCTACACAACTCTGACTTTAGGTTTAAGAAAGCAGCTTCAGTGGAGGCTGACCAAACGAATTTTCCATCTTTTTTGAGTAGGCGTCGTAGATGAAAAGGTTTTGTGGAGAAATCAGGAATGAATTTTGCATAATATGTCACCATACTCAAGAATCGTCTTAATTCCTCTACATTTTTAGGACGTGGCATATTGAAGACGGCTTGAATTTTCACAGGTGACATTTCAACTTTATTAAATGAGACTATGTGACCAAGATAGCTCATACTTTCTTTGAAGAAGGAACACTTATTTTTATTTAGATGGAGATCGTTTTCCTTGAGTCGTTCTAAACAAGCAATCAGGTTTCTTGTACATTCTTCCATTGATGAGCCATGGCAGATAATGTCATCAAAATATGCTTCAACGTTTGATAGGCCATTGAGAATTTGTGAGAGTATTCTATTGAATTCAGATGGTGCTGTTTTGATATCAAAACTCAGACGATTCATTTGAAATGTGTCCTTGTGTGTCGTGATTGTTTGGATTTTCTGTCCTTCCGCATCCATTTTGAAGTGTAAATATGCCTTGTGCAGGTCGAGTTTTCAGAAGTACTTTGAATTTCTGAGGCTGTGCAAGACTTCATCAATGCGACGAATTGGATGATTAGCTGAGACTAATTTTGCGTTGACTCCACATTTGTAATCAACACATAAACGAACCACTCCATCAGGTTTAGGTATTACGACGAGTGGTGATCCCCAGTCGCTTGAGGATACTGGAGTAATAATACCTTGTGACTCAAGAATTGCAAGTTCTTCCTCAACTCGCTGGCGCAGTGCAAAAGGGACATCGCGTTCCCTAGTAAAGATGGGTTTTACTCCTTCCCTGAGCTGAAGTTTTATTTCTAGGTTTGTCACACAACCTATGCGTTCTTCGAAAATAGTTGCGTATTGTCTGAGTATGTCTTCAAGAGGAGTGAAAGCGTTGATTGTAACTACATGATCCGAAGTGAGCCGTTCTTTACCGATTTCTTTGAGATCAGTTCCGAGAGTGCGAATCCATATTCGACCCAAAAGTGCATCAAATCCTGCAGGAACAATGAATAGGTCCGCATCAATTTCTTTTTTTTTATATTTTAACGACAGTGAGACTTTCTCTAGGGGCTTTATTATATAAGCTGAGTAAGTGCGGAATGATACCTGTGTTGGTTGTAGGGTAGCATTGAGACCAAGACGTTTGAATGCAGTCTCAGATAGAAGTGAGAATTTGGCTCCTGTATCGACTTCAAATGCCTGTGGCTTGCCATTGAGAAATACTTTGACGATAAATTTATCAGAACCTGGGCTGAGCTCGTATAAGTCTTTAGTGCAGTGAATGTGACCAATACCATATTCTGAGTCAGAGTTTTGATCATTCTGAGAAGACTGTGTTGCGATAGCATGTGTCTTTGAATTTCGAAGAATAGTGGTGATACAGACCTTGGACACATGACCAATTTTCTTGCAGGAAGTGCATTTAAGTGCGTTGCGGTCGATTTTGCATTGATTTGCCTTGTGGTTTGCCCTACCACATTTGAGACAGAGTCCATCAACGCCCAAAGAACGATAGTCAATCCGTGTCATGTGTTGGGACTGTGAGCGTTGGTGTGAACTAGGACTTGTATTTCGACTTTGGTTGGGTTTTGATTTCCTATGTGACCTGTTGACCCTTGAGACATTGTTTGTGCCACTACTGAGATTGGTGAAATTATCTGGGATTTTGGTAAACTGGTTGCTTTCAAAACGTGATGCTTCCAATGCTGTGGCTTTGTTGAGCAGCTCATCGAAATTTTTGAACGCATAGTGTTGTAAGAGCTGTTCTCGAATCCAGTTGTCTTTTACTCCTCTAACAAATTGGGCACATAAAAAGGTGTCAGCAATGGAAATCACTGATTTGCATTTACATTCAAAATAAAAATTACAATCTTTCGATTTCTCCTTCGGGGATGCAACGAATTCTGAGATTGATTGTGTTGGCTGCTGAGTAACATTTAGGAAATAATGCTGAGCGACTACAGTTGAGACAGGTGGTGACAACATATTTTTGAAAAGTTTGATTAGCTCAACAAATGGAATATCTTTCATGGGTTTCTCAGGACCCAATAATGCAGCTAAGTTGTTATAATGCGTAGAGCCAATTGATGCACATAACAATTGAGACTTTGTGACAGGGGAGTCCACATTTTTGAGACTAGAGTAATTGTCAAAACGTTCTAAATAAGAAGTAAATCTTTCCTTCTTGGCGTCATATGATTCGACTTGGGGAGCTGAACCGGATCCACTTACCCCAATGCGGCAGTGAAGACTGAGAGAAATTGTTCGAATTGTTGTTGATCCATTTTCCCAGCTGAAGCTGTCTCGGAAACGACACGAAAATAATGGCGGCTGAAAACGTGGCGGCTACGCGGCGGAATCTAACTGTTTCACTGTGTCACACTGGTTTTCACTGGCAGTCGCAAACGATTTAATCCTCGTCGCCAACTTATTTTGACTGGGTGATGAAAGTGACTAGTTGGTATGATGAGACAATAAGAATACACACGTTAATTGATACATATTTGTATTGAACACAATAGACATGTTACATCGGGAAAGGCCGATACGAGACTGACTGTCAAAGGAACGGCACATAGAAAATAACGATTCACAATAAGTTCTTACAACCACTTAAGATTCTTTTGATGATTCATTCAATTTCAATATCCATACTATCAATATAGAGGAAGTTAATGTTTATAAATCAAACCCATTTCAATAGAAACGAGTGTAACCATTTCAATAGAAATGAATGTAACCACTTCAACAGAAACGAATGTTTAGACTCGAGTCATCAAAAATTTAATGATTGAGTTACAGAAGTTGCATTCTGCGATTTCAGCATTCCTTTAAGATTCTTTGTTTGGTAATATTATTTAAGTCTTTTGATGTGTTTAGAATAAGTTAGTCTTTTGGTGAACTCAGTCTAATGAGCTTCAATTCATTCACTTGTGTTAATAAAGTTTATAGTAAAATAGAAATCTTGTTTTTTAAAAACCTATTAAATAAGGAAGGTTTTATAGCCCGCGTGAAAATTTATTTGAGCCTTGCCAATTCAATCACGCATAAGCTAGCTGACACGGTCGAGTACGCTGTCTAAGCATATCTCACTAGCTTTTTTGCATGAACTCTATTTATGCATCAATTTCACTACAGTTTAATGTCATCTAGTAACATCAAATATTGAACGTGAATAACCGCTGTAGAGTATTAAGAATTCACACACGTTCATACTTATTTGACAAAATATGAGATATTGCAACATGATGTTTTTATTCCCTGTTTGGACAACTGGTGTTGTTTCTATGAATTGCAGAATTTCTTATCATGGTCGACGAGAATCTAGTATAGTAACGCTATGAGAATGACTCAATTGCCTGAAATTAGAACAAACGAAAATCAACGCATTTGCAATGCTTGCCCTGCAATTCATGATTAATTATCTTTTCTTATCTATTTTCAGAGTAACGTAAAAATGAATAATTCATAAAGCCTTCGTATTCGTAATTATAGGCATTTAAAAGTGATTCGCTTTATGATGAAATAGTTCATATTAGTTACAATTTCCCGCCTTCGCTACGTTAGCACAAAGCCAATAACTTCACACATGTCTTCATCACTACAAATGGTCCCCATTTATTAACGCGATTATTTATCAAGGGACTCATCAGTCAATAACAGATCCTCATATCCATTACATCAGTTATTCATTCATTAAAATATATTTCGATAGTAATGGCAAAGGACTATCAAACAGCATTCACAAAGTCATTCCATGGCATGTAGGACATACACTAGACATTCTGTTTGTAAATATTATGCATGATAAACATTAATAATGTTCAGCTTGAGATGTAATCTGCATGTATGATAGTTATTTGTATCTGCCTTCAGACATTTGAATGCTGGGCGGAGAGGTAAATGTATGCAGGAAGTTAGCTCCCATACGTGTCTGCGGTTAGGGCCATTATCAGCACTTATTGCCAGAATGTCTATACGAGTATATTGTCTATTTATTGACGAATTCTACATGCACTTGCCTGTTTGGAGACAATGTATTACGTAAATTTGGCTTTCTTGTCCGGCAGGATCATCTTAAATTGCGAAGATATTTAGTAAATGCCAATTCGAAATGTTGTTATGTAAATTATGCGACAGTCATTGTCTTTTGTTCGGATCGACAATTGTACAGAAATGGATTTCTATAACCATTTTTGTATGGCGCTGGAACGAAATGCTTAGATAATAAAAGGATGTGACATATTTCGAGCTGGGTGTGGTAATTTCTGTTCATTCTAAAAACTTCTTCATTCCGTTAAAGGCAAAAATAAACAAGGCCATCTAATATGCAACAATTATTATATGATTTAGTTGTACATGGAACCATGTATTTTCTATTCAGATTGACTTTAAGATATACAACATTATCGACGGATTGGAGTTTTCTTTCTCGTATGAGTCATGAACTTAGTTTTAGTTTCCCTAACTCGTAGACCGATTTGGCTTGATTCAGATTGTA
Organism: Odontomyia ornata; assembly: GCA_963969285.1. Lineage (NCBI taxonomy): Eukaryota > Metazoa > Arthropoda > Insecta > Diptera > Stratiomyidae > Odontomyia > Odontomyia ornata. The sequence goes on from OZ017738.1 coordinate 145,883,876, forward strand.
AACTGAGAAATGCTTCTTTAGCATCTGAAATTAAACGTGACATAATACTGACACCATCAGCAAATGTTAACAATAATGTGGACTTGAACATGAGTACATGAGAGGCTTACGCCATTGTATTTCTGATGACGTATTCTAGTGCAATATTAGAAAGCTTTGGGCAAGTCGACCCCCTTGTTTTTAGTTTGATTCCACTTTGAAGCTTTTCATTAGTTTGCCGTTTACCTTGTCCTGGAACTCTGTATTTAGCATCGTGACCTTGACCATGTGAACTGATCTTGTTGGGACGCCAAAGTCAAGCATTATTTTGTACAGGGCATTTCTGTCGACACTGTTGTATGCTCACTTCAAAGAGGTATACACTGGAGACGGCGAGCTTTCATTTCCCATATAAAATATTGAAGTTTCTTAATACATGCTCAATACGAACAAACATTTCATGTCCGTATACTCCAATTTTCGAAAGCTTTTAGACTTTCACGAATGAGCTTACGTATGATTGTCCAAATTCTATCATTGTTCGAAATAAATTTCGAAAAAGCTAAAAAAAGTTCATTATTTTTAGTTTTCTCTCTAATGATCATACAGCATGTAAACAATGCCTCCAAATATTGTTCAACAAACTTCTTTCCTCTCCATAAAATATACTAACAAACTACGAAGTGCGCCACATTTAAATCGTTTTCGATCGAAATCAACAATTGTGACACCCCTGATTTCGGAAATAATGTTTCAGCTGATGGAAAACAGGAAGTTGACAATCCCTGCGGAAATTCCATCAAAGATCGTAATTTTAAAAATTTTCAATGAAAACGCTTGTTTCGGGTGGATTCTATAAGTGATTTCGAAAACAAAGTGTTCAATTTGTAAACGTGAGCAAAAATGTGAACGCGTCATCGAGTATTTTTCATTATTTAGGCAAGTAAAGTGCGGTCGAGGAAACAATTATGTGTCCGGGTATAATTTACGTGATGTTTTCTGTGTTCGTCCAGGTTTTCGGTGCGATTCGTGAATGAAAACATAATTTCGAATTACTTTTTATAGAATTGTTTGCAGCTACACAAATGAGTTGCATATTTTGAATAATAATTTTTCTGAAAAATTATTAGAGAAGAAAAATGTAGTGAAATTAAGGAATTTCAATAAAGTCCGTAAAGGACTGCAGCGATGGTCTGCTGCCTCGGCAGAAGAAGGTGTCGGTATCTGCCGAGAATGCCCTCGTCTGGAGACGCGTGAATGCGCTGGCAGGCTAGCATTGCGGTGTCGTGGGGCGTGTTCATTTCCCCAACACGAGGACCCACTACAAAATTATTTCGCATTCACGAATTGGACTGCTGATCAAGAGGCGACCGAAGTCGCAAAAATTGTAGATAACTACACAGAGGGAATTAGAGCTTGTCATGAGAACAAGGGGAACCTGAAAAGGAAGGCGAACTTGGGACAACCTCGTCATTACCCGACGAAGTTCATGGCCCACAAATGAAAGAGGGGCAAACGGGTGATGGTGGAGCCCCTTCGCACCCACCCAACCGGAATAAATCCATATACGAGTATATCTTGTTGAAGTGGCCAGGTATCTCTTCTGAGTGGAAAACTCATACAACTTGAATTGCATGAACTTTCCCATCAGAAGGGGAGTACCCCGGTGACCAATTTATGACATAGAATTATACGATTTGATTGCATAACTCTATGCCATAAAGAGGCACTCTGCTTGGGCCACTCACCCCACGAAGTCACCTGAAACAGAAGAAGGGTTAATAAGTACCCGGTGGCTGGCTCATGGTTTAGGGGGCAGCCTGCCACCGTACCGAGTCCTATACCCGGTCAGAGTAATCGGAAAGGAAAGACCAAAGAGTATTCTCTTAGCTTGACATTTCGTCCGTTTTATTATGCAACCTCATTACGACAAGTTCTATATAAATTGTGAATTAACTAATTTACTGTGATCAAAGTGAAAGGAAACAAATTATTCTAGCAAATTGATATAATTTTCACTTTAGCTTCTTCTTTTCTTGACTTCATCTGATGCTATTTACAATGTAATTTCTATGCAAATCAACAATCGTAATTTATCTAGACATGCTATTCATCGTTTTACAAGATTCCTTCCTTTTAGAACCAAGTCGTCCGGAATCGACTCTCTTTTCGGAAATCTATACTACCCGCACTCTTTTTCAATTAGTGTTTTTCTATTTTAGTGCTTGCGCTTGGCGGAGACGCAATAAAAAAAAATTATTAAAACGAGCAGCAGTTACTTTTAGAAGGATACTTCAAAACGGTACTTGATACGACCTCAATCACGTAATGCGTGGGGCCATCATGATATATATTAAATATGATATGACATGCAAACTAAAACAAAGAAAATTTAGAGCAAAAATAAAGGGTACTTACCCTAAACCTCCTCCGACGAGCGCTCGTGTTCGGGGCGGGTAAGGCCTGTCGATGCAGTATAGCCGAAAGAGTAAATCCACTTGCACCACCTGGTTTCATCTGATTATACTTCGTTATCAAAAGAAAATTTAGCAGAAATTTTTACTTTCGCAAGATTCCATAAATTTAAACAAAAAAACAAAAGCATAACGGGCGCCTAATCGAAAGCAATCAATGATTGTTTCACGTTTCCCTAAACGCTGAAGCTTACGATGTCGATTACTAGAAAATTGGAAGTCCAATGACTCAATTATTGCCTATGTGAATTCACACGCGACCTAGCTAACTTCCGTCTTATCGGTGGAGACAAATGAGCTCTTTGGAGTACGCTGATTCCGTCAAAATTCATAAAAAATCTCGTTCCCCTCCGGGGTGCATTAAATTCCTACAGAAAGATGGGATTCACGACAATTCAATCGCCCAATCGCTGAAAACGCCACTGTGCAAGCGGGAACAAATCTGGTACCGCACGTAAACTATCGCGAGTTTATTTCACTTATGTCTGGGAAAAGGTGCTCGGTGGCTAATTGAGGAGTCTCACACTACTTCCGATTTCCCGCTGTTGCACTGATCTTTTATTCGAAACTCGTCAAATGGGTAAAACGAAGTGTCGTCCAATTTCACAACTAACGGCTTTCCACAAACTATATCGCACTTCGAAAGAAATGTTTTCCTCAACTTTTCCCTTTTCGTTTCTAACTTTACGATTTTTCCGGGTTTCTAACTTTACGAACTTTCCGCGTTATAAAACTTTTAAAAAAGTGATTGGAGATCCCAATTTCAATACACTGCGGTTATTTTCCACGCGGCGTCCACGCTGTCTCGTGGTTTCGAACCAACTCCCCCCAGCTGGTATAGTCATTTCCCATCAAACAGTTGGTTCGGCTTTACGAACATGCTCCTGAATCTTAGCCATATTACCGTAATGCGTTCCATGCAAACGGAACTTCTCAATGACAAATACATTAGGGAAAATCATCTGCAGCATTGTGAAGGGCCATTCTTTTTCACTCACTCCCGGAGGTTTCATGATTTTCTTATAAGCGTCAAAGTTGCCGTTGCTGAGTTTGTTTGAAATGTGCTTCAATGTGTTCGTGTCGAGCGGCGAGCAAAACTTGCACGTGGGACATTTGTACATCATTCTCTGTAGTAGAGTGCACGGCATGTTCTCTTTTACGCCATGTTGTCGTTCGCAATGCAAATTCCAAGAGAGCATATCATGCATGACCAAGTTGCAAATGTTGCATTTGAAGAATTGCAACGGCCTGCTATGCGCGGCGAGTTGGCGCACATATTCTGATGTCAAAGGTGTGTATGGTGCGTCTGGCACTGGCCATTTATTGGAATCTGTTACATGTGGGGTATGTCCGATTTTGTAATGCTCATCCAATTCCGCGATTTGGTCAAATGTGAAATCACAATGTCCGAACTTGTTTTCGTTCAGAAGATCACGAGTTGCAAATTGTTCCGTTGAATGTTCGAGGAAATGATGGATCGCTAGCTCACGATAATCATTGGTTGAAACCAATGAAACAGTAAACCATGGCGACTGACCTTCTCTCACCTTGGTGGCGGAATTAGGATGTTTTTTCTGCGCATGATCGCTAATAGCAGATACTATGACACCACCAAACGTGCATTTGCTGCACTCAAATCTGTATTTGACTTGATGTTTGTTGGTGAGATGTGTCGTCATTTGGCCTTGGGTGGCAGTTTGAGCTTTACATAGGGTACATTGCCATTTCATAATTGATTTGTGGAAATGAAGATATCCACATCGTTTGCAATGATAGAGATTTGTATCGTGAAACTTCATGTGATGAACAATTTTGTCAGCGCAAATTTTGCTGTTGCAAATTAGAACATTACAATGTGGGCAGGAGAAGTTCCGTTCATTCGGATGGAGAGAGTTTATATGTTGCTTATACAAAATTTCTGTAGAGGTTGCATTCATTTGCATTCACCAACGTTGCACATGAAACGCTTTTGACTAGCAATGAAGTCTGGTATAACGTGTTCTATACGACGAAGTAAGCCATCTGGAGTAGTGGCGTCTGTACTAAGTAAAGGCAAGGGTGAACCTCCTGTTGTGCCCATTCCATTTGTAGCTGGTGGAGGAGGTTTATTTGCATGAGAGCTGCATGCCAAGTTTGTCATTTTTCTCCAAATGTTTCTAGCGAGAGTTCAGACAAGGGCGAGCTAAAGCATAAAAAGCAGAAATAACGATGTTGTTCATGCTGAGCATAATGATTGAAACATTCTGTCGCGCTCTGAACGTTTTCTTGCAATGATGGCAGTTGAATGGTGGCATGTGTGTCATTGTTAAATGTAGTTTAAATCCAGCCTGGCCGTTCACTTTACAGTTTTCAGCGCCACGTTTGTACAATTCACTCGGATGTACGCCTGTTTTTTGTGGTATATCCATGGCTGCATTTAGACGCTTTTCATCTTCTTCAAAAGGGAAAATTAAGAATTTGTCTTATTTTTCCTTAACGATGGAAAACAATTATTATTATGAGGCCGCATGTGCAACAAGTTCGGAAAAGCATTTTCGAGACAATTTTTCAGTTCTGTATAACTGACAATAAGGACCGATTACTACAAAAATGTTAGAAGAAGGTGGGTTCGACGTGTGCACTAATTCTCCTCAGGCCATCACTCTTAGATACACACCGGTGATGGCGACCACCATGCTCAGAGGTGAGGGAGTTAATTTTAATTTTTCTACTTATGCAAACTCAATATGTTTTTTGTATCTGCAAGTTATATTCAAGGTAAATTTCTCTTGTAAGTACTTGTATTAGCTAAACTTTTTTTTTAATTGGATCATTTCACACTTTTCACATCAACTTAATGTAAATCTATACGACAAATTTGCTCTACATTGAAGCTTTTCTAATGTCGCGCGGATATCGATCACTCTTTCGGATGGCTGCGATGTGAAAAAGGTGAAATGATCCAATTAAAAAAAAAGTTTAGCTAATACAAGTACTTACAAGAGAAATTTACCTTGAATATAACTTGCAGATTGTATATGGGAGACGCGAATTTAAAGATTTTCTAGGTTGAAACAGATTTGACGCCGGTCATCAAATTCCGATAACATGCAACTGAAACTCGCTTGCGTTTTAAGAATTTACGCGCTTTTTTCTGATTTTTATTCCTACGGATTTAAATGGGTCTAAGTTATCAGTAAAGCTTCGTGTTGAAGTAATTAATTGTGTTTTTAAGTAAAAGTTCATAATTATCAAAGTGCAAATTGCATGTGAAATAGATGTTGCGCGCAAATGTTGAAGTTTTGTCGGCTCCGTCCATAATGGTGTTAAGGTTAAATTGTTGAAAATAATTCGTTTTGTTGTTGCGAAGGTGCTTGTAAAAGCTTCATGTATCGGAGTAAACATTTTAATTGAAAAGCTTTGAAGGTTTTCTAAAATACGAAATCTCGTATCAGTGCAGTGCACCTACAATATGGGAGCTGTTTCCTTAATTTCGAAAACTGGTCGGTTGAATTTAAATGTTTTTCTAGGTTTCTGGAGTCGTGGTGATGGGACTGAAATTGTTGTTGAAAATCGAGTCAATTAATGTCGAAATGCATGCATGGCGGTTTAATTTGAAAATATTTGTTTATTTACCGGAAAACGAAGAAAACCGACTCCAAAGTGCCCTACAAAGGATGAAATGAGTTTTATGAAGGTGATATTAAAGCACCATGCAATATAGCACCGCTTTAAAAAAATTTTATTGATCTTTCTTACTTTGGAGTCGGTTTTTTTTTACTTTAGGTGAATTTCTCAAGAGAAATTTACCTATTCCGTATATATATATATATATATATATATATATATATATATATATATATATATATATATATATATATATATATATATCTATATATATATATATATATATATGTATATATATATATATGTATATATATATATATACATATATATATATATATATATATATATATATATATATATATATATATATATATATATATATATATACATCTATATATATCTATATATATATACATATATATATATATATATATATATATATATATATATATATATATATATATATATATATATATATGATATAAATATGATATAACGAAAATCGTGACTATGCTAGAGGTCACAATTTCACTCCAATTTTCACAAAATTTTTAGGAAAGGCGTATTGGGTGAATATCTCAGTTAAGTTGTTTAACCAGCTAAATCGGTCGAGGGAAAACGAAATGGCGGCCATTTTAGACAAACATTCGTGGTTTTATTTCTGACCAAACCGTGACTCCTATTTGGATGAAATTTAGTACAGAGGTTAATTGAGGTATGCGATGAATTTCACAATAAAAAATCCAAAGTCGAACCGTTTGAAACAAAATGGTGGCCGCTCAGACGTCGAAAAGCGTGTAAACATTGGATGTTGTAGTTGTGACCAAACTTTTCAACCGATGTTAATGAAATTCGGTTCTTTGGTGAAGACTGTAAATGCCTAAAGAATCATGTAAAAAAACTACAGATCAGGTCTCCAAAAACAAAATGGCGGCTAGTTGAAGCTAGAAATTTCAAAGGCTTCTGAAAGACCCAATTTTGATTCGATGTGAATGAAATTTATTTTCAAGATAGAAAACAATTAGATCTAAACACTTTGTTATTTTGGTTTACATACATGCTCAAGTTTCAAAATGGCGGCGATTCAAATATGCGATTTTTTCAGATTTTTGTTGCCCTCTAGTGGCCAAATCTTCCAATGGATTTTAATGAAACTTGAGATTATGGATGATTGTACTAAGTCCTTGTAGCAAACAAAAAATAATCAAAATCGGATGAAAAATAAAGAAGTCAAAAATTTAAAACCTAATATTTTTCGCTGCCATTTTCAATAAAAATTTAATACTTTTGCCCTGTCTAGAGGGAAACTGATTTGACTGAGATTGGACAAATTGACTGATGAGACTCTAAGATTGAAATATTTTTAAAAATGGCGGCCCGAAAAGGTCAGAAGGTAAGCGCAATTCGCTATTTTAGTAGCAACTGAAGTAATGAATGTTTATCATGGAAACATTTTTAGAGTTTTGTAAAATAATTTTACAAAACCCTACTAGTATCGCGACCAGTCTGTCCGTCTGTCCGTCCGTCCGTCCGTCCGTCCGTCCGTCCGTCCGTCCGTCCGTGTGTCACAGCAGTTTTTCTCGGAAACTGCATAAGCTAGAAACATCAAATTTTGTGTGTAGGTGCAAAGTGGTGATCTCTTCAAAGTTCAACCACAAAATAATTTTTTAAGGTATTTAAGGGGGGTCTCCCCATATAGGAGAGTGACCCCCCGATATGGGTATCAAATGAAAGGTCTTGATGAGAACTTTTCAAAACAGGTCTTAGTTTGGCAAAATTTGCTTCGAGGGGCGCACAGGCAGGGGAAATACACGAAAAATTTGTGTCCCCCCCTCGCGATTGGACACCTGTGATCCGAAAAATCTGAAAAAAATCAGGAGTGTAGACCTTGGTGGGTACAACAACAACAAATACGTTAGAAGTCGCAATTCACTCAACTTTGTTAGCAATAGTATGGTTTATCGATTTTATGTTTTCTTGAATAAAATCTTAACGGTACCCTTAAATTCAGTGAAATTCAGTACGTAGATGTCTATTTATAAGATTGATCTATCCTGAAAGTTTCATAAAGATATTTAGCGAAGTTATAGCGGTTTGAATTTTCCTGTATTACTATGGAACAATATGCGCTGCATGTATTACTATGGCAACATATGGCTATGGAACAACATGCGCTTTTTACCGACTCAGACACTACAGTTTTGCTAGGATTTGCATGAAAATTCCAGGAATGATAGGTGTCATGTATATCTTTCAGAATCGATTCAGCTAGTGGTATCAGTAATCGCAAAACAAAATAGTGGCTGTTTTAAATGCGAAGATTGAATAATTTTGAGTTATTTTTTCCCAACTTCAACGTTTAAGGTGCATGCTTTGAACACTTGATTCAATTTAATGAATGACTGAAGATGAGTACCTATAATTAATGCTCATAAGTGAAACAAGTCAAGGAGGTGGGAGAGAGCTCCTAGCAAAACGGTTTTGTAACCATTCTAGGATTCGAAAAAAATGGCCATTTATCGATGATAACAGTACAGAAGAGTGGCCCCTGAAAAAAAAAATTCATCAAACGTAGGTGATATGAGTATGAAATAAAAGTTTTCACGGGAGCTTTTCAAAACAGTTGTTAAACTGTCAGTTTTTGCTTCAGTGGGGGCACAGGGGGGAAATACATAAAAATGTGTTTCCTCCATCGCGGATGGACATCTGAAATAATTATCAAGGGAAAATGTGTATAACAATACCAAAAATCTCAGAAGTCGAAATTCGTTTAACTTTGTTAATAATAGTATGATCTTTGTATTTCATATTTTCTCCAATAAAATTGTCTTTGACATGTTTCTTGATTTGATTCGATCTGGTGACTGCATTTTGTAAATTGAATACAAAACCCTTCTGACATGAGCGTAGGTCTGTTTACCCAACTTGTTAATGGTGTAACTTGTAAGTATTTATACAATAGACCATTTTAGGGGATTGTAAAATATTTTTACAATGCCCTTTTAAAATCACGATCTATCTTTTCGTCCGCTTGTCCATCCGCCCGTGCATCACAGCAAGTTTTCTTGCAAACCACACAAGCTAGAATGATGAAATTTTCTACGTAGGTCAAAAGTGGTACCCTCTCAAGCGTTTGCAAGAAAATTCCACCAGAATAATAATATCAGCACATATGACAATTTTTTTGCTTTCTTTTTGTAGTAAACAATTAATTTTCAACCGGTGCATTCTCATAAAGTTTATTGCCAAGAGTATGATATACCTTATCATATGATGAACGAAATTTCGACCCCAATTTCGAAATTAGCTTCGAGCCTATGCGAGTTATCACAATAGCAAAGGCAAAAGCTCGTGGCTTCATGGATTTGATCTTTCGCCGTCTCCTGTATATACCTCTATGGCTCACTTGAAATTTAAAAAGAGTTGATGCACATTGATGTAATACTCCCACCAATTTTGAGCACCCGTTTAACTGAGAACATTTGGTGTATTGTAGGCCATCCATTTCGAAAGCTTTTCTTTTTATGATTTAGGAAAGCACTTTTTACAACATATACAGCAAAACGATGACTCTATATTTTTTACACCTTATCTTGTATATAGGACATATTATACTTCTCTGCCAGTCTTCTGATAACTGCTTCTCTGATCATATTCTGCATATTAGAGATGAAGATGGTTATTTCTCCCCTTTGGAGCTCGTCTGCGGCTATTCCATCTATTTCAAAAGCTTTGTTTTTCAGGGGTCTTGACTGGTGTCTCTACTTCATCTTCGTTCATTTGTGGTGCAAGTGGAATCCGTTGCTCTTTGTCTGGAATGTTTACAATTTCAGTAGTTGCTTATGATGCTGTGAATGGCTTCTGGAAATTTTGCAGCCATCTGTTTTTCTTTGCGACTGTTTTACCTATGCCTGGTCCTCGTACATTTTTTCGAGAGCTTGTTTGTGAATTGAAGCTATCTCTTAGTTAATTAATAGAGACATACGCCGATCTGCCTTCTTGTAGAGTTATGTTTTCATATATCCGTTAGATCCTGGTGTTGATGGTCAGCCGTTTCATTCTTCGTCACATGTTTTTTAGCTTGCCATCGAAGGGTGTTACGATTTTCCAGCACTGATATGTATTTAGATGTTACTGAGCTTGCCTTGGAGCAGCTGATCTTCTTTGTTTTCAGCTCTTCGGGTGCTGCATCAGAGCTTGACTCATAGTCTGAGTTGCAAGCAGTGCTGGAAAACAAGTGCATGTCAGGAATGCTGGTTGTGGCTTATTTTTGTATGAGAACATGGTCGAATTGGTAGAATGTATGACCGCATGGGGGTGTCAACGTTCTCGTGTGGACGCCTTGGTGCGAGAAGTGTGTGGAGCTTTTTGTGAAGCCTCTACAAGTAGGGAAGTCTAACCGGCGTTGTCCGTTGTTGTTAGACCCTGCATGAGGCTTTGGCCTCCGATTGTTCCTCTATGCGTTGTTTCTTGGCCAACTATCGCGTTGAAGTCACCCAGAACAATTTAAATATCGTTCGACGGCAATGAATCGACTATACATACCAGGATGCTGTAAACTTTACCCTTGCTTACTCCCTCCTTGTCTTCTTTGGGTGCGTGACAGTTGACCAGCTAGATATGAAATAATTTGATCTGAATACGAATCAGATAGATTCTTTCGTGAATGGGGTTGAAGTAAGTAATATTTGTTTAAATGTAGTGTCAATAATGAAGACTACTCCAAATTCACAGCTTTCTTGCGATTTTCCGCTTTTAAACACGGTGTGCGTTCGCAAGCTAAATGTGTCTTCAGGGGCCACTTGATTTCTTGTACTCCAAGCATGTTGATTCTATATTTCTTTATATCATCCAGAAGTTGTCGCAGTGCACATGGTGTGCTCAATGACAACATCCCAAGCTCCAAAAGAATGTGTAATAACCGCCGATTCCGCAGAGTGATACCCCACAGAAATCTGTCATCCCTATACACATTTCCCAACCAGCTGATAAAGTTGGATGACAAATATCTGCGTCTGAACCACCATAGACGTGGACAAGTGGTGCGTGAATTAAAACTTGCATCTCTGCGGCTGAACTACCACTTGAAATCGGCCAAGTAGTGAAGCAGGAAGTTCTACGGCTATTTGTCCAACAAGTGTATTGTTTTTCCACTCGTAGTTTTCCATTCGGTGTTTCTAAGACCACTACGTCTAAGAGTTTTTGTTCTTATTATTGTTAGATTAGATAGTTGCAGTTTGGCAGTATCGTGAGAACCAATGTGGTAGTGCATTTTAATTTGCAGTTTGCATATTTTTGTTTATTCTATTTGGTTCGTTTGATAGATGGTTAGAGGTTCAACAGTTGTTTCGATCAGGCGTCTTCTGTGGCTCTGAAGAAAGGATTCGCGGAGCATTTACTAACCCTCAAGTAAATGAAAATACAGCTCTGTGTTGAATTTAATATAATTGCCATTTGCTTAACGAAAGCGCCAACGTAGCCGTTCCATATTTCAAATAAAGTGTGATTCATAACAAGTGTACAAATTTTTGTCGAAATAGTTTTTGTAAAAATTGAGCTGCAATGTCTATTTATTATAAAAATTTGGTCCCTTACAATTAAATATGAAATTTTTTGGGCATCTATGCACCTCGTGCTGCTTTATAGACTATCAAACGATGATTGTAATTTTCGATTACATTTTCGCACATTTCCGGCGTTATTAGGCGTATGTTGGCTCGAATATGGTTTTTTAATGCTTCAGTAGTCTGGAGAGCATCAGCGTGAACACGATCCTTCAGAAATTCCCAGAGGAAGAAGTCACAAGGAGTCAAATGACACGATCTTGCCAGCCAATTTATGGGTGGACCAAAAAATTCACGTAGAGCGCGAAATGTTTGCACTGGCGATTCATTATTGTTGCAAAAAGTTTTATTAAAAATGAAACGGTTGGCTGATGTGTATGATGCCATGATTAAAATTGTAAAAGACCAAACTGTCATAATCTGTCAATATATGGACCTGAAGTTGGTGATAAATAAGAGTTAAGGCCCATTCACATGTGTACACTTGTTATGAATCACCCTTTAGTTACTATAAAAGTATCATTACTGTACTGGGCTGCTATGGTCATGGTTGTAGGATCGGATGGATCATTATTTCTAACATGAAAACTACTAAACATAATGCATATTTCAATGAGGTAAAGTCACTCAAATGGAAAACAACTGCAAGGACAGACAGCAGAAATCAGCAAAAAATTGAATCGAATCGAAATTTTGTGAATTGCTGCTGTCGCTGGTTATGAATGGAGAGGGGGCGATAAATCTTCTAGCTTCAAATGTCAATTGTTCGTTCGTGTGTGCGTTTCAAAAAATGTTTATGGAAGTCTTCTAGAATGAAATGATTACGTGGTGAGATATAAATTGTAGAAAAAGGAGGAGTTACTAAAGGTAAATTAAAAATAAGGTCGTTGGTTCTAATTTCAAATGAAGAGGGGCAAAACACAGCAAATTCAAGAAGAAATATACCCTTGCTACTTAGTACTCACATAAAAAAAAAATTACCATTCATGAAAACAACTACTATACGATTTATCATTGCACGGATTTAGAAAGTTAACAGTAGATGTCAATTAAGTTTTAAGCTCGGATATTTAACAAAAATTAGTGAATTCAATAAGTTGAAATAATTGCAAAGTATCTGGTCAACTATTGTAACTTTTAACATAAAGTGTATCACCTACGGCAGAAGATTTACAATTATATTGAAATATCAGTAACTAATATATATTTTTTAACAAATATATTTTTTGTCTCGAGATGAAATTTGATTAAAATTGTTGCTTGGATTTTTAAGCCATACATCAAATATCTAGAAAAATAAAACTATGGATTGCTAAGTTAATACGGTCTTTCCTTTTCAATAAACCTGTTCTTTTTTAGAAGGAAGCGACGGCAAAGGTGAGTATGCCGCCTGTTTCAAATGCATAGAAAATTAATTTCTACAATATACGAGTATAAACATATACGGTGATAGTAAATTTACTATGAATATCATGAAAGAAAGTTTATGACAAATTACAAATTTGTGGATTATCCATATAGGTTATTGTTTAGTTAAAATGGAAGTTAAAGCCGGAGTAACCCACAGCAGAACTCACGCAAAATGTGAGAGAAGCGCCTCCCCGTATTTCTTGTAAAAAGACAATTGAATCATCAACTGACCACTCAATCTATCACGAAATTCACTGCCATTTGACTACTTAACTGTATCAATAATTAATTACGTGTCCTGTTGTTTCATTCATCACAACGCTGATGCTTAACTCCTGCGAAAGATCACCTCTTGATGGTAATACCCAAATGTCCGCAGGTCCCTGAACGCCAATACGATGCAAGTAAGACTCAGCCATACGTGGGAAATCGAATTTAATAACAACATAAACAGCCTGTATATGGATACCACGTGCAGAAAGATCATAGCAGACTAGATTTCTGCATAGCCTATGGAGGTTAGTAAATGCTCCATTTTCAATATATTTGACTATTGCGATTCTATCCTTACCTCTAGCAGTCTTCACGAAAACTCTGTACATCAATTAACTTCACGAAAACTCTGTACATCAATTAACTTCACGAAAACTCTGTACATCAACTAACTTCACGAAAAATCTGTACATCAATTAACTGCAAAGCTCGTTACTACACTTAGAATGCAACCGCTTAACTCTTCTTGGGTGGCGGCCACTACTTGCACACTTCACTGCCATGTGGCTGTCAAATCCTCTTGACATCCCACGACAAAATTGAAGTGGGATGTGCGCTCGTCGCAACAAACGTGAAATGACAAGCCACTTAGCAGCAAGGTGTGTTAGTAGTGGTCGCCAGCGGCGTCGCATGATTCATTACAAGTTCTTTGGCAGTTGTTAATGACCGTGAAAAAATGTTTATGTCGTCCGCATAGGCTAGTACTTGGCTCGACTTGCATAGTAATGTACCTCGTGTATCTGCAGATAGCTTCCTTATGACGTACTCTAGAGCCAAATTGAATAGCAATGGGGCCAGCCCATCTCTCTGTTTTAGTCCGATATTTGTGTCAGTCATTGGTGAGTTGGTTATTGATGTGGGCTTGGGAGGTCGTCGACGTTATTGTCATTTTGGTATGGCGGAACGATTTGGCTGGGCTGCCAAAACAAAGCATTATTTGGTAAAGTACGTTACGGTCAATACTGTCGTAAACTTGCTTGAAGTCAACGCAAATTTTGAAACATTCATATTTTTCATTTAAAGGATAAATCCATGCGAAACTCAACTCTTATTTGGGGGTCGTAAGCATGAATAGTAAGGACGAGATCCTCTCGAGTCTCACACGCATTCACTAGGCTCAGTCTGTTACTTTGTTTGAACAGCCCATCCCTTTCTTAGGTTACCTCGGCCAATTCCGGCGAGCACCAACTTCTTCGCTTGCTGAGGCTGCAGACCATCGCTGCAATCCTTTACTACTAAACCATGAAAATAAGTGGATAAATTAATGAAAATAGCAGAAGTCAGTTAGTTCGAATAGATTTTAAAACAAGTCAGTAAAGATTACATACTTTCTGTATACAGTATCTCTCCGCTGAACCAAGAAGCTGTCATTTGCTGCTGTAGTTTTGAGACTGATAGTTAAATCGTTTTTTTTTTTTGTTTGGCGATACAACTCTTAATCACTTGACTGCGCTACCTGCTTTGATAAGTTCTCTAGGCCTTCATATTAATTTTAATTTCAAGTCATTTCCTCCATTCCTCATCATCAAACGTATGTTCACAATTCACAACAAATCTCTTATCGTTTATGAAGAGATTACAGAAATGTGGTGTCTTGGCAACGTTGTTTCCCGTGCATAACGGATACTGAAAACATAACGCACACCTGCTAGTAAACGGCGTTATGCATTAAAAGTTATATTATATAAATATTAAAATAACAGTTTCCAAAACTTGATATGCGCACCTATCAATTGTATGTTGGCTTTTCATTATACTTAGCTAAAATCTATGAAATAATATCAGCTCGTTAAAATTCAAAAGCCTTGAAAAAGTATTACAAAGTTTAAAGATCGTTTAAGGTAAAGAATTTTATTTATTTCTTGGTTTTCATTTTTTCCATTTAATTAAATAAATTTATTCATAATTTACATAATAAATTCTTTTTCTTTTTTAAGTAATAGTTTCCATTATCAATCTTACTCCTGTGTGTATTCGTCTTCCATTGTATTTTAAATTATTTATTTATTTTGAATCTATTCGATACATTCTTTAGTTTATTAAATATACTATCAAATTTATGTCTAGTTATTTATTCTTGAATTTATTGATCATCAAGTTCAATTGATTTTCATTACAGAATTTAGTTTAGTTTTTTGGTTTGTTTTCCTTTCTTCTTTCAAACAAATGTCTCTTAGATTTACTACAATTTAATTGTTTTTAATTTATTCTTTTTATTTTGCAAAAATTCGTCTGCAGTTTCCATAAATTTTTCATGAAAATATAAAAAGGAAATACACATTTAACAAATATAGTATGTATTTCATTATTTATTTTTAATCTTTTTTTTGTCTAATACTTTCATCTAAAGAGAGTAGAAAAATTTTCTTTTACAGATGAGTAGTAGGGACTGAAATGTTTTGAGTGTGAATGTGTGAGTGTGCTTGCGTCAAGGGGGGTGGACAGTGTATATATATATATAACAAGAGTGGGGTGGATATGGCGGGGACTCGACGACAAAGGAAGCAGTTGTAAAATTTTTTATTTTCTTCAGATCAACAATGACATTAAAAATATTTTACACTTAGTGTAATACAAAAAACTGAAATAAAATAACAGTATAGAATTTATTTATAACATTCTTTCTCATTTCCATAAAAATTTCATTTATAATAGTATAAAATTTGATAACCTAATCATTGTATGAAAAAATTCTTTTGATATTTGTTAAGTTACTGTTTGTGTTGTTCAATTATTCTCATGCTTTTTATAAATCAAGAATAGTTGATACATTTTGATGCTTCATTATTTTTTGGCAAAACCCTAAGAATTTTTGATTACGCGCAGTCGGTAGCATGACTGGTGCTAGTACGTCGAAAAGAGTTTGGGGATGGAGAGCAGAACGCTAATTTCAAATGAATCGCTGGAGTTATTGTTTGAAGCCTTTCTTTGTTTTTTAGTAAGTTCTGTCTTCTAAAGCTACTCGTTCTGAATTCATTGCTAATTGCGGTGTTTTCGTTTTGATTTCACTATCTAGAAAATTGAACCAGCTAACAAGGAAGCCTTGGCATTAAAGAACAGCGCAGGGGCTTGGAAATGTTTCTACGGGATGTGTAAACTATTTATTATGGAGATGAACATGTGAGGAGGGATGTTAGAAACTTCGTTGCTTTCTTCTTCTGAGTGGGGCCCTGGATTTTAACTGCACCCTACATCTTTTGTACTGCTTCGGAGGGAAAATTAGTCTAATTGTAAGAGTTCCTTGTTAACAAATTTTACGGGGTTGCCTCATGGTTCTACTGGAAAGCGAAAGGTAATAGTGCTGGTTAATGTTCGAACATTATTGTCCTAATTCATTGTAATGTCCGGGATTTCCCACGCACTTGAAATTTGCTTCATCTCTGTTATTTTGAAATCATGCTAAACGTTCAATATAGAGGAAATTAGGAACGAAGTTTTGATGGTAAGATGACGAGTTTTGTACCTCACTTTCCAGTGGAGACCCATGAGCAGTTGAAACATTTCTAAACATTTGAACATTTCTTCGCTAAGTAGGTTTGACATATCCTGTTGATGTTGTCTTGCGTAGATCGCATTCAACTCAGTCGTATTCAAGCCTGTGGCAATATTCGCTTGTACTGGACCTTATGTATTAGTTTCATGCTCAAAGTCTAGGACGCTGAGCTTTCGACTTTTTGCCATCATTCGAAAAAGTAGTTGCTAAGTTCATCTAGAACTCAACTGCCAGTGTTGTTGAATTCTAGAACGATTGATAATACTCAGGATTTCCACGCTTTCAGCTTTTTCATCGACATCTTTTTGAGTCGTGACACTGTCGACAGGAGATCATTTCGGTCTTCTTCGTCTGTAAGAGTTTCGCCTTCGGAGTGAACCTCGCGTTGGCGTTGTCTGGGACTGCAGGTTGGGGTTTCTTTTTCAGAATTTCCCTTGGCACGGAAAATTCCACGGCTCAACTGGTGACTAGATTCGTCTGATCGCGATTTCGAGCTTCGTGAAGTCGTCGGATCGCTGAGTGCGACTTGGATAGGTGGCTTTCCTGCTGAGGATGCAGATGAGAGCATAGCTGCTCTACTTATACTAAAACCGCGGCTGATTTTATCAATGGCGAGTCTGTGGCGCTTCATTGATGGCGTGATGCTCGCTCGATCTTGCAAAATAAAACGGCCAATCGTTTTCCAGTTAGCCTGTGTTTGGTAGACATTCTCATCGTCGGCTAAGGATCGTTGTTGGGTGTTGATTGCTGATGAGTTACCACTGCTGCCGAACTCAAGTTCTTCTACCAACACAAAGTTGCTTGGGTCTTCCATTCGCCTTGCCTTGATCAACGCTTGTGCCAGAACATCCTGAGCTGTTGAGCTGATTGGAACTTTAAGAATAGCATATGGAATATCGGGGCTAACGTTATAGATACAAACTAGAAAAGTGTCGTTGTCCTCCCAAGATGAAGCTCCATGTTCATTGTTTGCTGCGCAGAGCGATCTCCGCTCGGAGACTGATCTAATTGAAGTCAACCAAGCACGACTGCTGGGATCATCTCCTATTCTTTTCAAAATGAATCGTCCTTCACCCTTCCATTGCGCCTGTGCTTGAAGAAGTTTTTCATTATTATCAAGAACTCGTTGGGTTGCCGGCAGATCGCGATCTTTCTTCTCCCACCCTCGCCTCACCTCCTCCACCATGATATAGTCATTGACACTTTGCGATGTTTTGCCAGCTTTTTGGAGAGCTTGGGCGATTACTTCTTGGGTGGTACTTTCCTGCGTTATTTTTAGAATTGTGTAGGGCTCGTCGTGCACTACCCCGTGAACCATAAGGAAGAACATTTTCCTTTTGGGGGGAATGTTCTGACAGATGATTGGGTTCGCTTCGCCTTCGATGGGCTCGGAGTTAGTGCATCCTTCGTCTCTCCTCATACTCATGAATTCGTCTGCCTCTTCCTCTTCCACGCGAGAGTAGACAAACAGCGAGGCCATGCTTAAAGGCTGATTCTGAGGTGTGCGTAAGCGTACATGCCTGTATCCTGGTCGTAGGCACTTGAGGGGAATGACTCTTTGAGAAACAACGTGATTTGAGTCTGAGTCGTAGACTGTAAAGCGAAGGAAGGCCAAGTCGTGGAAGACTACCTTGAAGAAGAAAGTATCGTTCCAAATAGGGTTGAGGGCGTTCTTTTTAACGGTTTTTGTCTTCTTCTTGCTGCAGTCGGCCTGGATACCAATCATCTCAACTTCAACAAACGTACTGCAGAATAAGTTATTTTGACAAACGTATTGACCGGACACGACGTTGATGACGATTTGTGATGAGTGCAATCCATCGAATTCCTTCTCAAGGGGGTTGAATCTTCGGTACATGAGATGAGTTGGATTCCATAGGACCTCGGGCTTGCACACAAACCCGCAGCACCCATTCTCCTCGAACATGGCTGTATTTATGTGCATGTGCTGATCGTCGGTCTGATAATTAAGTGCAACCATCTGAATGCCAAAAGCCCAAAAGAACACTGGATTGAGGTTTGACGAATCGATCCGTAAGCCAGCCGGATACGTTCGCATCAATTGTGTTTGCGTGTGTGCTATAAGAGCCAAAGGATGTTTCCGACATAGTTTCTTTGCGCTAGCCTCGTTTATAGACGAACATTGATACGTTGGGTGATTGACATTGGGATGGTGTAGTTTTCGATGTGTGGATTGTTGAGCTTCGGCTTCAGAGCTCGCAGAGGCCGAATCGATGGAACTTCCTGGTGCACTCGATGGAGGTCCAGATGTTGATTTGAGAATACTTCCAACTGTGACTAAGCTTCCGCTGGAACTTGCTGTACTGGGCGGTTGTTGTAAACGCACTGAGTTGTGTGGGCTGATCGGATTTAGGCCCCGAAATTTTATAGCTTGTACATAAATGATGAGATCACTCAGCTCACGGGCAATTTGACTACTCCGCTTTTTGGGTTTATTCTCGTCCGCCATTTCTAGCCGTCGAGTGGGCGTCATATTGGAGACACTGTGACGTGATTGTTTCTCGTCAACCGAACCAAATATTGCATTGAAGGTTTTTTCTGAAAGAATCAAGAGAATATTTTGTAACATTATTCAGCAAGAGAATTTTATTTATGGAGTATGTCAAATTTGAATTGAATATAAGTGAGGGAAAAATAAAAGTTGAGCGCTTAAATGAAAATACACAACGAAAACGCGGCTAAAATTTTTTCTACAAGATTTTAATTGAAGAATATTACGAGTTTTACCAAGAAATAAGGGAATGCGAATATTAAGACTGCATTTCAAATATTTCAAGGTGGAAATTATTTCCCAGTGAAAATTTACAAAATCAAAAAGGTACAGGTTGAGATCACCAAAGCCATAATATGAGCAATATATGAGAAATTTAGTGACCCTTGGTAATGCAGCGGCATCACTGAGATGTCAAATGAAACCCCTAATAATTGAAGAACTTTTTGTTAGCATTTTCGACTCCAATGCGGGATTCTACGTCTAGCAATCGTTGCGTATGGACGTGTTTTTAAATCACTCCTGTTAATTTGATTGAAAAAGCCGTATATTGTCGAATCAATCGACCCAAGGAATTCACATCGAATATTATTTTGCTTCGATACAACAAGAAAAGCGAACAATCTAAGGACAACTTTGTTACTGCTGGTATGGAGGAGCCCGACGGCTTGCCATCGTTGAAATTGGTGGTAATCATCACCAAAAGAAGTCATGATCAAAAAGGCCCCACAGATGGTGGATGTAACCTGAAAATAGTTTATAGACAAGCAAGAAGTGATCAGACAATGAAAAGAAAATCATCAACTAAGGCTAAGGTTACAGTCGCTCGAAGATTAAGTCAAGAAAGGGATGAAGACTCAAGACCCGCAACCGCAAAAGCAAGTAAATAAAGAAATAAAGGTGAAGAAAACTACAAAACAAACGATTACGGAAATAATTTTAAGAGCTGGTGGCACTAACGATAGTCAAAACTAAAGACAGGAAAAAGATATAGAAATTGAAGAAAATGTTGAAGATAATTCCGATAAAGGTACGCATATAAATTTTATTCAATATTTAAAAAATAAAAAAAGGAACAAACCAATTCGCAATCATGCTGATTCCTCAGAAAAAGCCAGCAATAACGCAGAAAAAAATCCACCAATAAATGTATTCAGGCAAAGCGGAGTAGATATGGTTCGGCTATTGGCAGCAACAGCAACAATTTCAACATCAAAAGAGGAAATAAAGTAAAATTAATTACGAGAGCGGTTCTACAAAAGAATATCGAAAATTTTGAAAAAATGGTGATTTAATTCTCAACATAATCTCTACTTAGCTCGATATACGACCCAGTGATGCTCCAACTTCTTTTTTTTTTGTCGTTGCAAGGTGCGTAGTAAGTACGTAGTCTACCTTCCCTTCATGCAATTCACTCAAGACTGCTGCCAATCTTTGAGTGAGCGCGATTTCTCTTCGCGGACAACAATCTCCCTCAAGTCCTCGTTTCGACGTAGGTGAATAGTCCAGCGCTCTCTAGCAAAGAGGGTAACAGGTATCCCGAATGCCATAACTCTTATTGTGGAATCAGAGACTGTCGGATATGAAGATGCAGTCCTCGGCGCCCCTCTTCTTTGTAATGTGCCAAGCGTTTTCGGTCGAGATGACTACTTCGGTTTTCTCCAGTGTTAAATGGAACCCGCGAGCTGTCTCTCACTCGGCACATTAGCCTACGTAACCTAGGTTGCGCTTATTCAACGGTGCATCCAGCGACCAGAGCCGCAACATCATCCGCATAGCCGATCAAGCGTGACTCATCTGGCATTTCCAGTCTCAGCAGCTCGTAGTAAGACACATACTACAGGTCTGGACCAAGGATAGATCCCTGCGCAACACCCAATATAACTTCCATCCTTTGCTGGCCCTGTGTCGTGTCAGAAAGCGGGCTTCGGTTCTTTAGGTAGTCTCTCAAAAACCGCACATTAGATATTCTGGGACTTTCCAGCGTATCCAGAATATCCACCCATCTAGCGGAGTTGAACGTGTTCCTAACGTCGAGTGTAACCAACAGGATGATTCGTCACTTGGTGCGGCTAATGTGTCTGCCTTTTGGCAATCGCATCAATGGTGGTACCTTCGAGAAGATAGGTCACCAGCAGCACGAATGGCGTCAGTGAGTCTTCCCTTGATGAGTTTCTTTAGCACCTTCCCTTGCTGATCAGCAAGAGCCTCGCCATCTTCTATCTTACTGGAAAAATACTGTCCCATAGGTAAGCGTTGAATGTGCTGAGCAGCTAGTCAGGACAATGGTGATAGGGCGATAGACAAGTTGCAACACCTCAACTGGAACACCATCCACATCTTGAGCCTTCCTTACTTTCAGTGAAAGGACTGCCGCTTCTAGTTCCAGCTGTATGAACAATGTAGTTGGGAAATTTCTTCTTTTGGTTGCCTTGAAATGTTTAATTAAAATTTGTTTAAAATAATATGTTTAATTTAGACACTTTATCCAGTTGTAATTTCAATATCATTTTACTATGTTTTGTTTTGCCTTGGTTGGCAACATTGTAAGAAATAGATGTCACTAGTTGTTCCTTGGTCAACTGCCAATCAAGGATGTGTTCCAGGTTCTTGTAAAACCAGCAGTTGCTAACTAAGTTCAACAAGTTATATGTGTTTTCGATAAAATAACTTCTTCAATTCAATATCTTCTCAATTCACAATCCATGAAACAATCGTATTCTCTCAACAAAGTTCCAGCAGGCCAGTATTCTGTGTGAAGGGTTATCCTGCAGTTTGAAGGTACAGTAAGCTTGAAGGAAGCTATAACTCAACCCTCAATGTTACCCTTTGTCAGTTTGTGACAGTATATAATGTTTACTGAAGGTCCAAATTTAGTTGAGACGTTATCACGGATGTTATTCGTCGATGTCTCATGAGCCAGACGAGATATACATAAATATTTGCTTCGTTGGGGCCATGACATGAAAAGATGGAACTATCTGTGGTGATGGTAGAGTTCCAGCGGAATTAGAATTCCTGTAATGTTTGAAGTTTCCGTTACTGCACTGTTGGATGATGGGAGCCCGTTTTTCGATTTAGCACCTCAACGAGAAGATGACTTCTGGCTTTGTATATCACACGCATGGAAATACAGTTCTTTCGTGTAGCAAGAAATAAAATCAGGTTAAAATGTCTAGTACTGAAACTGAATACGTCGCTACATGGGCTGCTGCTCAAGCAGGCATTTAGCTGAACAGAGCACTTCACAATTTCAATCTTCCTTTATTATAATGTGCTCCCCAACAACTGTCACTTCATAATCTGCCCAAAATCTTTATGAAATATAAAAAAAATAAAAAACCATTCCCTTAATTCTGCGTTCAATTTTAATGTTCGATTATAATAAAGACTCTCCCGCGTGCGTGAAGCGCATTCGTATTTATATGGGTTCTGGTACACTATTACAAGTATGGGCCATCCTGTGAGAATGCACTTCAAGTTGTTCGTCACTGCCATCGTCGTCGGTATCACTAGAAAATCGATCAACCTTTGGCCCTGATTCGCACCATGGCTTCATATTTTTCACTGAAAACACTCCAGCTTGCAGTCTTCCGGCACGTTGAGATTCCAAGTCCTCGACCAAGTATCTATCATTGCGAAGCACTCGTACGATCACATAGGGATCTTTGTATTTTGGCTCCAGATTCCGGGGTTTGCCTGTGGTTGATGGAGCGTTTTGTATGACAACTTAATCGCCTTCCTCATACTTCGTGGGGCGCTTGTGCTGCTTGTCGAATCGCTCTTTCCATTTTGCTCATTCCGTCTCGATGTTCCTGATGGCAATCTTCGGCTTTTTGGACAGGTTACTCTCGATCGTCTATTGCTTGGATGAGTCGATTATTGAGTCCGTCTATCATCTTGAAATCGTATATAAATTTGTTAGGCATGAACTTCGTGGTTGCGTTTCGTTGGTTGCAATACACGAAAAGGTATCGGGTTATCGTTCGTTGAGTGGAGTTCTCCCTCTGGGTTTCCTCAAACTTGTTTGTTATAGCAGCACTTGACACATGCTTTAATGCACTGCTTGACCAGCTTACGTTGTTTGTTCTCGGAGCTTCCCCTGCGTCTTTGCTTCACCGAAATGTCCCATTTCGTCATGATAATAGTGGTACCGGTTAATTTGTGGGGTTTTCTAACAGATGGCGTAACTTGATTTTTATTCCAGTGATTCACCTTTCCAAATATATGTTGGAAAGCTACTGTTATATAGTTTCAGAATTAGTATGTGTCATTAAGCTGAAGCGTAAACAACAATACTTTTTTTACTCTGAAAACGTCGAATTTTGTGCAGAATAAAGTGTTTTTGCGGGGAGTACAGGGTGCGGCAGCATAACTTCCTTTTTTCAAAATTCACCGACTTTTCGTTCGAAAAGTATCAACGGTAAATGCACACTCCGCACTGTTCCAACGCATGATAGCGACTAACCAAGGGATGAGCAAAACTTTAAAATCATCTCTCTCGAATGAGACTACTAGCGCCGCGCTATAACAGTTAGCACTTTAAGGGCGGGCATTTCAAAAAAAGAAGTTATGCTGCCGCACCCGGCGGGCGTTTCAAAAAAGGAAGTTATGCTGCCGCACCCTGTACTTCTACATTGAAGAAAAAGGCTGCCGACAGTCATCGTATTTTGGTGGAAGTGTATGGTGTGCATGCTCTAGCCAAGCGTGTGTGCCAAAAGTGGTTTGCACGGTTTAAAAGTGGCAATTTTGACTTGGAGGACGATGAACGGCCCGGACAGCCAAAAAAGTTTGAAGATCACGAATTGGAGACATTGCTCGACCACGATCTATCCCAAATGCAAGAAGAACTTGCAAAATCACTTGGCGTTGCTCAACAAACCATTTCCAATCGTCTAAAAGCAATGGGAATGATCCGAAAGGTAGGCCATTGGGTGCCGCATGAATTGAAGCCAAGAGACGTCGAACGCCGATTTTTCACGTGTGAACAACTGCTTCAACGGCACAAAAGAAAACGTTTTTTGCATCGAATTGTCACTGGCGATAAAAAGTGGGTTCATTACAATAATCCAAAACATGGGGCAATGTATTGATACCCCGGCCATGCATCATCATCGATGGCCGCTCAGAATATTCGTGGCCTGAAGATTATGCTGTGCATTTGGCGGGACCAGCTAGGTGTGATCGATTATGAGCTGTTGCAACCGAATGAAACAATCCCAAGGGAAGTCTACCGACAACAATTCATGCGTTTGAGCCGAGCACAGCGCGAAAAACGGCCGGAATATAAACAAAGGCACGGCAAGGTAATTTTGCAACATGACAATGCTCGGCCACATGTTGCACAGGTCTTCAAAACCTACCTTGAAAACCTGCCTTGATGGGATGTCCTACCACACTCGACGTATATTCCAGACCTTGCGACATCCGATTACTGTCGCTTCCGATCAATGCACCATGGCCTGGCTGACCAGCACTTCTCCAATTATGAAGAAGTCAAAAATTGAATCAATTCGTAGATAGCGGAGAAGCCGGCCGAATTTTTCAGGGAGGGGATTCTTAGACTGCCAGAAAAATGGGAAAAAGTAATAGCTTGCGATGAATAAGACTTTGGATATTAAATTTGAAACCATTTTTAGGGTTTTGTACTAAAATACAAAACCCTATTGCAATCACGACCTATGTCCGTCTGTCCGTCCGTCCGTCTGTATGTCACAGCACTTTTTCTCCGAAACCATAGAGGCTACAGCCATGAAACTTTGTAGAAAGGTCAGAAGTGGTGACCTCTTGAAAGTTCAAGGGCGGAAAAATTTTTCAAAGGCGTTTAAAGGGGGTCTCCCCATATAGGGAGGTGACCCCTCAAAAAAAAATTTTCACCATTGGCAGTCAAGTAGGGTGTCGTTGGAAAGGTTTTAATGAGATCTTTTCCAAACTAGTTTTAAAATTGCCTTATAAGTACCGAGGGGGACAGGGGAAGGGGAAATGTACGAACTTTTCGCGTACCCCCCCTCGCGATTGGACACCTTCCATCCGAAAAATCTGAAAAAAATCATGAATGTAGGCCTTCATGGGTACAACAACAACAAATACATGAGAAGTCGAAATTCACTCACCTTTGTTAGTAATAGTATGATTTATCGATTTTGTGTTTTCTTGTATAAAATCTAAACGGTACCTTTAAACCCAATAAAATTTAGCAAAGAGATGACTATTTATAAGATTGATCTTTTCTGAAAGTTTCATAAGGATCGAATGGTATTTACCGAAGTTATAGCGATTTGAATTTTCCTGTATTACTATGGAGCAATATGCCCTGTATTACTATGGAAACATATGGCTATGGAGCCATATGCACTTTTTACCGACTTAGACACTACAGCTTTGCTAGAATTTGCATGAAAATTTCAGGATTGATAGATATCATGAAGATGAGTACAAACAATTGAAACAAGTCGAAGAGGCAGGAGAGAGCTCCTAGCTAAAGGGCTTTGTAACCATTTTAGGATTCGAAAAAATAGGCCATGAATCGATGATTACAGTACAGAAGAGTGGCCCCTGAAAAAAAATTTCATGAAAGGTAGCCGATATGAGTATCAATTGAAAGTTCTCTTTGAGAGCTTTTCAAAACAGTTCTTAAACTGACAGTTTTTGCTTCAGTGGGGGCATAGGGGGGAATACATGAAAAATGTGTTTCCTTCTTCGCGAATGGACACCCGTTTTCTAAAAAATCTGAAAAAATTATCAAAGGAGATATTTATGGGTATAACTATAACAAATACCTCAGAAGTCAAAATTCGTTCAACTTTGTTAATAATAGTATGATCCGCGAATTTCACATTTTCTCCAATAAAATCGTCTTTAACATGTTTCATGATTTTATTCGTTGCTGGTTACTGCATTTTGTAAGTTGAGTACAAAACCCTTCTGACATGAGCATAGGTCTGTCTACCCAACTTGTTTCATAATAAAGCACCAATTTTCGAAAAAAAATTGGATTAACCGGTACCCCTATTAAGTTCGTATTACTCGCCATTTTGTTGCTTTTGGGGGCAACGAATCGCAAGGTGAAGCCTACGCGTCGATGAAGTCAACCTCATTTTAGCGAGTAATCCCCCATAAGCTGCGTTATTTGATCGGACTCTCGTTCTCCCTGCAGTATCTCCACAATATCCTACACAAATGGATCCAGTCGCTGCACTGCGATCAGCCAATCGTCATGATCGATTTGGATTCGGAAAAAGTTTTCGGCAACGGACTAAATGCCATCGCTCTCGTTAGCCGATGCTCGTCTGAGAGCATCTATGTTTTGCATTTTGTCGCTGGATCGATGTGTTATGGTGTATCCGTACTCTTGTAGTCGCAGGAAGCATCTAGCGATTTAGGAAATGATTGGCTTTCGAGTTTTCGTGACAGCAACGGCTGCGCAGTCGGTGATGATGTGAAATGGCTTCCCCAGGAGATACAGCTTGAACATTTCAACTGTTTCCACAATAGCTAACACCTCCAGCTCATGGCTCGTATAATTCTGCTCCGATGTATCGCATTGCCGGCTATAATACGCTAACGTATCCCAGCTACCGTTTGATTGCTGCATCAGCGCTCCACTTATGCCTATGCTGCTGGCATTGGTATGAACTTCGTACGCTGAATCTGGATCGTATATTTCGAGGACTGGTTGGCTCGTTAAGGCCTCTTTTAGTTCATTGAAAGCATCGTCCTGTGCGTTGTGGCATTCGAACTTAGCGTTTTCCTTCGTCCGTAATATCTTCGTTAGCGGTGATGCTTTCGTTGCAAAGTCCCGGATAAATCTGCGGAAGAAGCTTGCCAATCCCAGGAAACGTCGAACTTCTGGTACATTTGTTGGCACTGGAATGTTGCGTATCGCATCCGGTCTGATGATGTCGGATGAAATACCTGCTTCTGAGACTGTGTGTCCCAGGAACGTTAGCTGCCATGCAAGAAACGTGCACTTGCCCAGCCGGAGTGTCGTCGCGGCTTCCTTCACCAGATCCAGAAATTCGGTTCGCGTCGTTATTGATTCCTGGACCATGTTGGTTTCAAAAATGATTTCGTCTACATATGCGCTTATGCTGTTCTCCATTCACTTTAATATGGATGTGATAACTCTCTGAAATACAGCGGGCGCATTGACTAGTCCAAAGGGCATGCAGTTAAATTCGTAGTGCCCGTTGTTCGTCACAAGTGCGGTGTATTTCCGTGAGCTCTCGTTAATGGGTATTTGGTAATACCCCGCCATTAGATCTAACGTTGTAAAGAGCTTTCGTCCAGACAACCGCAATAAATGCTTTTCCACAGTTGGCATCAGATATCGTTCTTTCACAGTGGCTGCGTTTAAAGCACGATAGTCAACAACAATTGGTCGCTCTCATCTGCTTTCTTCACCATCAGTATGGGTGCTACATATTCCAATTCACTTTCTCGAACGATATTGTGGCTGAGAAGCTCTTCAATTTTCGCGTCAACCATTGCCCGTTTGGCGAAAGGAATTTGATGTGGTTCCTTCCACCGAGGACGTCCATGTCCAATAATAAAGGCGTATCAAGTTCGTAATCACTGATTATGTATAGTTCGCGCCATATATGTACATCACACATGATTATGTTAAGGGTTGCTTTGACTTCACACCCTACAACACCACTTGCGAATCCCTTGAATTTTTTCGTCACTGGCATAATGTCTACGTTCAGTCTACTTGCCAGTAATTTCCAAATCAAAGACTTTTGGCTAGCAGAGTCTATTATCGCATCGTATTCGAAGCCGCATACTACAACAGGACACGTTACCATACTTACACCACTGTCTTTTAATTGCTGGACTCGGTTTAAATGGCACTCTTCCGTGCGATGATTGGTCTTGAGGCGCTTTTGGCACCGAAGCCTTTTCGCTGGCTTTGGGAAGTTGAGCGATATGTGCCCCATTCTGGAGCAGTTGTAACATGTGATTGAGTCCCGTCGTCGTCTTGAAGGTATTGATACGCTAGCTTCTCGTTCGTCATCGTTTGTTGCCGTCGTTGGTGTCGTGCTTCTATCACTAGATGTGATCGTCTCTTGCATTGGCCAAAAGTGGCTGAGAAATTGTCGTGCTGTGAATAGTAGGGTCCTCGTTGTGGCGACCGGCATTCCTTCGATTCCGTTCTGCAGGGCTGGATGCCTTTCGCCGTTCCTAAAGTATGTAATGATGTCAGCACCTGGCATATTATTGCGTCGCCCCGCTACATTTATTCTGTGGAAGTATTCTTCCACAGACTCGCCGTTTTGCCGGATAAATTCACTCATCAGCAGGTGTACAGATGCACTGCTGCCGTCAGTCGGGAAATTCTGGATAAGTCGTTTCGCAAAATCTGTGAGACGTGTATACGTCACATCGAGTCCGTCGGCCCAGACTTTTGCGTTTGCTTTCATGTTTGCCCAGATGGAACACATCAGTAGTTGCTCGCTCCAAGAATATGTCTCCCAGAGTTGCTTCACCCTGGAGATGAATTGAATTCGTGTGGTCACAATACCCAGCCGTTGTCTGTCGCGACTCGCTGCAACGAGCCGTCGTGCACGGACATGACTCTAGGCTGCTGTTCGTGTGGTCGTTTGAGATGGCTGGTTGTCTTTCTCTCGATGCTTCCTTCTCGTTGTTCCTACGTGAAGTCAATTCAGCTACTGCTGCTGCCAGCGTTTCAACCATTTGCCACAAGTCACCAAGCTCCTTCGCGCCTTGGTCAGTCTCAGAATCTTTGGTGGTCTCACCGTCGAATTTTTCGATGTCGATGACATGCGTCTGGAGTGCTTCCTCCTGCCTTGTTTGCAACGATAGTTTGTTGCCCGAACAGTGAAGCTTCCCTTTTTTTCAGCTGATGGCGCAACTCGTTTACTGAGAGCTCGCTAATGGTTGGCATTTTACTCTTTGAGATTGGGATTTCGTATCCGACTTCTGAATTTTTCAGATTAAAACAGGAATACTTTGTACTGGTATAAGGACTTTATTAGATTCATCGCAAAACAAGACTCTTCCCCGTGCGTGAAGCGCACTCGTATTTATATGGGTTCTAGTACACTATTACTAGTATGGGTTGATGGTGTTGGTACGTGGGTTGCGTGTATGTGTGACATATGTCACTTTGCATCATTATTCACAGCGTTATTCAGCCACCGTTAAAATTATTCAAGCTTTGAATATGGCGAATTCATAGTAATTTGCATAGTTTGCATATGCAGGCACGAGTGAATTATAAATATATGTATAACACTTGCATTTTCCACTTGGTGGCGCCCTTCATTTCGCGGTTGGCATGCGTCTAGACTATGTCCAAACAATTTTTAAAGCATAGTATATGGCAACAGCATAGGCAATATTATAGGCTTAATTTGTGATATTGTCTACGCGAAGTTTCTTCCCATGTGCACATTTCCCTAGAAGCGGAAATGCAGAGGTGTAAAAATTGTTCACGACATTTATACATCCTCTTCAATGCTCTTTCTGTTAAGTGTGTAAATATACTCGTATCCAGAGCTTAAAGGTTGCAGGTTTCTAAGGGCATAAAGGTAGACATGCATATGCATTGAAGAGGATGTATAAATGTCGTGAACAATTTTTACACGTCTGCATTTCCGCTTCTAGGGAGATGTGCACATGAGAAGAAACTTCGCATAGACAATATCAGAAACTAACCCTTGCACAGATTTGGAAGTACAAATTTATAAGGCTTCCTGGGTATTTGGAATCGTTTCTGTCATAATGTGAAGATTGGTGCCATACTTCGCCAATTATAAGACATGGGTGGTAGTGTACCTGTGGTGTCCGGAGAGGTTTGGAATACCACTCACAGACTTGACCAGGTACTCGAAGATCATTAATTTAACTTTAATTGCTACCAACTGAAAAGCATTACTATGAGGTAGGGAAGTGAAGACCATTAATGTCTTAAGTCTGGAATACCCAGACGTGCATGGCCCTTGAACTAACTACTAAACACCTCCCCTGCCAACGTAAGAACGTAGCTTGAAATCATTCGTCACAAGGCATTCGTCACGAGGCTTTGCCCCGTTTTCTTATGTTTTAAGATGACATCAGGTTGCAGGAATTCTTTTTGCATCAAAATGGGGTAGAGGACCAGAGATTACTGTAAAAGGTACTACTTCACTCTTGAAGTATCTCAAATATGGCTTTTCTCACTGTGAGGACTCCCTGAGGGTAGCCGCACGATTTTATTCGTCAACCTATCTAAGGATCACTTCGATTAGACTTTTTGGAAAGGGCTCTTCTGTTTCCTTAAGGTAATCAATACGCTGTCTATCTCATATGGCATCTATGCCAAATTAGCAATAAGGAGATCGCCATTTACTAGTCTGGTAAAATGATTAGAGATTGAATTTAATTTCTACCTTTTATAAGTAAGGAACAGGTTCACTTTAAAATTAACACAATAAAACTCACCATCAATATTATCATATTCATCATCATCCTCGTCTTCATCATCGCTGAACTCCTCCGTTACGGAACCTCCGCTTGCATTTGAAATTATTGAGCTTGTTCGGCCAGGTTGATTTACAGGATGTTTTTGTGGTGTTCCCCTAAAATATACAAGCATTAAAATACAAAACAGACTATCACTTCTAAATCCATACTTAGAGCTATTGGATATCGTCTGTGGAATATCGGCGATTATTTTCTTATTTTTGATGAGAATTTTATGTTTTAGCTGCGATGGAGATGGTAATAAGGGCTCCTCCGTGTAGTCCGAATCAAAAAGAAATTTTGAGACAAGCTTTTCTCCGAATACCGTGAGGAATATGTGAGCCATACGAGCTTGCTGTTGTATGGAGCAATGATTCTCTATCGAAAGAACCACAGGATATGGTGAGGCGATGAATGCCGATTTATTGATAGCCTCAACAACGCCTCGAAATGGAATTTTTGTGGTGAATGTATGACCATGGTAGATAACAGGAGTACCGTCATCACCATCCCAGCAATCAAGCTCGACACATCGGCAGCCGGTGAGTAGAACCTACAAATAAAGCATATACTGTTACATGCTGTTGATACATATCACTAAGTGTCAATGAACAGAAAAATGTTTTATGACGCTAGTCTTTGATTTAAGATGATTTCGATTTAAGGTGCATGTATCACCTGACTATAGAGTTCCACGGAACTTTCGCCTTTCAACTGGTGGCCTGTTAAGTAGGTGTTATGCGACGATGCAATATAATATTGCGAAAGGGGTCGATCCATATTCGATGATGATTGAATGACACGTTCATTGACGAACGCGTAGTTGTCCTTGTCCATCATATACCGCGCGAAGCCTTCGAAACTCAGACTACACTCCAACCTCAGAGCTTGATCCGGTTCATGGCGCATAATTATCGCTCGAACTTCGTCATCAGTCTTAACCTCAACTTGGCGAGATTCTAAGAATTTCTTCAACGTTGAAACGGTAATCACTTGATTGCTTGCCGTATCGATCCCAGCACAATTTGTTAGTATACTAGAAGCTGCAATTGCATCAAAAATTTTCTTTTGAGCGCTTTTCGCTTCGGTCAGTTCTAGATCGAGTGAACTGTTGCGTGTGAGAAGTCCTGAAAAATATTGAAGGATCAGAATGTCTTCTAAAAATGAAAAGTAGTTGTAAATGCTACCTATTTTTCGATGCCCTCGAACAGAACAGAGTTCTGGAGCTGAACGACTTTTTTCGGAGTATAATCGAGTTCTACATTTTCGTGTAACGGAGAGTTGGTCAAAGAGATCACGTAAATCTTTCCGTGCTAAAAGACTGTCAAAGGTATATGGTAAAAATTTGACTCTAAGGTGGGAAAGGCATTTTATCCTTACCTAAAAGATCTGAAGAGAGCTATAAAATCTAGGAAGTCTAATTTAGTTTCGTAAGTAATGGAACCTGCCCGCAGGTTCCTCGGTGGTGGAGGTTGATACAGTTGATCGCTTGACCCATTCCGTTCCTTCCGCCGGTCGAAGTATTTGGTGGATCGTGAAGTTAAGTCCCGCATTGATTCTCCACTCTCCATAGCCTCATATTGGGAACACGGCAGCACTGACTGACTACAACTCGTATTGATGCTCGTCGCTTGACTGAGCAAATTCACGACGGACCGTTTCTTTTTGAATTTAATAGATTGTTCACGCTTAAGTGTTTCAGTAGATTCAAGTGGTTGAACCAGCCCCACAGTAGCATTGGTGCCTGCCATTGACCAGTCTCGTCCGCCGAATATCCGAATGGCATCGGCGGCAAAAGGCTCAGCGCCATCCTCGTAGAATAATTGTAGATACTGCTCCTTCAGCCAAAGCATTGATCGGTCTGCAAGGCGTTGCTGTCGTTTGATGCCACGAACCACCCATGTAAGGCCAACAAACCACAATCTGAAATGATGACATGTTTACTCGTTAACTACCATGTTCATAATTTAATGAATTCATTTCTACAAACCTGCAGAGCATTGGAGGACAAAGTAGGCATAGTACTCGGTTATCACTAATCGAAGTTCCATACAAAATAGATACACAACACTCGACATGAGTCAAACCGAAACGCTTCCCCGCGGAAAGGAGGTCAGCATCATACTCATGATTTCTTGATCCCATTGTAATCTCCTTAACAGTCGTTAAATCTAGAAACCCTTCATCGATCGTAGGGCTCATTGATTCGAACTCTAATTGGCTAATTTGCGGTCGAGATGTAAGCCGAGGTGCTACCAGTTCTTCGGGGTTTATTGCCAAATTGAACTCAGGATGTGTCTTGAGACGACCCCAGGTGGGTTTATGCCAGCTTACAGTTGAACATGATCGTTCTAACCGGACAAATTTGTAACATGATCGATCCGAAGGGGTTTCGGGCTCCCACAGCACAGCGGTCGTACCGTGGTGCATAATTTGCAGGATATGGTGGTCGATTTTGTGGTGCGGTGATGAAATCGGAATCATTCCAACTCCATGATCGTTGAAAAGAGGCTGCACGGGATTATAGTTACCGATCTCCACTTCGTAGTCCTCCTCGTGCTCTTCGGCTTCCAGTTGATACGTGGTCGTCGCTGCCATTAACTTTGGGCTAAAGGCCGAGGTTCGTAGAAAATCCAGAAGACTAGTTGACGACTCTTTACTTAAGGCATGATGATGTTGATGACAATGATCGATGTGATCCATCACAGCTTGTGTTCGATAGATCTGATCTTGGCTGATCAGACCCGATGATCCCAATTTCGTGAAGTAATGATCTTCACCATTATAATCAGATATGTACTGAAAGGATACGCAAAGAAGGTTTGAGTATATTAAAATAAAAGCTACGTATTTGGACTCACCAATAACCTACTACTCCATTTATTCGTTTGCGATAGGCTTGTGGAGTCGGGGCGAAAGGTGTAGGAAGGTTTAATGTTGGTCTGAACTCCACGACTGACTGACTCCACTAGATTACTGTTATTTGATCGATTCGTCACGACAGGCTCGACGTCGATCAGCGATATTGACGAAGAATCTGTTGACGAGTTGGGCGACAGTTGAAGAGAGTATGCCGTGACGGGTCCGGTCGATGTGACTCCACCAGCAGCCGCCGCACACGTGCTGCCCACAGACAGAGATTGTGAGATCTGCTCCTTGAGCTCTTTGAGGAATACTTTGAAGCATGGAACAACGCGACATTCTGGAATGGCAAGAGCACGTCCTAAGGCTTTTTCATACTCCACAGACTCGAGTGCGGCCGAAAGAAACTCTAAGGCTGGTATTTTACCGCTATCGGTGAATGCTGCCAGGTACGGTTTCAATGTTGGCGATCTGAAAAGTGAAAAGAAAAAAGTTTGTTGATAAAATTTTTGGCAATATAAGTGAGTTATAATATTTTTCGAAAACAGCTTCAACAGTTAAACAATTATTAATCCCATTCCTTAGACACTCAAGATGACTCAAAGGAGTTGAAACGTGTCTCCCACTCAAACAAGCCAGGGCCCGATGACTTTTCAAAAAAAAAAAAAAAAAATTACTAATCAGTAGATCATTCCAAACTTCCATGCCTTTTCAAGTCAATTAGTTATTCATTCAAATGTCATAACATGGTTCAAATAATCGTACATTTATTATATTTTATATAAGATCACTTTGTCGTTGAATTATCTATCTGTTCGTCCTTCTGTCTGTTAGATAATTTATTTTGGAATTATAATTGTATAGTCATCAAACTTTGCAAAACGACGAGAAATGATGACCTTTTAAAAGTTTTGAGGTTAAAAAAGGGGGGCCTCCCCATAGATGAGCGTTAACATTTTTTTGTCAATGTTGATGAAAGCTTACTCATCAGATCTTTTCAGAACAGCTCTGCATAACCTACATATTGTATATTCAGGACAGCAGAAGTGGGAGAAAAAACGGAAATTACATCCCCGTGTAACTGGATACTTTTGCCCTGCAAAATCTGAAAAATATCTTGAGTGCAGGTGTTTTAGAACTTGCAAACAACAAATACTTTAGAGGTGAGCATTGACTCAAACTTGTTAGTGATATCATATGTCAAATTTAGGTTTTGTCCAACAAAATTAAAAAATAAGAGCTTAAACTCAATAAAATTCTGTATATACCTATGATCTAGATGTAATAATATTTAAGGAACTTAGAGCTATTTCATGTTTCAAGTAGAACAGCAATATCTATATGTGGAAACTTTCTCGTAAGATATCCGTTGGTGTTAATGATGCAAGCAATTGAGAATGGTTAAAGAAGGAAATCTATAAATTTATAAAAGTTCAAACCAAATTTATATTTCCTGAACCAGAAACTATTTACTACACCAGACTAACATCTATGTTACCATGTATACTTGTATTCTTCGTAGCACTACAGCCCCCCTCGAGCCTTCGCTACCTGCAAATAGTGCCTCCAACTGTCTCGATCCATTGACCGCGTCCTCCAATTTTGAAATCCGAGCAGCGATGAGCTGTCTTCGTCGACCGAGTCAAACCAGCGTTTCTTCGGTTTCCCCCCTGGTCTCCGGCCTCCAGTTCTCCCAGCGAATAACTTTTTGGGTATCCTTTGTTCATCCATACGATTCATGTGTCCAGCCCATTGCAGCTTCCGCAGTCTTACAATTGTTGAGAAATCCAGTTCCTCAAAAATTTCATACAGCTCATGGTTGTATCGAATTCGCCATTGGTCTCCGTCTAGTTTTGCTCCGATTATTCGTCGCACCATTCGTCGCTCAAAGGCGTTCAATATATTTGCAGATGTCTGGTTTAGAGTTCATGTTTTACACCCCATAACACAGGTCTTATCACAGATTTGTATACTTGGAGCGTTGTTTTCCTGTGTATGCAGCTAGTCTTCAAGATCATCAAAACTGAATAAAATATTTTATTTGCGAGCTGTATTCTTCGATGTATTTCGTCTCTTTTATTGACCGTTTTCATTATTTTGGGATACTTGTATTACGAGTATTGTAATAGCTGCATAGTCGAAAAACGTTGGAGTTGATTCAACAAAACATGATCTATTGTAGATTAGAATACCTCGATCGAAGAGTGAGTAACTTTATTGATTTAAGATTCAAATCTATCGACAGAAAGATTTCATGTCAGCATCACATCTGTACTTGAACTGAATATGCATGATCATAACCATATTAAACAGCACATACACTTCATAAATTAGTCACCTTATAACGCCAGAAACATACTGTCATGAGTTTGTTCTTTTCTTTCGATGATGTCTCTCCAGAAATCCAAGTAGTCCTCACAACGGCCTTCAAGGTATGAACTGTGAAGAACATGGCATCAAATTATGCCCTCAAGGTAAACTGTTCGGCCAGTCTAATTTTTGCTACAATTGGTGGTTGCTTGTAAGCCACCTCTGTCGCGCATAAGTTATCCCGTCAATCAAACAAAAAAAGCACAATAGAGTCTTTGCCAACTGAAACCACTATAAAAAAACAGCTACTTGTATAATGGAACCGACTCATCACCCAAATCCGCATAGGAAACAACCCTCGTTTGATTTTTCCACCAATCAGATCGCAGCTACGCTTACAGGCCTGCAAAAGCACGACTAAGCCATGCCGGAATGCAGCCTAACAACAGAATGCAACCAAGCAGTCTATCTGAAGTCCATTAAGGGTCAGAGAAAATGAAGGCAAAAAATGTAAATACCGTTCAACGGACAGATATTTTGACTGACAGACAACCATACAATTAAACGAACAAACAAACAGATTTTGCCAGAAGTAAAATGCGAAGGACTCGCTTCATGAACATTTTAAGTCCTTGGTCTTTTGTTTGGCTGATTATCCATCTGTTATGTGTCATTTCGTTTTCTATTTTGGAGGGTATGGTATAGTATGGAAATGATTGCGCCTGAGGTGGTTACAAGTTGTTCGTTAATTATTTTGCTATCCTTCATTATATGTACGAGTATTTTGAGTCATACGAGTAGCTTCAATCTGGGTCCCCTGTTTTGTTTGCGTAACAATATCATTGAATTGGCCATGGTGCCGGGCTCGTGTAGGTGATTCTCAAAATGTGTCGCGTAGTTGAAGTCTGCTTTATTGTGTATGTTTGACCGTAAATGTTCTCTGTATTTGGTCACTGGTTTACGTATTGTTCTGTCTATGGATGCTGCGTCACAGTCCTTGACGTTAGTTTGTATGTGCCATTAATTTTGTCAGTTGGTGTATCATTCAATTTTGGTTTCAGTTAGTACCCGTTGGTTTTAGTTTCGAATGTGGTTTGTACCATAGGAAATATTTTTTAAGGAAGTTTGGTGGTTTTTAAGGTCTCTTTGCCGCACTCAATTACTCAAACTTACATATATTGCCAAAAAAACGAAAACTGTCAAACATTCTTAAAAAGAACAAACTACAAACTGCATTCAACACGCTGAAGAAGGTTTCCACTTCGCTACTCCATATGCTCATAAAGAAACTCCATAGCACTTTCGTACCAGGAAACTCTGGCTTTCAGATTTTTATGATTTGTCTCAGTTTTTTGAGCTGTTTAACCTAACATGTGGACTGTTTCAACTGATCTTCACGTTGTTTTTCTCATTCCAGGCCAATTTAAATTTTTTTACATTCTAAAAAACATGCCCGGAATCCCATTTTGACCAGGTTACAGATAGGACTGGCATAGGATTCACTTTAAGGAGGCGTAGTCCACGATGATTTCAAACGGATAGTATTCCACGTTTGGACTGGAAATGATATTCAAAACATATATAAAAGAGGGAAGCCTACTGAAAAACAAGAATTCAGAGTGGCCTTCATTGTGGGTAGGGAGCTAAAATCACACGTTATTGATTTTAAGGCAGTCAATGAAGTATAAAAGCGAAATTCTTCAAAATTTAGCTGATCAATGTTCACACCTTGACCGAAGAAAAAGACGAAGAAATGGAGGATAAGTTCTACAGTCACCTGAAAAGACTAGTCAATTCACTCCCTACAAACGACACAAAAATAATTCTGGGTGATTTCAACGCTAAGGTTGGCAATGAGCTATCTCATCGGGGAATGACTGGAGGATATAGCCTCCACGACGAAACAAATAATGACGGCCAGCGCCTGATTGACTTTGCATGTAGCAGAAATCTAGTCATACTTTTGACTTGCTTCCCACATTGACGCATTCATAAAATGACCAGGGTATCACCGGATGGTAACCCACAAAACTAGATACATACCGAGGAACCAATTGCAAGTCAGATCATTACTTGATTGAATTTACCTATCGATGTCGTATGTCAAAGGCATATTCAGCGAAGACCAGCCCGCTACAAAAATTCGACACCAAAAGGCTCCAAACGGCGGCTGTTGCCAAAATTTTACGGAGACCCTCGACAACCAGCTGGCCCCACTCTTATCA
This sequence comes from Odontomyia ornata, assembly GCA_963969285.1. Taxonomy (NCBI): domain Eukaryota; kingdom Metazoa; phylum Arthropoda; class Insecta; order Diptera; family Stratiomyidae; genus Odontomyia; species Odontomyia ornata. The sequence continues at coordinate 145,922,050 of OZ017738.1, forward strand.
GACGCATCGTTAAAGACAAGCAACGAGCTCTGGATGAAAGTGAAAGCGGCTATTAAGACCGTGGCAAAGCACTGAATCGGACATCAAGCCTGGCGCAAGAGAAATGATTGGTTCGATGATGAGTGCCAGAATGCGTTAGACGAAAAGAATCAGGCGTAAAAAGAATACGCAGGTAGGAAAACTAGGATGAAAAGAGAACATTCACTATGAAAATCTCAGACGAGTAGCGAACAAGTTAATTAGCATTAAGAAAAGAAAATACTATGACGACCTATTGAGAAGCATTGATGTAAGTCTAGCGAGCAACAACACAAGACAAGCATACAAAGTAGTGAAAACCCTGAAACGTGATTATCAGCCAAAAACCACGCTCTGTCGTGTTGACATCGGCAAGATCATCGCTGATGAAACCAAGATCAAGGAAAGATGGACATCATATTTCAAGAACCTCCTTAATCCTCCGCATAGCTCCAGAATATCGGGGCTCATAGATGTCTGCGAAGAGCTTCCATAGGGTCCACCAACTCATGATAAAGTTTGTTCCATCATCAAAGCCCATCAATAAAATTCTAGTAGAACTCATCAAATATGGTTGCAGCAGTATCCATACAGCTATACACAAAGTCATCTACCACATTTGGCAACAAGAACATATGGGGGGATGGTTTCGCGGGGATTCGGTGCTCAGGAAGCACTTTCATTAGTGTGCACCTAACGTCGAACGAATCGAACGCAGATGGCGATGTGCTCGTTGGGGGGGGGGGGAGACTTCAACGCCAAGGCAATCAAATGGGTGTTAGGACTATTTCGAAGGCCTAACTAACCTGGGGCGAGTTCTGTTGGACGTAGCACCAATATACCCACTTGTATATATCCGGTGCGTACGCATATCCACTCGCTTGGGCTGGAATATCTGAAAACTCCACTGAACTTCACTTTATAGCTTCCCCAATGAAACACACGTTTCCTCTATCAAACACGTTTATTCTTTCTTTAAATTACAATTGCTACTCCGATTGTTTGTTACGGGTACCTCCCGTTTACGGCACTACTCTGCCTTGAATTCTAACTTCAACGTTTTGATTTGGGTTCTGAACGTCTCCCGCTCCGCTTTGGTTACCGCAAGACGTGCCAATCGACGCAGGTCACTGCTCTTGCGGCGGAACTCGACAATGCGCCCACCTCTTGGTCGCTTCTTTTTCGGCTAGACCACCGACGTATCAAGCGGCATGATCAAGCGTGTCCGGTACTCCTCGATCGTGATTGGCCTCGGACTCGCTCTGGGCGTCGCAGCAATTGCTTCTTCGAGCGACGGACGGGGTTGCGATGTCATCACAGGCTGCTGGTTGTGGTTGTTCAGTCGCCGCCCACGTATGTCGGTTGTGGTGGTTCCTTGCGGCGCGAGCTGGCCAGGTGGTTGCCGATGGCGATTTGGCCCAAATTGTGATGTCCACACGATGCTGATGCTGCATAGTGCCGTTGAGTTCGCTGGAGATGCGTATTGGTTGCCGATGGTTAGACAATGGCAATCAAGTCTCCGCTCACGTATGCCGGTCGTGGTGGTTGCTGGCGGTGCGAGCTGGTCAGTTGGTTGCTTGGCGAATTGGCGCAAATGGTGTTGTCCGTACGATCGCTGAATCGAAATGACGTTAACTTGCTCGTCCCTGGGCGAAATGCCTTAGGAGAACTACTACTCGGGCAAGAGCCTTGAGCAGGGCAAGTAACGATGTTTGGCTGATGTACGTAAGGGCTGGCTGATGCGTGTAGGGCTGTTTTCGGTGCGGCTACTTGGATCCGGGCTAGAACCCTCTTGAAAATTGTCAGTCTCGGGCTAAATGCCTTGAGACGATTCTACTTGGGCATAGGCCTCGAGTAGGACAAGCGTAGTATCAAGAATGATTGGTTTGTTGATGGCCATGGATATTTATACAAAAATAATGCTTACTTAAAGTTTACCTTTGTTGTCATTCATTTTCATTTCATAGTGAGTGTATTTACCTCTTTGTTTAGTCAACTAAAATAACGATTAATATTAATAGTAAATTAGGTCAGTGGATTGTTTGAGAAATTTTCACGTGGCCGTCTATCGGTGACTAGCTACAATGCTTAAGCTTTTCGAGAAGTGATTTTATATGTGTATTATTTCCATTTACCCCAGATTTGTGGGTTGGGCAATGCCAAGCTAAGTGGACGATATATGGCATACTCACGCATACACTTACTTCTGAAGCTTTTGCGCATGATGAAGTAAACCTACGAGAAGCAATGTGTGAAGCGTTAGTAATGCTCGAGACATTGGCTGAGCCTAATGTCTCGAGGTTGGCTTGGATCACCACAACATGGTGCACGCCTCAAACATATCCGAGCGAAATCGAATCCTAGAAATGGCGGCCAGGAAGGCACTCGTCGTACTAACTACCGGAAATACCCGACTTTCTGCCGTATTGGCTGTGAAGGAACCATACTGGACGTGAATTACACCTTAGAGTCCTCAGTACGGAGGATACACAATTGGGGAGTGTTAGAGGACTACTCAGACTATTATAATTCTTTAGTTTTTGTTCCATTCCCTTAACATGCCGAATGTTATAAATTAGGTGAAAAACGAAAGAAAAAAAAAATTTTACTTGTAATGGAAAAAGATTTTATTTTACTTGAAAGAGAATAATATGAATTGCTAACTCAAAACACGATTTCCCTTTCCAGTGGTCCTTTCTTTCAGCGGGAAATAGAGTGCATGGTAAGTATGCCGTCGCGACGGTAGGGTTTGAGAGAATCCGCTGAGGGCGGTTTCGCGTCGCCCGCGGTACGCGGTACCTTAGTTTATTTTGGTTTTTCTTTAGCGTAGCTTTTTTCGGATTTACGTAAACGTAGTATATTTTTCGGTACCGCGACGGAAATTCGGGAACGCGAAGTAAAGATTAGATCTTTGTCCTTTGACTGGTTGTATGAAGAAATACGGAGTAACGTAAAGTAGGTTTCCTCTCCGTATGGTTTTGTTTTGGTGACGCGTTTGAAAACGGGCATGTATTGGTGGCTGAAGATTGTAAATGAGCGTAATCCATTTGGAGACCCGCGACCGAAATCCTCTCCGATCTAGCTGGCCGACAAGCAGCCACCGCGAGAATGGATTACGGTGCACGGATTGGTTGACCGGTTGGTACCATCCGTTGGCACTACTCAGACTTAACGTCTAGAACCGATGAGAGGTCGGTTCCTCGTCCGGACTTAGACGTCAAAATCATTACACAGTGATCGTCAGTTTATTCTGCTTGAGATCAGTAATGTTGTCTCGTGAAGTCCGTGCTGGATTTCGATAGGTTCATTGAGGTGCTCACAGCAGGCGCTCCGCTGCAGGGGGATTCGCAGGGAATGGAAGAAGTGGCAGCTCAAGACGTGGTGACCTCAACTATGAGCATAATTACGACTGCCTGTGACGCTTCTATGCACCGTCGAAAACCTCGGCATGGCAAGCCCTCAGTGTACTGGTGGTCGACAGAGATCACTGAAAAATGAAGGGAGTGTCACAAGCTTCAGCCCGTGATGAGGCCTGGAAATACCCTCGCGAATCAATGAACAACAGCAAGGCTCGCTGCTAGCAAGATGTAGGATGTGGCCTTGGCTACAAGCTAGTTATGCGAAAGCTTGGTGCCCTACGGAAGCCTTGCATACGAGTACATGATGCGAGAAAGATGGACGACCCCACCCATTCCGTCCCTGTTGGTGCTGTCCATGGTGAAATAGCAGTCGAGTGTCCACTCTTCACATAGCCGGAACTAGGAGAGGCAGTCCTTTCACGGAAAGCAGGGAACGATCCAGGTCCGAATGCCGTTCCAGCTGAGGTATTGCAGCTTGTCTATCCCCATTGTCCTGACTTGCTCTTCAGTACATTCAACGCTTGCCTGCGGGACGGGGTTTTCCCTGGACGATGGAAGGTGGCAGAGCTCATGCTGATCAGCAAGGGGAAGATAAATCTCGGATCACCGTTTACATACCATCCGTTACGAATGCCAGACACAGCTGGGAAAGTGCTAGAGGAACTCATCAAGGGAAGACTCACTGACCCGATTCGTGCTGCTGATGGCCTATCTCTTCAGCAGTACGGCTTTAGAGCAAGACGTATATAGCTGTACCAAGCGGTGGATCATCCTGTTGGTGAAATTTGGCATTAGGAACGCCTTCAACTCCGCTACATGAATTTGGAGCTCAAAAATATGATTATAGGGTCCTAGCATGGTTCTACCATTGAGAAAAAGATCAGATGTCGACAACATACATGGATAACAAAGAAAGTTATAGAGGCTAGTATTAACAAAAGGAAGGCTTATAAAACATACAAAAAGAACGCTGAAGATCACGCACTTAAATATCCTAAAAGAATCAAAACGTCCCATAAAAGAAACTAAAATTTCATATTACTCCAGAAGATTGGAAGCAGTGGCGGACAACTCACACGAAATAAGGAAAATAATAAATGAAGTTAACGATAACTCATCACCTTGGATCATGTCAACTAGCTATTCAATATCATAAATAGCCCACCTTATTCCATCTTTCACATTCATCGAACGACTAAAAGAAAAGTATTAAATACAATCGAATATTTGAAAAAAAAATGCAGCACCAGGTATTGACAACACTACCACACATGAAATTATTCTAGTCAAAGCGGAGATAGCTGAACCACTGGGAAACTTTATAAACGAGCATATTAGAAATGGAAAATTTCCGGACGAAGAGAAACTGGCAAAAATAATTCCAATATTCAAAAGAAGAGATCATCTGGACCCGAATAATTACCGCCCTGTTGCACTTTCGATAGCCTTTAGTAAAATGTTCGAAAAACTTGTAAATAATCGTTTAAAACCTTTCTTAATGGACCGTTCCATCATAAATCCGAAGTAGTTTGGCTTTCAAAAGAACAAGAGTACTTTCGATGCATTACTTTCTGTCTCACGTTACATCAATGAAAGTCTTGATAAAGGAGATTATGTTATTGCAATTTTTGTGGACCTGAAGAAAGCTTTTGATAGGGCTGATCATGACCTGTTACTTCGAAAACTTGAATCGTGTGGTATACAAGGTAAACGTTATTTGGAAGGATTCGAAAGAACATGCGTTTATAATGTGTTGAGCAATCTAGCACGAATGAAATCGGGGGTTCCTCAAGGATCCATACTTGGACAACCTGGTTTTTGCTCTACACCAATAATTTGAATATATGTAAGCTGAGAGCTCACCACACTTTATATGCTGATGATACTGTACTTCTTTATTCAGGACATGATAAAGTTGTTATGGGGAATATCGTCAACGAGGATCTACATAGATAAATATCGTTCATGGGTTATGGAAAACAAGCTAGTATTGAATGCTAAAAAGACAAAATACATTATTTTTAAACAGAAAAATAAAGAAGACATAGAAGTTGACCTAAAAATCAACGGCGAAAAATTGCAAAGAGTGTTTTAAGTTAAATATCTCGGTCTTACCATAGATCATCGTTTGACATGGTTGCCACACATGAATAATTTGAGGAGACAACTAGCACCAATGATACGAATGTTGAGAAGATATGGAGGATTTCCAATTCATGTAAAGAAACTTGTATTAAGTGCATTTTTACTGACAAAGCTACATTATGCGGTGGTTATTTGGAGTCAATCGTCAAAGCAAAACCTTGATATTATATCCAGGATACTAACTAAAGCCTATAAAAGTATTCTAAACCTTCTAATTCTCACTCCAACAAGACAAGTGTATCAACGGACTAATGCACTCACCTTCAGTCAAATCATTACTTTGGAGAACGCTAAGTTTATCTTCAAATGTCTTATTTCCAGTGAATCGGAGCGAAGCCCCTTTATAAAAGTATCACAAATAAATCCATGCTTGTATAATTCAAGAAATGCCAACAATTTTGTAATACCTTACGCTAGAACTGATCGACTATAGAACGATGCAACGCATGATCCTCTGCGTCTTTCGGAAACAGAGAAAAAACGCAAACTTAGTACATCTAATAAATTCAAATTAATGACAAGTCCTGAGGATTGAAAATGCAGTATCTTAGGGTATTTTAGACCCTTACATCGAGATACTTAAGGACGGCTGGTTTTTATAAACTCAGAGTTTTTTTTTTACTGCGTCGTATTATAATATTTTTTTTTTATCTCTGAAAACTGATCACGTATTGTACAAGACTAGCAGGAAACGAGTACTTTACAGCGTTTTGTGTGCCCGTTATACCGATGTTTTAGCATTGCCTGGAGGCACACGTAGGAATCGATGACGTGTGAAGTGCAGATCACACGAGCGTTGTGCGAAGAGGAAGGAGTGATGGAGAGAGTGGCAGGAAACAAAAACAAAAAAAAAAAAACAAAAAAAAATTCTGGATAGGAAGCCATATGGTAGAAATATGCATATGTATCAGTCGGCCTACTATGGACAAGCTTCCGTGAGCTGTCAGCCAACTGCGGCATTAGCAAATGCTTATATCGCGTAATATGTACTATTTTCCGAACGAAAAACCAAAGAAACGCATTCTGTGCATGCTTAAAATTCACCTTGCACTGTCCACTGTACTCCTAAACTTTTCAAGACGAGCAAATGAAGCACATGCTTTGCACCTTCCACTGACAAGCGTTGAGAAGTAAAGAAACTCCTATTCTTTCACTTTGGGGTACGGGTACAAGAACTGAAATAATTTTCACTTCACTAGGAGCGCTATCGTATTGTCCGCGGGTCATCTGAATTTCACTTTAGAAATCCGTCTCAAAACCGTACGAAACCTCGAATTTTCGTTGGCACCTCCATAATTCTTCATATACCGCCATGTATGGTAGCCAGCAAAGTCGGCCTACTAATGGTCATGTGTGTCGTAGTAAGTGCTGCTGCCATATGGCATCCTATCTAACGTCAGTTTTGTGGAAAACCCTTTTCAAGTTCCAGAATATCTAATGCGGCTTTTGAAGGACTACCTGAAGGACTGAAGCCTGGTCTATGATACGACACAGGGCCAACGAAGGATGGAAGTTACATTGGGTATTGCCCAGTTATCTATCCTAGGTCTAGATCTGTAGAACGCAACTTCTGACAGGCTACTGAGACTGGAGATGCCAGATGAGTCGTGTTTGATCGTCTTCGAAGATGATGTTGCGGCTTTTTTCACTGCACGCACCGTTAGACAAGCGCAACTTAGGAGAAGTATGCTAATGCGTCGAGTGAGAGACAGGATGACTGTTCGCGGGCTCAGTTTAGCACTGAAGAAAACCGAAGTGTATCATCTTGACAAAAAAAGAATGCCTAGAGTAAGGATCATCAGTATTGGAGACATTGATCGAATTGAAGCCAGCGGTGAAGTTCCTGGGGCTAATGATCGACTGGAAGATGAGTTTCTCTGAGCAAATCAGGGCAACGGCTGAGAAGCCTTGTTACGATAGGAATTTCTCTAACTGATTGAAAAAAACTCGCAAAAACGATTGATCTAAGCTGTTCAAATTTTGCAGTAAAAGGTTAAAAACACTACTGATCCACTGAAAAAACAATAACCTCGTACAAGTCTTAAATAGCTAAGCAATAGAAAATATAACAGTAGAAACATCAACCTCAAACAAGTGTGAAATAGCTAAAGAATAGAAAATATAACAGTAGAAACAACAATCTAGAACCAATTTTAAATAGAAAATATAACAGTAGAAATAACAACCTCGTATAAACTCTAAACTGTTCCAATATAATAATCTTATATAGAAGCATTGATCATAAATATCCAAGACATCTGCCAGAATTAAAATTAGATGGATGTACATCAAAATAGATATCACTGGCGATAGCGGAGAGGTTTTAAAAATTAAATTCTTTCCCACGCTTTGGTAGAGACAATTTCGCTGAGCAAGTAAAAATAAAATATATAAATAGCGAAGCAGCCAAGAAAAATTCAAGCAACTTATCGTAGCTTCGTGTGGATGGCCTGGCCTACACAGATCTAGTTGGCCTTTGGCCTAGTTTAACTGGTTAGCTTAGTGCCCTTTTTTTCAAACAAACCATTCTTTCTGGTTAGCTTGATTGGCTCAGAAAGTTTATCTCTTCTTGGTTAGCCCGTTGGCTCAGAAAGGGAAGCGACAACTAATTGTTGCTTCTTGCTGGTTGGCTTTGCCTATCAATTTTTGAAAACCTGTTGGCCTTGCGCCTGGTTAAGTCTAGTTAGCTTACGTGCCTAGATGTATTTTATTTAACGTTTCTGCTGGTTGGCTTTTCCTAGGCCTGTTTTTACTGACCTGTTCCTGGTTAGCCAGTTCGCTCAGGAAGCATAACGCTTTTCTGGTTGGCTTTTTGGAACAGGGCCCCAACCGCATATCTAAGTGCTCTAGTTGGCTTTTTGTCTTGAACCCTTAGTTGCGTCACCAAAAACAGCTTCAGCGATAGACCGGGAAAAAGAAAGCATCTCAGTAATAATACACCGGACAGGTAGCCCAGACCAACGGGGTGACAACCCCAAGCAACCAAAGCGGTAACAGGCACCTCCGACCCTGCAGCCCAAATCTAAGATCTGCTGCCGATCAGGGCCTTAGTTCTTAAGTGTTAAAGTGTAAATGAATGAAATGTAAACTAAACTGAGAACTTAAATGAATGAAATGTGAACTTAATAATAATGACTTTTAATTTAATATGATTAAAATAATAAAAAACCGTATCTTTCATTGGAGTGTAGCAAGAGTCTGAGTCGGTTGAAGATAAAAGTAAGTGTGTTGGAGTGCAGACAAAAAGCATTATGGTTTGGAGAGTAGGGCGATAAACGTAATAATATAGCAGGCTGCTTTGGGAGTATCGGTTCTGAGTCGAATTATAGCCAACGTAGGGAGACTCAACCCATCATGAAGATGCCTCAGGATGGGTGCTTCAGGGTCAGTGCTACTAAAGTATGGAGCAACGCTCTCATTAAGGCAGTATACTGAAAGGTGGACTGCGCGCCCTATCCCGGATGTGAGACCGTGGCTAAATCGAAGGCATGGTGAGGCTGACTTCTATCTGACCCAGCTTTTGAGCGGGCATGGGTGTTACCTGCACAAGATTCGTAAGTCACAGCCCCCCGATTGTCAGTTTTGCCCAGGAGAAGAAGACAATGCCTCCCACATATTAGTTTCGTGCATGAAGGTTGCAAAGGGACCTCTACAGGGAGACGGAAGAGCTCATTCCGTATAGTATAGTTGCGGTAATGCTTGGATCGGTTGACAAATGGAACCAAATGACACATTATTTTTCGGCAGTCCTAAAAGGTAAAAGGGACTCACAGCAGCCGCGTGCGTTGGGGCTGCGGATCACTTGTCTAGTAAATCCTCTTCCCCTCTCCCTTGCCACGAGAGGAGGGAGACTTGACCCGAAGTAATGTGTCAAACAGTTTTACGCTGGTTTCTCGGGTTGACAGGAGAGGTGTTGAGTGGGTAGGCCAGTCTCTTGCAAGCATATGAGTCCCACACGCGGTGCGTAAAAGACATTCACCTCCCAACCACAAAAAAAGGAGTTTAAAAATATCTTTTGATAAGCTCATCATTAGGCAAAGAATGAATGCGGAAGAGAAGAGCATCCTGAAATTGTCCCTAATGGAATTGTTCTAAATCATGTTTGATTGTATTTGCGTTACATTTAGAATTCATTCTTATTTTTTATAGAAATGATTGAGTCAAGTGTACCGTTTATGAAGAAAATTTAGAATACTGATAATTTTTATCATCCGCTACCAAGGAATCGGTATCTCTATCAAATCCTTGCAGAGTGAAAAAAAATATATATATTGAATTGTGAATATCTACAGAGTCCTTGAAGGAATTTCAATTTGGCACCTAAATATTTGAGTTTAATATGTTGTCTTTCACTTGAAACCTCTGCAATCAAAATCCTTACACGCGTCGATCGGCTATACTGAAAAATCGAGATGAGAGTCGGAAATTTTTTAGTTTCAAAGGTTAAAGTCCTTTATCGGTAATTGCATTTCTTGTCCTTTAAATGGGAGCTAATAAGAAAGAAGACGTATTATTTGCTGAAAACAGGACTCTTCTATCTATCTCCATTCAAAAGTTATGCGTGAACATACACAAAAAAAGAAACAACAAAAAATATACGTGATGAACTGATAGCTTTCTTTCCTTTGGCAGCCGACTAAAAATTTGCATCAGATTAAAAAAAACTGCTGCATTGCAAATTGATCATACGGAATGCTTTCGAAGCGCGTTCAAGTCGCATTTGCTCGGATTTTTCAAATATATTTGTGACAACTAGAAATATTCGATAATCATTTCATCATTCTTTTTTATCATCCCCGCATTTGATTGCAACAAACACAGCTGATTTACTATCATTAACAGAAATTGTATCGAAAGTACCTTAATTTTATCATAGTTTATTCGCATGAAATTTTGATGTGGTTATACGGTGATGAGGTTGACATTACATTACCAAATGCTGAATAAAAACCAAAACTTTGACTATGATGCCACATTATGTTTTTCTGAAGTTAATGTGATGTTGCATGGCAGATTATCAGTTCAGCTCAAATAAAATGAAAACGGAGCAAAGCTCGATTGCTTTTTTTTATGAAGTTGAAACAAAGTATTTATTTTTATTAGTGTCAAAAAAGCTGGCAGGTACTTTTACCGATCACCTAAAGCTTCAATTTACGCTCATTGGAAGTCTGAAGCTAAATGAGAAGATTTCTTTAGACGGAACCTTGAAAAGATTTCATTAAAACGAACCTTTTTTTGAGTCTTTTCAGACTTCTTTTTTTCAATCAAATTATCAACTAACAATCATCAGAGCGTGAAACATTTTAACCCATGTAGACCTTTTAAGTAACAAAGGTTCGAAAGCTAAGCCAGCGAGTGGATTTCTACATTGAAAATTGAATGCTATTTATTAGGTTCCCTTTAATGTTTTCTTCAAGGAACCTAACATACTTTTATGCTTTCCTTACACGCCAAAGGTCGATACAAAATGATATCAATCCAAGCAACCGTATATCTTAATATAAGTAAGCATTATTGCCCCGGATTCAACGCCAGCAAATCCTTTTGTACACTCTATCACAAGATAGATGCCTTAGATACAATGCTCCTGCCTGGCATCAAATCAGATTTGCAAATTTCAAAAAGCATGTCAATTCAACATACGTCTGATGTACTCGTACTTCGTGGTTTATGCTTGGGTCGATGATTTCTTATAAAAATGCAAGGCATATATGAATAAGTTTGGGAAGAGAAGAGTGCCCAAGCCAGAAGGGCTTTGAAACTTCTTGGGTTCAAAACAATTTTTCCAATGTCACCAACCGATGGTTTCAATTGTACATCCATTGCACATACATGAAGTGGTTCAAACAAATCAGAAAGATCGCGAAGTACTTTTATCAACACAGAACAACCGTCATTATATTTTGGCACAAATAATTGTTTTTTGTGTGTTAGGTCAATTGAACAGACTAAAACTCAACATTATATCTTAAATTTTTCTGAAAATCGGGGGAAAATTATAGTGCCTAGGTTGATTCGACTTTATATACATATTTGAAGCTGTCAACACGTATTATTGTTCTAATTTCAAAGATTTTACGTATACATCACTCGACTATGGCCCGATTTCCATGAATTTTGGCAAGCATAAAGATCTTATATTGATGCATACACTTATTAAAAAATTTCATGAATTTAAACTGCATTTTTAGGGTTTTGTAAAATAATTTTACAAAATCCTAACAAAATCGCTTTGTCTGTCCGTCTGTCCGCCCGTCTAACGCATGAAGGCAACTTTTCAAAACAGGTCTTTAAATGACAAGTTTTGCTTTGAGGGGCACAGGGAAGGGGAATTTTACGAACATTTTGTGGCCTCTGCGGTCGCGATTGGACTTAAAAGGCACAAGGGCAATAAATACCTCAGAAGTCGAGATCCGATCAACTTTGTTAATAATTGTACATTTTATAAATTATATATTTTTGCCTATAAAATTAAAATGAGACCCTTAAATTTTTCAAAAGCTACTATTTAAGTTTCTTAATAATAGTTGTATGTGTCCTGAAAATTTCACAGTGATCGAATAATAAACAGCTAAGTTACAGTCGATTGAATATTTGAAAATTACAACACCATTAGCACGTGATATTAGTGAGATATACGTTTGTAACGGACCTAGACACTACAAATTAGTAGGAGTTTTGGTAAAAAGTTTTGAAATGGTTTGTGATATTGATGTGTTAGCATGATTAATCATGCGACGGGGTTAAAGCACTTGAAACAAAATGGCGGCGAATTGAAATACATAATAACCAGGCTTTAATTTTTTTTCATATACGAGGGTGGTTCAAATATGATGGAGACAAACGCTGTAGATGGCGCGCATGTATGTTTTGAAGGTCGTGGCTTAAGTATGAAACAGCTGGGTCCCTTACTAATAGAGCGAAATAATTTTCGTCGGGAGTGCATGTTTCACGCGCGTGCTACGACCATGAGTGAAAGTCAAGTGCCGATCGCCATTACGCAACGTAGTCATTCGCTTTTTAGTGTGGGAAGGCGTTAAAAATACGGAAATTTTTCTGTGTTCGCGAAATCAGTTCGGTAGTGAGTACTTGAGTAGAGCTGCTGTGTTTAAATGGGCCAAATCTTTTAAGAATGGTCGCAAAACCGTCGAGAATGAATCGCATGATCGTCGACCGCGAACCAGCATCACACCAGACAATATTTGCCGCGTAGAACAACTCATTTTGGAAGACCGTAGAATGAATGTTCGAGACATTTCGGTTGAATTCGGCATCAGTATTAGTAGTGTAGAGTCTGTCATCCACGAACAAATTCAATATCGCAAAATAACGCTCGAAACGGAGGAGCATTCCAGCAAGAAGTGCGATTCGTCTCCAGGATAACACGCGCCCTCATACCGCGCGTCTCACGCTCGATACAATATCGGAATTGGAGTGGGAGGTACTGGAACACCCCCCTACAGTTCGAATTTATCACCCTGTGACTACCACATATTTTGACCACTGAAAGAAGCCCTTGGAGGTCAAAGATTCAACACTGACGACGAGGTAGAGCAGTTCGTGCGCACATGGCTGTCCGAGTTGCCTAAGGAATTCCTCGATAACGGCATCAAAATAACTTGTAAAGGGGGGCATAATGCGTAACTTGTAAAGGGGTGTACCTAGAAAAACTGTAAAATTTTTAGATAGTAAATAAACGTGTCAGAGCATTTGTCTCAATACATAGTTATATTATATGTATATATAATTTTTCTTTATTATACTGTATGCGGTGCAGATGTTGCACATTACTTAGGACTATGTGTAGTACCGTATTTCAATGTGGATATTCTATAATTTCGGCAAGCCCCTCTACTGAACTTATTAAAATCTATGAGGCTAGGCTACGGCCAAAGAGATAGGTGGTAGCAACTGCTGCTTTTCAGTTCACCAGGGCGTGAATTAGCGGATTGGTCAAGTCATTTGATTAATTTATGCAGCGAGTTTATAAATTGGACTAACGCCAGCAAGGCTGTGTAGTTTTTCAGAAGAAAATTAAAACGGCTTAATTAAGTATGATTTTCAAGTATCTATTTTGCGTGATCTGAAGCTTTGTTATTAGATATTTAGCATATTGGAGCAAGGTAAGAGAGCCATATAAGATGATCGGTTGGATTGCTATTTTGACAATAAGGACTTTTTCTTGTGTTGAGACGTGAATTAAGATTAAGAAAGGGGTATAGCGAGAGCACGGCGTTAAAAGCTTTGGAGCTATTATGCTCAATATGACTTCTGAAGGTTTGTTTTTTGTCGAATTTAAGCCCAATATAATTGAAATCCTTTTTCCAGGGAATAGTTTGCCCTTAAAAATTTATTGGTCGCCTGAGTAGGTGAACAGGCTTACGCTTCCTAGCGAAGAATATTGACTTCGTTTTTGCAACGTTAATTTTAATTGTCCATCCATGATAGTATTGATATGTAAGTTCTAACGCCATTTCAAGGTTGGTAATAATAGAATTTGTGTCTGCGCCTATGCTGTCTATACAAATGTCGTCCGCGAAAGCTGCAACTTGGCAGTTTGATAAAGAAGGGAAGTCAGACATATATGTGTTAAATAGTGATGGGCTTAGGCAGGAGCCTTGTGGAACATTGTCAATAATACTTTTCACTGGGGAAGTACTTTCCCCTTCTTTGACCTAGAACTTCCTGTCAGTTAAAAATGCTTGTATAAGGTTCAACAAGTATGGGGGTGTGTTATATTTATGAAGTTTATAGACAGAAGCGTCATGCCCGACTGTATCGAAGGCTTTTTCTATATCCAGCGTCTCGAAACCTACAGAAAATGTATTGTACATCGCTGCTTTGACGTCCTTCGTAACACGGAAAAGCTGATCCTCTGTCGAATATCTGTTTCTGAAGCCGAATTCGAAATCAGGTAAGATATTATTGTTAGCCATTAAATCGTTTAATCTTTGTAGGATTATTCTTTCAAAGAGCTTACCTAAACCTGGTCGAAGGCTAAGGGGCATGTAGTTGTCGGGAGAGTGCTGAGCTCTTCCAGGCTTCAGGATAGGTATAATTAAAACTTGTTTTCAGATGGATGGAAAGAAAGAGAGCTTGAAGCAAGCGTTGAATAGGAGGCATATGAAAACAATTCCTTTTTGGGTTAATTTTTAAGAACTATATTCGGCAGGCCATCGATACCTGGAGCTTTGCAATTTTTAACTCTTTTGAGTAAACCTATCAGCTCTCTGGTTTTAATTAATGCACAAGGAGGTAAAAATGTTTGGTTAGGTTGTTGTTCGGAAGCTTTCTGCTAGATTGTTGCAGAACGCATTGGAAGTAATATGAAGCTGATTAAATTTATCTGCAAGTATTTATGCTTTTTCTTGGTTGGAGTAAATATGCTCTTCGTAGTTATTTATTATGTAAGATGGTAACATATGATACTTTCATTTAAAAACCAAACTTTTCGCGAGTTTTATTTCAGATTTGTTAGCATGTTGTTTCATCGGGGATTCCGGAGCTCCTTAATTCTGTTCTTAATTGCTAGAGTGAGGCTATTAACACCAATTTTGAGAGACCTAATGCGGGTTTTTGCCCGAAAAAATTTCATTTTCTTATTAGAATGTAGGTTTCTTCGTCATATCCTAAATTATAAGACTCTTTCGATAGTAAGGATCCTACACTCAATAGCTTGCCAGATAGTGTTTGTAAATTATTCAATTTGCTCTTCACATACTGAGGGAGAATTGAGCGATTCTATGGTTCTTGATGTTAAGCTCACTCTATCATTAATAAAACTCTAGGATTCCGACCACTTTGCTTTTTTATAGCAGTAGTATATTTCTGGTACATTACTATTACCTTTCGTCGTTTCTAAGGAAAATATTACAGGTAGATAAGGAGATGAGAGGGCTTGCAAGACACTCAACTCAGATGGAGTAATATTTTGGTCACTAGGAACCAGATCCAGAGTGGAACCAACTCCACGAGAAGAGAAAAACGTGGTTTCTTTAGGGAAATACAAATAAATATTTGCCTCTTTGGTGAACTTAAATAAAATGTGCCCCATTTTGTTGCTTCGCGTCTTCAATTTCAGTGCTAATTACTAGCGTTTAGGCCTTCGCAATGTAGATACCTTTGATTAGCCTTGCTAAACCATTTCAGATCTCTTCTGAAATTTTCGACTTTTTCCTTGTTTGATTTTGTCCCAGAAAAGTAAACACCGTATAATTTTACATTAAGTTCTTTGATGATAACGCCAATATTTTCAATTACCGATATTTGACTTTTAGGCAATACAAAATGTCTAATTTTTCAATTAACGGCTGTGGCGACACCTCCATCAGCTTTATTAATGCAATCATATCTGTATATATGAAAGAAGGGATACTTAAAAATATAATTTGGCCTTGAACAAGTCTCCGCTATGGCAAATGTGATTATATTATTTTTAATGGCGAGAGTGAACGCTTCAATATGTTTATTTTTAATGCTTTGTGCGTTCCAAAGTAAAACATTTAATTGTTTATCCACATAAACATTTTATGGATAGCTCTACAATAACATTAAACTGCTCCTGCTTGGTTTTACATTTACTTAAATTTGTAATTATTTCATTCGAAATGGTCAAAAGAGATTCGGGTGAAACGAGGTTGTCACATAAACTATTTGCTGATTGTGATTTTTGCTAGATAGCCATTTTATAGGACATACGTGCAGTGGTTGTCGATTTAGCTAAATTTTCCGACTTTCGTCCCATCAATGTTGCATTGCTGCTGTCTCGGCTTAGGATTGGCGTATGTTTTGGAGCTTTTGTCAGCAAAGGGAAATTTTTGCTTGTAAAATCGAAGTTGCCTGTAGTTCTCTGAGCAGAGATTGGGGAACTTTTCAAATTTTTTCTCCAACTACTCAGCTTTTGGTTCAGCTGTATATATTCCATTCTTGCCTTGCAATCAAGTGAATCAGCGAAGTGTGCTTTTTTGACATTACTACAACGAATTTCATTTCGTTGCTCTTTTTTAGGGTTTTGTAAAATAATTTTACAAAACCCTACTAGTTTCGCGACTAGTCTGTCCGTCTGTCCGTCCGTCCGTCCGTGTGTCACAGCAGTTTTTCTCGGAAACTACTTAAGCTAGAAACATCAAATTTTGTGTGTAGGTGTAAAGTGGTGATCTCTTCAAAGTTCAACTACAAAAAAATTGTATAAGGTATTTAAGGGGGGTCTCCCCATATAGGAGAGTGACCCCCCGAAAAAAAAATTTCATTGAAGGTAGCCGATATGGAAATCAAATGAAAGATCTTGATGAGAACTTTTCATGACAGGTCTTTGTTTGGCAAAACTAGCTTCGAGGGGCGCACAGGGAGGGGAAATCCACGAAAAATTTGTGTCCCCCCCCCCCTCGCGATTGGACACCTGTGATCCGAAAAATCTGAAAAAATCAGGAATGTAGGCCTTGGTGAGTACAACAACAACAAATACGTGAGAAGTCGCAATTCACTCAACTTTGTTAGTAATAGTATGATTTATCGAATTTATGTTTTCTTGAATAAAATCTTAACGGTACCCTTAAATTCAATGAAATTCAGTACGTGGATGTCTATTTATAAGATTGATCTATTCTGAAAGTTTCATAACAATTGAATCATATTTAGCGATGTTATAGCGGTTAGAATTTTCCTGTATTACTATGGAACAATATGCGCTGCATTTTTTACTATGGCAACATATGGCTATGGAACACCATGCGCTTTTTACCGACTCAGACACTACAGTTTTGCTTGGATTTGCATGAAAATTTCAGGAATGATAGGTGTCATGAATATCTTTGAGAACCGATTCAGCTAGTGGTATCAGTAATTGTAAAACAAAATAGTGGCTGTTTTAAATGCGATGATTGGATAATTTTGAGTTATTTTTTCCCAACTTCAACGTTTAAGGTGCATGCTTTGAACACTTGATTCAATTTAATGAATGACTGAAGATGAGTACCTACAATTAATGCTCATAAGTGAAACAAGTCAAGGAGGTGGGAGAGAGCTCCTAGCAAAAGGGCTTTGTAACCATTCTAGGATTCGAACAAATTGTGTTTCCTCCCTCGCGAATGGACATCTGAAATAATTATCAAGGGAGATATTTATGAGTATAACAATACTAAAAACCTCAGAAGTCGAAATTCGTAAAACTTTGTAAATAATAGTATGATCTTCGTATTTCATAGTTTCTCCAATAAAATCGTCTTTGGCATGTTTCTTGATTTGATTCGATCTGTTGACTGCATTTTGTAAATTGAATACAAAACCCTTCTGACATGAGCGTAGGTCTGTTTACCCAACTTGTTTAGCATTGAATTGCTATAGTCATGCTGACCACTACATATAGCGCATATTGTGGGAAGATGGCAGCCAGATGTCCCATGCCCAAAGCGCAGACAATTCCCACATTGTGTAGGGCCTTTGCGGCTGTTTATATAGAAGCTACATCGCGCAATAGTATGCATGATCATCATGATTTTATTTTACTCAGTCATTTTCGAACTCCTTTGAGATATAAGAGATAGTAAGTGGTTTTGCGATCTCTTGATTTGGGATAGAATAATTTAATATCAATAGCATTAATATTATGATCTGTTTTGAGAAGCTTTTTAGCTCTTCTGGGGAAATTTTATGGAATACTGTTAAAACTGCTTTTAACGGTCGTAAATCTGCCCGAAATAATTCACTTTCTTAGATTGGTAAGAAAAAGCCTGATACCAATTGACATTATTTTAATTGAAAAATTCGGTATATTCATTTTTTAGGGTTCTGTACTAAAATACAAAACCCTATTGCAATCACGACCTGTGTCCGTCTGTCCGTCCGTCCGTCCGTCCGTCCGTCTGTATGTCACAGCACTTTTTCTCCGAAACTATAGAGGCTACAGCCATGAAACTTTGTAGAAAGGTCAGAAGTGGTGACCTCTTGAAAGTTCAAGGGTGAAAAATTTTTTCAAATGGGTTTAAGGGGGGTCTCCCCATACAGGGAGGTGACCCCTCAAAAAAAAAATTTTCACCATTGGTAGTCGAGTAGGGTGTTATTGGAAAGGTCTCAATGAGATCTTTTCAAAACAAGTCTTAAAATTGCCCGATAAGTACCGAGGGGAGCAGGGGAAGGTGAAATGTACGAACTTTTCGCGTTCCCCCCCCCCCCCCCACTCGCGATTGGATACCTTCCATCCGCAAAATCTGAAAAAAATCAGGAATGTAGGCCTTAATGAGTACAACATTAACAAATACATGAGAAGTCAAAATTCACTCAACTTTGTTAGTAATAGTATGATTTATCGGTTTTCTGTTTTCTTGAATTTGTTTTGTTTTCTTCTAAACGGTACCTTTAAACTCAATAAAATTTAGCAAAGAGATGACTATTTATAAGATTGATATTTTCTGAAAGTTTCATAAAGATCGAATAATATTTACCGAAGTGATAGCGATTTGAGTTTTCCTGTATTACTATTGAGCAATATGCCCTGTATTACTATGGAAACATATGGCTATGGAGCCATATGTGCTTTTTACCGACTTAGACACTACAGCGTTGCCAGAATTTGCATTAAAATTTCAGGAGTGATAGGTATCATGAAGATGAGTACATACAATTGAAACAAGTCGAAGAGGCAAGAGAGAGCGACTAGCAAAAGGGCTTTGTAACCATTCTAGGATTTGAAAAAACAGGCCATGAATCGATGATTACAGTACAGAGGAGTGGCCCCTGAAAATAAATTTCATGAAAGGTAGCCGATATGAGTATCAAATGAAAGTTGTCTATGAAAGCTTTTCAAAACAGTTCTTAAACTGACAGTTTTTGCTTCAGTGGGGGCACAGGGGGGGCGAAATACATGAATAATGTGTTTACTCCCTCGCGAATTGACACCCGTGATCTAAAAAATCTGAAAAAATTATCAAAGGAGATATTTATGGGTATAACTATAACAAATACCTCAGAAGTCAATATTCGTTCAACTTTGTTAATAATAGTATGATCCTAAAATTGCACATTTTCTCCAATAAAATCGTCTTTGACATGTTTCTTGATTTTATTCGTTGCTGGTTACTGCATTCTGACATGAGCATAGGTCTGTCTACCCAACTTGTTTAAGATTGGCGTCTATCGTGACGCGAGATAAATCCGTAAATGTTATTGGAGGGACTCTTACCTTAGTTCTAATTTCAGTGTTGGATTTTTGATCGCTTTCATTGCTATCCGGAAGGTCAGCTAATTGCAAGAATCTGCTGGAGTTCAATGAACTGGATGCGAGAATTCGCACCATTTTCTTTTCTTACTTTGAGCAGGGTAGGAGATTTCCGATGCACAAGAACTCAATATGAAACTTGAATTAACACCAAAAGAACGTATCTAATGAAAAAAAAGTTACTGTGAATAGGTGCTACGTAGTCACTATGTAAATCGAACTTCTGCTTAGCTAAAAGGTCTATGCAAAACTCAGGATTTAATTTTTCGAACTCTGTTTATGGAATCTGTATATAAGTCAAGTTTTGATAGGCAGAACATACTGATTGTTTTACCATTTGTCTCACAAAATCCTTCTGGCAGGCGCACTCTCCTGCTACTTCAACTTGTTTTTGATTGCATGAAGCCAGACGTTAAATTAATTAATCGTTCTGTTTCTAAAAACCTTGAAAGAATTTGGATTTCCAATGCATTTGTTCCCATTGTACTTTTAAATATCTGTTCCCATGATTTTCTTCAAATTTTTTTGGCTGATAGGTTTCTAATCGTGAAAGAAGAGGAAGCCTATTATTCATACTTTCACCCCCCTGAAACTTTCAATATTCTGTTTCAGATTATACTCGTATTAACGACTTTCATTTGATACCTCACTCGACATTTTTTATTAAAATTTTCTACGCGGCCTCTTCAGTACACCGTGGCACTTCAATACCTTTTAAAATGTTAAAGAGCTCAAAATTTATGAGAAACGACCACATTTGACTTCCTCAGCAAGTTTTGTGATGGCAAAACCTTTAGTTTCTAAGAAAACTTGCTGTTACACACGGACAGACAGATGGATGGACCGACAGGCGAGACACAACTAACAAGTATTTGTAAAATTATTTTCATAAAGCACTAAGATTGAGGCGCGAATAATAAGTAGTAGGTCACTAAGGCCAATATAGGAGAGATCGGAGTAAACAAGGAATAAGTGCCCTCAAGTTTGCATATTGGTTCTTGAATTCATTCCATAAATATACCACAGAGAGGCATTTGTTGCCGAAGCATTTTTTTAAAACCAATTCAACATCTATTGATTGATTCTTGAAAGGAGAAGAGAAGAAGGATACAAGAAAGGTTGTTCGAAAATTCAAAGAAAATATGACCTTTTATTTAAAATATGACTTCAGGATACATCTTTCAAATAATCAGAAATAAAAATAATCAGCTTATCATGGATTGAATATGCAGCTACTAAAGTCGTCCTTGGTAGCCCGTCCCTCCTACAACGCGCACATCCCTGCGAGCCTCTTTCGAGAATATTGGATTCTAACAAGATAAATTGGGACTTGAATGTTCCGGGAAACACCATGGGAAAACGGAAGTTCGTTTCAGGGACAATAAATATGCGTGGACGTTGAATGTTGGTCGACAACCATCAAACGAGGAGGAGTTTTCTGATTCGATCCTGCGGTCACATTAGAACAGGAAAAGAGGCAACAGGAAAGATGATAGCACTCTTTGATTGCTTGTCATTTCATTTAACGATGATATTCCGTGAAATAGCTCGAAGGCTATTCAATTACAGACAAAATGTCCGAAAGGCTTGCGTTGTCCTTTCCACCCTTCCCTCAAATACGTCCACAATGGACTGATTTACTCATACGGGTATGCATTTCCCTTTCAAATCCGTTGTTGTGGTTAGATTTGATTTGGTATGCTTCTATACGGTCGATGTAGTGCTTTTGGGTAGAGGATTGAAAATATAAATGCTAAGCTTCCTGGAAAACTTTTGACTATAAAAGATGGGTGAAATGTCGCCCAAGCTCTGTCGTTAAACTCTGGCGCGATGCGAGTTTAGTTTTATGACATTGTTTTGAAACCAAATCAATCAACGATGAGTGGAAGGTATTTTGAGAAAAATGACACTATTACCGTAAAAAGTTGAAATGATAGACACAATTTAGAATAGAGATCGCACGATCATAAAGTTTGAAGGACTTCACCAGAAGTTTTGGTTTAGAAAAGCTGTTAATAACATAGCCACACAAAAAAATTGTCTGTACTTTATACGCTATATATGTATGCTTTCTGTAGTATTATTGCCTCTTGATTACGAATCTGTCATCAGAATCGCGCTATCACATCATAATTGTCTATATATCATAAGAATTTGTAAACTAAAAATAGGTCTAAAATAATAATAAATTTTCACGAAAAAGTGGTGGCAAAAATAAAGGGTGGTCCAACCATGTTATTTGTGAGTCACAATTTAACGTCAAGTTTTTCAACCAACTTAATTTGACATTTCTTTGTTTCAGTGTTTGACAAATTCAAGTATGGAGAGGTTCAAAATTGAGCAGCACGTTAAGGTTGTTGAAGCCTTTTACGAAAATGGGCGTTCAAATCAAAATGCATTTTATGCACTTTGTGATTTTTTTGGTCAGCATAATCGACCAAATGTGTCCACAATCGGGAGGATTGCAAGCAAATTTCAGCAAACTGGGTCTGTAGAAAATGTGAAACCACTTGCGCATGCTCACCCAGTTCGTTCAGCGGAAAACGTTGCTGATGTTCGCGATAGTGTGGTAAAAGAGCGGTCAACTTCGACTCGTCGTCGTGCCCAACAATTGAACATCTCACGAACATCACTGATGCAAATTTTGAATGAAGATTTGAATTTACACGCTTACAAGGTTCAATTGATTCAAAAGCTGAAGCCTACTGACCATTTCAAGCGTCGGCAATACGCCGAATGGTTGGTTGAACAGTTAGAAGGGAATGGTGACTTTACAAAGAAAATCATCTTCAGCGACGAGGCACAGTTTCACCTCATTGGATTCGTTAACAGGTAGAATTGCCGCATTTGAGCAAATGAGAACCCACAAGTGATTGTTGAAAAGCCGATGTATCCATAAAGAGTGACTTTTCGGTGCGGTTTATGGGCTGGCGGCGCCATAGGACCGCACTTCTTCGAAAATAAGGACGGCCAAGCAGTTACCGTGAATAATGTTCACTATTGCGAGATTATAACGAACTGCTTGTGGCCAGAAATTCAGGTTATGAGCCTGGACAATATGTGGTTCCAACAGGATGGTGCCACTTGCCACACCGCCAACGAAACAATGGCTCTTTTGCGCGAGAAATTCAATGGTCATGTTATCTCACGTTGTGGCGATGTTGATTTGCCGCCACGACCATGTGATTTGACATCGTTGGCCTGCTTTCTCTGGGGATATTTAAAAGAAAAAGCGTACGTCAGTAAGCCAAGAAAAATTCAAGAGCTAAAGGATGAGATAATTCAACGAAATTGAACCTCAATTATGTCTCAGAGTCATTGAAAATATGGACCATCGGATAGAATTATACCAGCGTTGCCGTGGTGAGCATTTGGGCGATATTTTGTTACACGCATAATTGTCATAGATCTTTCTATTATAATAGAAAATATTAGCATAATTCTCTGAAGACTTTTTGTTTTATTTACAATTAACATCGTACGCTTTGGTACAAAAGAAAATGTCCAGATTGATTTAAAATTACTGAAATAACTTTTCGTTTCACTCAACAAGCAGCTGCACTTTAAAAAGTGCTGTCAAATCTGGTGTAGTTAGAAAGATGCTGCGATTGGTTTACTTGATATCCTTACGTACGCACCGAATAAAGAAATCCTGTTACTCGATAAAACGTGGACAAACTGTTCCAGACAATTATCTCAAGTTAAGGGAGGAAGTTTAAGTGGGTAGAACGAAGGTATTCCACATTTTGAAATCCTACACTCAGGACGTAAATTGCCTTAACCTTTCCTTCTACGTCTAAAAGCTATACAGTATTTTTAAATTTACAGAACTCTATAAAACCTTTTTGGCAAAAAGGTAAAATTCAGAACTCATACTATTATTAATAAAGTTTATCAAATTCTAACTATTCAGATATTTGTTGCAACAATACTCATAAAAACGTTCAACCATGATTTGCCACGTTATTTAGCTTAAGACGTCCAATTGCAAGGAATGGACGCGTCATTAATTTTTCGTATATTCTATTTGTTTCGTATCCGTTATCAATTTTAAAATATATTCTAGAAAGTCCATAACCTTATCTTCGGTGAAAAAGAATAGGGACCATATTCAAATCCAGTGTGTACACAATGCTTATTCGATGGATTGTGTTGAAGTGTGTCTGATTGGAATGGCTTCCGTGCATTTAGTCATACGATCGATAATTGTTAAGCAATATTTCCATTGATTGACCGTCAGAAAAGGCAATGTGAATAATTTTGAATCTTTTCGTTGGCGTAACGGACATAACGGTGAAGAAACGTGTCTTGTGATTTTTGATAATTGGCAATTATTGGAGGATCTGACATTATCATCTTTAATGTCAGCCTTCATTCATTACATAAAAATCTAAGTTGAGATTGATTTGGTTGCGGCTTTAATTCCGGGATCATCCTGATCCTGAACTTGAAGGGAGGGAATCAATTATTCTCAGAGGTCGTTGAAGCAAAAGTTTCCGACTTCAAATCAAGCCTAAACAGCGAATCAATTCATTTCAATGAAACATTAACATTTAACATCTGTTATAAAGAATGCTTAAATAATTCCAACCACTCTTGATCCGGTTGGCTGGCAATCGCACCTTACGAGTCCCTTAGAAATACCTAAAAGATTCTCCCCAACGGAGAAAAGGAAGCCTATGGAGAGTGATGCTTGGCTGACCGAAGTGGTGGCCATGTGTGCATGCCGCTGCCAGGTTTTTACGTATGCCAGGTTATTAAGGTGTTTGTAGATATCCGCGACGGTATGTGTGTTGGTTAAGAGGTGGGAGGATTCGATACTATTTGGATCTTGCTACAGTTATTGGTGGGTCTAGTTCCAATATTTCAGGGCTTATTTGAGAAAAGAAATGGGGTTGAATGATGTTGAAGGGATGAAAGCTCTCAGCCTCACAGTGGACCACTGAATCATTTAATCGAACAAGGCATGTGTAGGGTTAGTATTCCTTGTCCGGCAAGGGTATAGGTGGTGATGTTAGAGTCACACTGTACATGTATTGGCGTCTCGGACTGCAGAAAGTAAATCCAGCTGTTAGGTCGGTCGAGTTTAATAAGCGTATTTATATGAGCTGTGCTAGCATGTAAGGGGATCGTGTTGTTTAACTTGAGGGAATTGGGCAATAGTGAAATTATTTCGTTAGTGACGGGCGGTGATTGAATAATTGGTGCGAGTAGGGAAGATACGTAAAGGTCTCTGGCTGGGAATTTTTTATTTTCTTAAACGGGGTGTTAGCCGTCAGGAGTAGGAATTGTTGGTAGGGGACATTGCTGGCAATTAATGTCATGTCGACGGATGATATCAGTGAGTAAGTATTGTTCGTAGTGATGGGATCCGTATGTATGGGGTAAAGTTGCATGGGGGGTATTTAGAATAAGGGAAACTGGATGACTACTAATAATTTGTTTCCCGATTTCAAGTGATGTAGCTCAGCGGTTTGTGTGAGGATTTGTTCACAGAAATCGAGGCACTTGTTGCCTTTTGAGGTGTAAATCTCATGTAGTTTTTTTACTGCATACGAGTCAAGGATTTATTTTGTCGTTTTGGGTAGCTGCTGTTACGTCGATAAGCATCTGTTGTCTAATTTTGATTTCTAGTATCGGGGCCAGAAGTGAGGTCATTATTATATTTTTGCGTTCCGCAGTTAGTAATTTGTTGGTTGTATTAAATAATTCCTTAATTAGCAGGGCTAACTCGGTCTACTTCTTCACTACATCCGAAAGGGGTTTGTGTATTTCGCCCGAAGAGGTATTTACGATGCTTATTATTTATTTTGCGAGTTGTACCAGTTCTTTCTCCTCGATCTCCAGCATGTCGATTTTATCATAGAGTCTTTTTCATTCTTATCATCCATAATTCCGAATAGTGAGTGGAGGGCTCTTCTCACTCCGACGAAAAATGAGCGCTTGATGCGTTTGGTTACCAAGGAGTCGATAACGGATTTGTAGGTTGTATACTAGGCTTTGTACGTGAACAAGTTGATCCCTGCAGCTGGTGTTGTTTCCTAAGCATACTAGTGTGAGCACACGTTCGGCGCGCTCGGCTACTTCGATTTGTTATCGGAGTACCGCTAGGTTCAATTCCATTAGTATTTTCCAGGAACTATTTTAGATTAGTAGATTGCCGATATCTTTGAAAAGCACGCCCTGTTTGATAGGGGGTGGGTTGACAAGGGTTCTGATTCGGCGTTGGTAATTAAGAGAAGCCAGCAAATGACCATTGACGTTAATGCCATTGCTAGAGAAAAAGGGGGAAAGAAAAATTGGGGTACTAGTCAAAAAAGGGGTTGAGGCGATTGTTATAGACATTAACAAGTCTCTTTCTTATCACAATGGTTGTATTAACTGGGGAGTTCATGCATTTTATTCGTAGGAATCGATCCAGACTTGTGTTAGTTTGTGTTTCAGGTTTTCATTCTGTAGTAGGACTTTATCCCTTACATGGAAGTTGATTGGTTTGCTCTTTATGTCATCGTGTGTTTTGGATCTCTGCTTGCTAGTTAGGGGATTTTTTCTTGCTATATCATTCATATTGTAGTTTGTATTTTAGCATGTGGTAATAACTTTTTTGGTTGTACAGGTGGATGGGTTCTCGTTTAAGATTGGAGGGGATATCTGACGTAAAGCCGAAAAAACAATCCATAGGGATGAGTTCGGTGCTATCATGTTCGCTGTTGTTATAGACAAATACGGCCGTTTACAAGAGTTGATCCCATATTTTGCGGATTTTGGTCTACCATGACGCGCAGATATTTAATCAGTGGTCGGTGTGCTCTTTTAGTGGTCAGTTGTCTGCAACTTCTTAATGTCAAGTAGTTTGCAGATCAGTTTGAAAAGTTTTCTCATAAAGTTGGGTACCCTGATCTGTGACTATTTGTATGGGTATTCTGTAGCGGGTGATGATTCCCTCGCAGAGTACCTTTGCCCCTATTTTTGCCTCTATATTGGGTAGGGCGTTATCCTGGAATGTTAGTATATATTTATTGCCGGTTGGTGTTTCGAGCAGCGGGCCTACAATATTTATGTAGACCTTATCGAACGGTCTCTCTGCTATATCAGTGATTACCATCGACGTGCGGTAGTGTGGCTTATTTTTCATGGTTTGACACTTGCCGCACTTCTTTACGTAGTGTTTTATGCTGGATAACATGTTGTTCCATGTTTTTTTTTGCGTATTTTCTTATACGTCCTTGCTACACCTTGATGTCCACCAAAGGGGAAGCCATGATACTCAGATAGTATCGTTTTGATTTTTTCGGGGTTGTCAGGGTGATTACGGAGCTATTTTGGTGTTCCGTTGGGAATTTTGTCTGGGGGGCACGGTTTTTCAGTATCCGTGGGGATTGATTTCTGCTAGATTTGTATTTGGGGGTCTTGAATGGAGTGATTCATATCCTGAGATGGTGGGGCTGTATTGTTGTCAGGTGGTTCTGGAGAGGGGTCTTGTTTACCTGAATCAGCTAGTGGAGGTTCGGTTTGGATTTTCCGTCCTCTGGCGTGGGTGACCACATTTAACAGGGCTTTGCTCACCTGCGGGCTAAGTGCACTTTACTGGGTTCTGCTTAAGGCATCTGCCTTGGTATTGTATTTTTCTGGTTTATATTCGATACCATAGTTGAACTGAGTAGTCGGGTCTTTCACATTAAAGTTTTCTTTTAAAGGCTTGTGCTCCGTGTACACAGTAAAGCATCTGCCTTGAAAGTAGCATCTGAAATTTTTGGTTGCCTACACGATCGCTAAGAGTTCTTTCTCGATAGTGGAGTAGCTACGCTCCGCTTTGTTGAGAGAGTGGCTGGCGTAGCCTATGGGCTGATCTCTGCCTATTTCCTCCTGTGGCAACAGCACGCTTGGAGCCTCATTGCTGGCATCGGTGGGTAGATTGAATGGCTGTAAAAAATCGGGGTAGGCAAGTAGGGGAGGTTCCACTAATGCGTTCTTTAGCTGTTTATATGCGTCCATGCACTTTTCTGTTCAAGTGAACCTTACATCTTCGCGTCGGAGATTGGTGAGTGGTTTTGCTATCTTTAAAAAGTTTGGGATGAATTTTCTGGAGTAGTTAATGTGTCCTAAGTACACCACTTCTGGAGTAAAAATTCAGATTTCTTGGGTTTTAGTTTAAGATTGTTAGATCTGAAATGGCTGAATATCTTCCAGAGTTTTGCTATGTGGTCAGGCAGGTTTTTTCCGTTGACAACTATTTCGTCCAGGTAAACAAAACAATCGAACCCCTGAATCCAATTAGGATGTAGCTCATCATCCGTTGGAACGTTGCCGGTGCTCCTTACATACCAAACAGCACACGCTTAATTAATTTGTGCTAAAGGCTATTTTGGGTCGATCCTAGATCAAGGGTACTGAAGTATCGGAAGTGACCAAGCTGGCCCAGGCTTTCTTCGAAACGTGGAAGAAAAAAAGTGTCTCCTATAGTTTTTTCATTTAATTTGCAAAAGTTGACTATGACTCTCCACATTTTAGAGCTTTTTCTGGGCTGGACAATGTCGTTGTCCAGCATTTCTTTGAGTTGGGAGTTGGTTATCTCCTTCTGCAGCTGGCTTAGTCTGTACATCTTTTGATTAATGGGTGCCTGATCTGTGATTAGTGGGATTTTATGGCTGAGTGCTTTGTGTAGGTCAGCTTATCACCGGGTAAGAAGAAAATGTCATTAAATTCTACATATAGTTGGATGATGGCGGTTTTTCCTTCTGAATTGAGGTGTTCGTATAACACTAGTTCCTGCTTGAGCAATTCTGTGCGCATAATTTTGTTGGGGAGTAATTGCTCACTTTGGATTGTACTCAAGTAACCTACTTGTTTTATCGTATCATTGGGTTGAGCCCTTGGTTCTTGGTTGTCTATGGGTTAGATAAAGAAGTCACCTAGTTGTTTTCTCTGGTGTGACTGGCATTTTCCTAGTATTGAGAATCCCTATAACAGGGTGGGTAGGGCTTACTATGGAGTTGGCAATGTAGGCATCATCACCTCTGTCTATGCCGGAGCACAGCACATCTTGCTTCAGCATTCTCGACATTTTTATTAAATTTTGGCTTCGTAGTTGGAGCGTAATTATTTCTTTCCAGATCACCTGATGACATTTGCAATCTTTTTCGGCATACTTAACATCAGTCTTTCCTGTTGGGGGCACCACATTTTGGGCCGGTTCGGAGGATCATGCGCTTGTGTCTGATAGCACCTCAGGTGAGTTACGATGTTATAGAGTATACATTGCCCTTACTAGGATCGTACCTGTAGGAGCCTGAACAGGACTGATGATTTCAACATCGGCTCGCGCTGATCGGGACTCCGCACTTAGGGCTGTCCTTAGTGGTCGTGTGCTAGTACCTTCCAAGGTTTCAGCCGCGTTCCGTTGTTGCTGAACATCTCCTGATGGAGTTTCCAGTGGAATTGCGAATTCTTCTGGGTTCAGCCTAATTGGGGGAAAGTTAGCTTTCTCCTGGGACCATCAACGTTACAGCTGTGGGATAGCAAACCGTTATCTTAAGGCCCATCATTGGGCATGCCAGTGATTTCATCCACTATTTGGAACGTACAAGGTAGGGTGGTGGGTTGGAAATCACCTTACACAGAGCCAAGGATTTTCCCTTCACCAAAGGGACTTACCAGTGTTAGTTTCTTGTCTTCGTTGGTTTGGCTGTCGCTCTTTAAGACTACTGTTTTGATTACGCTTATTTTCGCACCCGTGTCGATAATGAATTAAGTCTGTATGTTTTTGCTTATTTCTAGTGGTAAAGAGGCTGTTATTAAGCTGGATTTAATTGTTTGTGCTTTAGTAAAATTTGGTTTATGTTGCGGTCTGCCTTTAACCGGCATCCTCTTTCTAGTTCCCTCTTTTATGCCTATTGTTGTCGAACCAGGGATTTCTGGCTTGACTGTCCCCCGTTTACCTGAGCTCTTAATTCCCATCTTTTTTTCTAGAAGCAAACGACTACCATGTGCGTTCTCCTCTCGCAGAACGCGCACTTTACTTGGATGTGGTAGACCCTGAGACTATCGGATGTGTTATATGGGGTTTTTGGTGGGTGTTTAGTCTTGTAGCCTTTCTAGTCGTGTCCAAACTCTTTGCTGGTAACCCGGAATGGAGTATTTTTGCAACCGAGACACTCAGAGTAGGTGTGGACTCTTTTGTTGCAGAAACTACGCGTTACTTCCTCCTCCTTTGCACTCCTTGTGGTGCGACTAATGCGTTGTTCTGACCTAACAGTGGTTGAAAGTTAGGGTTTAATGGAGTCGTACCAGTGAACTGGTATGCTAACTGGTGGCAAAGCTGTTGGGCGTTGAGTTGCGTGAGTAATGCTTCCTGTTGCGGCTTCTCCATGCCCAGGCCTTTTGCTATTAGTTTCTCGAAGGTTTTGGTTTCCTGTGTTAGTAAATATTGGTAAAAGTATGGGTTGGTGACTCCTCTTTTGAAAACACTTTTGGTAAAATCCTCCAACTGTTGATGAATTTGCATGATGTCTCTGAGTAGGATTGTGCGGATGTTTCTTGACAGTGCCTTAGTGTCCGTCTCCAACGTGATATGTAAGTGAGAAGTGATTGAATTTGTTTTGCTGCGAATAAACTATTTACCAGTTCCTAATAAGTTTTTCGTGGCAGCTATACCCTTGAGAATAGCTCCTCCGGGGCTTCTATGTTAGCGGGGACGTTACAGGAGATTGATCTGCATGAAGACTACGCTTTCCTGGGTATCTACGTACTGCCAGGATTGTTTGCTGTAACCTATAAATGTTTGTGGGTCTTGCGCTATCGATAAATTGGGGGTGCCGGAGAACAGTGGGATCATCTGTGCCATCAATTTGGCTACTTTTGCGTAATCGGCCATTATGTTTATTTTTCGGTATGTCTCCCCTGGGCATAAGGAGCCGATTTAATGAGAGGATGCCCCAGGATCAGGTGTAAGCCAAGCAATCCTATTTGATGGTGGGGCCGGCGGTGAACGATGACTGATGAGGTCCGGCCAGGTGTAAGCCGAGGAGCCGAGTAACGATAGGATGCCTGGGACCAGGCGTAAGCCAAGGAGTCCTATTCGATGGAGGCGGCAGTGGTAAGCGGTGACTCATGAGGTCCGGCCACTCTTAAGTCGAGGAGTCGAAGTAATGGTAGGGAGCATCAACACAGCAGACATGCCAGACTCAAGCCAAGGGAACCAATTCGGTTGAACTTGAATGTGGCTAGACTAAAGCCGAGCTGCTAACTTACGTCTTCGGTTGCTGAAGAAACACAGGGAGATATTGCTCCGCTCCTTTCGATTTTATGCACGTAAAGTGCTGACGCTGCCAATCAGGGCTATTGATCTTTTCCCCGATTGATCAGAATTCCACCTTTCATTTCTGCTGACCGTGTATTTTCGTCAATCAATTTTCTTTTATGAACAGGGTTCAGTACTCTTTGCCGGTTAAATGCTGAACTTGTATTTGGCTCAATCCAATTTTTTTAATTGGTCAGAGTTCAATAATTCAACTCAGATGAAATGCTGAACTTGAATTTTCTTCAATTCAATTATCTTCATTAAACAAAGTTCAATAATTCAGCCAGGTAAAATACTGAGCTTGCATTTTTTTAATTCAATTATCTTCATCAGACAGTTTAATAATTCAGTCAGGTGAAACGCTGAGCTTGAAGTTTTTCAAATTCAATTTTCCTCATCAAACAGAGTTCAATAATACAGTCTGGTGAAATGCTGAACTTGCATTTTCTTCGATTCAATTTTCTCCCTCAGTAGAATTACTAACCATAGTTCACTAAACGCTTGCGGAGATCAAGTTGCATGTCGAAATGCATGGTTTTGTTTTTATTCCGCAATGTAAACATTCATCCACTAACGCGTTTGTGATGATCAAATTTCCAACTGCATATCACTGCTGCTGTGTGTCGAAATGCATGGTTTGTTGCTTTCGTCGTCGTTGTACTTTTTATATGATGGTCGTGGGGTCTGCTTTAGCATATTTTTTGTTTTTATGTTTGAATGCTTGTTGTTCAGTTGATCTTGCTTATAATTGGATTTCTTTCTCTATAAAGTATTCGATATTCATATAATTAGCGGTTTTTGATAGTATAATGAATTTTTGAATTGTAGTTCTTTTGTATCTATCATTTGATTAGTTTGTAAATTGTAATTGTTTTCTATTTATCTTTCTATGCGGTTTTTGATAGAATGATGAATTTTTAAATTGCATTTTGTATCTTTTTTTTTCTTTTAGGCTTTTGATAGTGTCAGTGCCTATTAATAGTATGGATTAAGTTTTTTGATTGGATTTGATTAAAATTAGGTTATAACATATTAGATGCAGGATAAAAGTTCACTGTTGTGTTGAAACTATAAACTATTTTTGAATAGGTTTGGTTGGTTTTTATCTTTTTTTCAATTGAGTCACAACATATGTAATAATTTTGATTAAGTTGAATTAGATATTGTTGTTTTGAACAAATATTTTTTTAATTGGTAATGTATAAATTTGGAGACCCATTTGGTCCATTAAGTTTTAGTATTTTTATGGATGGAATTTAGTTTATATTCTTTGAAAATTTATAACGTTTAGTATTGAATAAAGCGCTTTTAACTTTGACTTTGATGTAAATCCTGAAAATTATGATAAACCTATTGCCTAAATTGTCGAGGAATAAATGGTCTGATTGATTTTTGGCAGTGATCACAAAAAACATTTAAGGAAGAATTTGGAATAGTGACTTCTTTAAAGCAAAACAAAGGGTTTTGAAGGAATGAATGTAGCTGAGCATCGTTTTGTTGTGATCAGCCAATTTCGTCAAAGTCAGGAAATTATGGCAACTAAATCGTTTTTATACTCGATGGAGCATCAACGACGTAGTTGCTGTTACCAGATATGTATTGAACATTGGTAGAAAATTGTGAAATGGAGTTCAATTGCCGAGACTGTATTGGAGAAGCCTTTTCGGATTTCGTTGAAAAGCATACACTAGAGGTTTGATGTCAGTGAACATAGTGAAACGCGAACCTTCTCATATATATTTTTAGTGCTTAATGGTATATTAATAGCTAAAAGCTATCTTTGTAAGCAATATATCGAATTTATGACAGCAACAATTTAACAGAGTAGAATCCGAGAGGATATTCAATATCATCAATTTTTGTTATATATCGCCAATTTCTGTTGGCTGATTGCACTACAGCGAAATTGCATGCGCCCACTACAAAAAAGAGTTGAGCGGTTGAAGAAGGAAAGTGTAATAATGTAGCTTGGGATAGTCGCTGCATTTATTATTCAAATACTTCACTAGCCAGAGAATCCCCTACGCTTTTTTGACCATCATCCTTCTTGTTGCCCTTAAGGAATTCATTCAAATGTCTATGGACATCTTCTGAATTTTGGGTAAACCGATGATAAAAAATAATCATTCCAAAATATCATCTTAATTGCTAACTGTTTCTAGTCCCGGGAAATTTTGAATAGCTGAGACACGTCCTGGACAAGGTTTTATACCTTGTGAGCTTATGTAATACCAAAGGAATTTAATTTCAGGTTTCATGAAGTTATATTTTTCAAAATTAATTGTTTAACCGAATTCCTGTACTCTTGTAAAGAGTGTATGCAAATGAGTAAGGTGCTCATTTTCGTCGTCCGATGCAACTAAAATATCGTCAATATATATAAAACATAATGGCAAATCTCTAAAAAGATTGTTAATTTCCTTTGGAATGTTTGCGCTGCGTTACATAATCCAGAGGACATTCTCGGGAATACAAATAATCCGAAATTTGTGCAGATTGCCGTCTTTCCTATGTCAGATTCTTCAACGAGAATCTGATGGTAAGCATTGACCAGATCTAGTGTTGAAAATATTGTAGTTCCATACAGGTAATTTGTAACATCATGAATGTGGAGAAGTGGATAATTGTCGGGGACAGTGTTACTGTTTAATCGTCGATAGTTGCCACATGGTCTCCATTCACGATTTTTCTTTTTAACTAGGTTAATGGTGAGGACTATGTAGTAATCGAGCAGCCCACCTAGGCAAACTGCTCAAGGGTCGTTTACGAAAAAAAGACATACTAATAACAACGCAATAAACATGGGACAACTTGATACGCAACTTATTAACATTATTATTACTAACCCAAAATAGACCCCGCCACTTCCACTGCTACAATTAACGATAAAAAAGTTTTTCCGAAAAACAAGTAAACAAAAATTGATAATGGTAACCCCCTTTACGACATAATTTAGCGAAACAGTTGCTAGATTGTGTTGACGAGAATCTGCCGTTACTACCATGGAGAGGCTCGTCGAGAGAAATGATAAAAGCATAGATAGATAGCTGATGAGACTACCGCTGAAGGACGGCAGCGGGTTGGGTCGCGTGACGTCTTGAGATGCATTCCATTGCAAGAACGCATAAGATCCTGCAGGAATTTGGAAATTCACTTTTCACGGCAATTCAACGGATTAGTGGCATTGCTGCAACATTTATTCTTATATATATTCTGAATGACGCGAGTGTGAAATTTGAGACACTGGTTCCGTTCTGTGAACTCACCCCTTTTTCATTGTTACAGGTGCTCCTGCAGGGTACAGTGGCCTTCCACTTGGGTTTCCTATTTATATAAATCCTTATCTGATTCCATCATATAAAACTTTAACATAAATCTGAAAAATTTTTATTTTTCATTTAAGGGAAAAATTCACGTAAATTATTTTTGCATGAATTTTTCATTAAAATGGAAAATATACGGCTACGTCTACAATGGATATTGATCCGGATAGAGGAGGGGGGTGCGAAGGAGCACCGCTTGCACCTGGATGCCCCACTCTTATTTGGGGGTCGTAAATATCGAGTAGCCACGAAAAAGTCCTCTCGAGCCCCATGCGCGTTAATCAGACTCGGTCTGTCGTATTACCTCCCTTCGGTAGGTTTACTCGGCCTTGACACCGTCGAACTGTGAACCGTATCTTCACTCGCTGAGGCATTAGACCGTTGCTGCAGTCCTTTACAGACTTATGAACATCCTCAAATCGCTACAACTACGGGGCTTTTCGATGGACGATAAATACCTGACGCTATCATCTTACCGAAATTCCTCTTAGCATCCGAAAATCGTTCTCCGCTTAACCTTCTAACCTTAGAAGAAATAGGATGTCCAGATGTAATAATTCTATAGCTGAAATACAAGCAGTATTAATATTCACAATGAAATAATTTTTCAGCTGGTTTTATTCCATTTCGTCAATAAAGCAGTCAGAAAAAAAATGTCTTTGCTAGTTGACATATCTCTTACAAATCCAACACATATTCAAATATCAAACATTTTTGGCATCATCTTAATCTTGATGGAGTACAAAGACACCGTCAGATAAGTATCTCCTGAACGATAACAGAAGAATGACGAAAGTACGTGGAAGAAGATAGCGATGAAATATTTGACTTGATTTAAAACTCTCGTTGTAACCTTTGGCAGTAAATTTTATTTAACCCCACATACCGTGCCCTCAGATCAAAGATTTTCTTCGTGGAAATTTTTTGACGCAAGTATATTCTTATTCAAACCAATTTTCCATATCACGTGGAAAATAAATGTGGCAAGTGAACCATTCACATTATTCGAATTCGGCATATCCTTTTGAATGATGCATAAATATCAACCACCTAAAGGAAGGTCTACCAAAGTATGGACGTAGCAAGGAATGAACAAAAACGTTAATGTAAGCAAACCATTCGATTCCCATTCTTACTCACAATTCCCATTAACAGACAGAAAGGATAAGCTACTGTTCCTTGCCATCTGCTCCCCCGGCATAGAGAAGAACGTAACAGCTCACACCTGTCAGCTAACCCATTTCCGCTTGCCCGCCTTTGCATGTGCTTGTATGTTCGACAAAGTCTCGTCCTATTTAGTTGAAATGTGCCCCATTGACGCATCTGTGAGGACGTCAGAAGACTTTTATCGAATCGTGGAAATAAATCATAATATATCCTGCTTGCTCTCGTATTCAGGCTGTAGAAGCAGATGGTTCTAGTACTCTTCTGATGAAAGATGATCCTTAAGTAGGATTTCCTTTTGAAAGCGGGATAAGTTAAGATAAGGAGTCTCGTATGGAGTACTGTTCACGTGAAATATATAAGGGAGCTTTAAGTTAAGTTAAGGTTCATATTCCAACTACATTTATATAAATTTAGAACTTGTGATGTCAGAATTGTTTTTGGTTTGACTAATTCTTCGTACCCTGAAACTCGAATTTATCATTTGCTCACGCTATCATAAAGTGCGAATGGAGTTGATAACTGAACCAGAAATCAAATGAAACTGGTGAAACCTTTTTATGAACTGCTTTAACCGGAAATTATCTGGAAAAGAGAGAAAACAAGTTGGGTAAACAGACCGACGCTCATGTCAGAAGGGTTTTGTATTCAATTTTCAAAATGCAGTCACCAGATTGAATAAAGTCAAGAAGCATATCAATGACGATTTTATTGGAGAAACTATGAAATTCGAAGACCATACTATTATTAACAAAGTTGAAAGAATTTCGACTTCTGAGGTTTTTGTTATTGTTCTACTCATAAATATCTCCCTTGATAATTATTTCAGATGTCCATTCGCGACGGAGGAAACACATTTTTCATGTATTTCCCCCCTGTGCCCCCACTGAAGCAAAAACTGACAGTTTAAGAACTGTTTTGAAAAGCTCCCATGAAAGCTATCATTTCATACTCATATCGGCTACGTTTGATGAATTTTTTTTCAGGGGCCACTCTCCTGTACTGTTATCATCAATTAATAGCCAATTTTTTCGAATCCTAGAGTTGTTACAAAGCCCTTTTGTTAGAAGTTCCCTCCCGCCTCCTTGACTTGTTTCACTTATGAGTATTAATTGTAGATACTCAGTTTCAGTCATTCATTAAATTGAATCAAGTGTTCAAAGCATGCGCCTTAAACGTTGAAGTTGGGAAAAAATAACTCAAAGTTATTCAATCTTCGCATTTAAAACAGCCACTATTTTGTTTTACGATTACTGATACCACTAGCTGAACTGATTCTCAAAGTTATTCATGACACCTATCATTCCTGAAATTTTCATGCAAATCCTAGCAAAACTGTAGTGTCTGAGTCGGTAAAAAGCGCATGTTGTTCCATAGCCATATGTTGCCATAGTAATACATGCAGCGCATATTGTTCCATAGTAATACAGGAAAATTCAAACCGCTATAACTTCGCTAAATATGATGCAATCTTTATGAAACGTGCAGGGTTGATCAATCTTATAAATAGACATCTGTGCACTGAATTTCATTGAATTTAAGGGTACCGTCAAGATTTTATTCAAG
Organism: Odontomyia ornata; assembly: GCA_963969285.1. Taxonomy (NCBI): domain Eukaryota; kingdom Metazoa; phylum Arthropoda; class Insecta; order Diptera; family Stratiomyidae; genus Odontomyia; species Odontomyia ornata. Next base: position 145,959,136 of record OZ017738.1, read on the forward strand.
AAAACATAAAATCGATAAATCATACTATTACTAACAAAGTTGAGTGAATTGCGACTTCTCACGTATTTGTTGTTGTTGTACTCATCAAGGCCTACATTCGTGATTTTTTTCAGATTTTTCGGATCACAGGTGTCCAATCGCGAGGGGGGGGGGGGACACAAATTTTTCGTGTATTTCCCCTCCCTGTGCGCCCCTCGAAGCAAACTTTACCAAACTAAGACCTGTTTTGAAAAGTTCTCATCAAGACCTTTCATTTGATACCCATATCGGCTACCGTCAATGAAATTTTTTTTTCGGGGGGTCACTCCCCTACATGGGGAGACCCCCCTTAAATACCTTATAAAATTTTTTAGTAGTTGAACTTTGAAGAGATCACCACTTTACACCTATATACAAAATTTGATGCTTCTAGCTTAAGTAGTTTCCGAGAAAAACTGCTGTGACACACGGACGGACGGACGGACGGACAGACAGACGGACAGACAGGACGCGATTTTAGAAGGGTTTTGTAAAATTATTTTACAAAACCCTAAAAACGAAGAATGCTCAAAAAGAGATCCATTTCAGAAAAGAAATCCTTCTTGCTTTGGTGCTGTTTAAAGATAAAACAAAAGCCGTTGAGGCTCTACCCAAAATAACATTTTGGGTTTATGGGTTTTTTGAAGTGTTCTTATTGGAATGTTTCTTTGAATATCAAAAGTTTTTGGTTAAGATAGTATATTTAATGCTTTAGGAATATAAAGAGAAAAAATTTTAGATTTTCACATCACTTGATCTTTTCCGACGTTTGCATAATTTAGTTCAAAACTTTAATGAAATCCATATGGATTAGAGAATAGTCTCATCATGTCATTTACAGCTGACTGTTGTGTGAAGTTAGCGAAGAATTTTTAAATATGAGTTTGATGTTTATTTTGTTGGAGAAATGCAAGAAAGTACAGATGCACATATTACTACAATCCCTCTTGGCCATTCTGTTACGCTTCAATTTGGTAGTTCTCTGGCTGGAGCATTCGGAGACAGCCGTGGGAGCACTATTTCCGCCAACCGAGAAGTGACTTGCTGGGAGAACTTTCTCTACAACACAACCCATAGATATAGAGAGTACTGGATCCGCAACCGGTCGTGAGAGCCGAAGCAATTGGCAACCTTCGCTAAAGTTGTGTGAAGTTGAGGTTTGAGGTGATATGCTTTTAATTTAGCACTCTATTCACGGCGAAACACGTTCACATTTAAAAAGTTTTAAATTTAAAAGATCGCGCGTACGTAATCGGAACTTTAATTCACTGTTTTAATTAAAAATTTCCATCCGCTTTGACACATGAGTTTTCCCGCGTGCTTTGCGCTCTTTTCGATTTGCTTTGACATTCGAGTTTTCCGTGAGAGTCGTTTGTTGTTTGTACTCAAACTGTTTTCCGAATGATAACGAAGGCGCGATCGTGTGCACGTGAAATGAAATTTCGTTGGTGTGCGCGGTTGTCAGTGGGGGAAGCGATTTTTCTGAAGAGAGAAAAGAAAAACTGTCTGGAAACAAAAGGGAAGGAGAAGCAGAGGGAATCATATAGTTTCGAGAGCGTAAGTTATTTATAACTTATTTATGTGGCAAATTTGCTTCTCACATGGACGAGTACACAGATTCTCGTTGCTCGTCCGTTTGTTTATATGTCTTTGACATAACCCTTCTGCAGAATTGCACTCTATAAACTAAGTTTACGAATTGAGAGAAGAATTCTCTCTACGCTGAAGTCTGATTTTCTGTACGTATACCTTCTCTTGGGCCGCCTGATGCACAAAATTCAGATTCACGGTTTTCCCCTGAGAAGTTCAACCAAAGTTCATGTGAGATAGGAAGCTAATGGCAGAAGCGCTTACTACCACACACATGAACACATGTCGGCCGACTTTTCCTGCTAGGTTATATGAAGGTATATGAAGAATTGTGGACGTGTCAATGAAAACTCCAGATTTTGTACGGTTTTGAGACGGATCTCTACAGTGATATCCAAATGGTCTGCGGAGAACAAAATAGCGTTCGTAGTGAAGTGAAAATTATTTCAGTTCTTATATCCGTTTAATATTTATACCCCTTCCAAAGTGAATGAATAGAAGTTTCTTTACTTCTCAAAGCTTAGCTATCCCGCAGGGGAATGCTGGCCAACAGGAGTACTCTAGGAGGCAAGCATTCTTTGGGGAGTTCTACCCTCACGTTCCCAACTTCTGACTTTTTGGTAGCAGGTGATGATTAAGACAGAGATGCAGAAGAAATTATCGAGGAAAGGCACGACGATTCTGACACCGAGTAGAGTCATGATGAAGTCAGCTCCGATGAAGTTGATGAAGGTGCTTTCAGCAGTTCTAGAGGAAAATGAAAAAGCAACATTGAATTTTTTAAATGGAAAACAGTCCCTTACTTTCAGAGAAAGACCCTGAAACAAAATTTGCTGACAGAAGAAACAGGACCCGCCAAGAACCTGAGGGGAATCTTGGAAACATGGAATTGCATTTTCAGCCATGATATGATAAGCCCAACCGTAATTCATACAAATCAATATCCAATCCATTCACAATAGTTATACCTGGCAAAGAGATGCCCTCAAAACGGATTAAACAGAAATGAAACCCTTCATCGGCTTATTGTACCTTGCTGGAACTCACAAACGTGGGAGGTTAAATTTGGAAGATTTATGGGACGTAGATGGCTTCAGTGTTGAAATATTTCACCTAACTATAAGTTTAAAGAGATTTCGGTTTATATTTAAATGCCTGCGGTTTGATAACCAAGAAACCCGAGAACAAAGGAAAAGTGTAGACAAACTAGCTCCTATCAGAGAACTGTTTGATTTGTTCCTGCTAAATTGCCAATCATCCTACTCAGCTGGAGCATATGTTCCAATTGATGAAGAACTAGAGGCATTCAGGGATCGCTGTTCATTCTCGCAGTACATCCCGTCAAAACCTGCAAAGTATGGGTTAAACGTTTTTGCATTAGTGGGCACTAAAATGAAACATACATTCAATTTAGAATTTTACGTTGGGCGACAGCCTGAAGGGCCGTTTATGGGTAGCAACAAGAACACCGATGTTGTGAAAAGAATAATCAGGCCAATGCACAATACTGCTCGCAATATTACTGTAGATAATTGGTTCAGTGACATTACCCTTCTTGAAAGCCTTGCAGTAAATCATCGTCGGTCATATCTTTTTTTTTTTTGTGGTAGGGAGGTGAAGGCATTCATGCCCGCCGAGTCTGGCAGTGTGGGACTCCCATGGAGGATACCTTTGGACTACCCACTAAACACCTCCCCTGTCAATCTGAGAACCTAGCCTGGAACCGTTTGACACATTACTTCGGGCCAGGTCTCGTTTTGTTACGCCGTGGGGCGCCTTCAAACTGGGGAGTCCCTTTCCTAGCGGGAGGGGAGAGGGAAAGAGGAATTGCCGGAAGAGCGATCCCCCAGCCCCAGTGCCTCCGGCTGCTGTGAGTCCCTTTTATATTTTAGGACTGCCCGAGCATAATGTGCCACCTGGTTCCATTTGTCAACCGATTCGAGCATCACCGCAACTATATTATCCGGGGTGAGCTCTCCCGTCTCCCTGTAGAGTTCCCTTCGCAGCCTGGCCCATTTGGTACACGCAAAAAATGCGTGACAGGCATTGTCCTCCTCTCCTGGGCGAAACCGACAATCGGGAGACCATGACTTGCCGATCTTGTGCAGGTAAGACTGAAAACACCAGTGCCCGCTCAAAAGCTGGATCAGATAGAAGTCAGTCTCACCATGTCTTCGATTAAGCCACGGTCTCACATCCGGGATGAGGCGCGCAGTCCACCTTCCCTTCGTGCAATTCCTCCAAGACTGCTGCCAATCGTTGAGCGAGCGTTGTCTCTCCTCGTGGACAACCATCTCCCTCGCATCCTCGTTTCGGCGCAGGTAAATAGCGCGGCGCTCTCTAGCAAGGAGGGCGACAGGTATCACGCCTGCAATCACTCTCATCGCCGAGTCGGAGACTGTTGGATACGAAGATGCAATTCTCAGTGCTCCTCTTCTCTGTACCTGTGCCAATCGTTTTCGGTATACCTCCTTGCTGAGAGCGTCGCCCCATACCTCTGCTCCGTACATTAGCACTGACCCTACAGCACTCATCAAGAGGCGTCTTCTTGATGGGCTGGGTCCCCCTACGTTAGCCATAAGTCGACTCAGGGCCGATATTCCCGAAGCAGCCTTCTCAGCCGTTGCCCTGATTTGCTCAGAGAAACTCATCTTCGAGTCGATCAGTAGCCCCAGGTACTTCACCGCTGGCTTCGATTCGATCTGTATATCTCCAATACTGATCATCCTTACTCTAGTGATTCTCTTTTTTTGTCAAGATGACCACTTCAGTTTTCTCCAGTGCTAAGCTGAGCCCGCGAGCAGTCATCCAGTCCCTCACTCGGCGCATTAGCGTACCTAGCCTAAGTTGCGCTTGTTCAACGGTGCGTCCGGCGACCAGAGCCGCAACATCATCCGCATAGCCGACCAAGCGCGACTCATCTGGCATCTCAAGTCTCAGTAGCCCGTCGTAAGACACGTTCCACAGGTCCGGACCAAGGATAGATCCCTGGGAAACACCCGATGTAATTTCCATCCTTCGTTGGCCCTGTGTCGTGTCGTAGAGGAGGCTTCGGTCCTTTAGGTAGTTCCTCAAAAGCCGCATTAGATATTCTGGAACTTGAAAAGAGTTTTCCAGCGTGTCCAGAATATCCACCCATCTAGCGGAGTTGAAGGCGTTTCTGACGTCGAGTGTCACCAACAGGACGATCCGTCGCTTAATGCGACTATATGCCTCTGCCTTTTGGACCGCGTTCACCACCTTTGCAATCGGTCATATGTTGGCACTGTTAGAAAAAATCAATGGCAAATTCCATCGGCGTTGAAAAACACAAAACAACGACCTGTTTGTTCAAGTTTTTTTGCTTTACGGAAGGAGGGAACACTCGTGTCTTATATACCAAAAAGTAAAAGCAAGAGTAATAAAAAAAAATGTGCGGTTGATTTTTAGTACGCATTTTGATGATACCATCGATTTAACAACCGAAGAGTAGAAAAAGCCAAAAATATTGGTGTTTTACAATAAAATGAAAATTGGCAATGACATTCTTGATAAAATTTGCTCCAGCAATAATCTGGCTAAAGGTACACGAAGGTGGCTTATGCTGATTCATTTTTCTTGCTGAACGTAGCAGGCATCAACGCACCAGTAATTTATCTGTGGAATGGAAATGATGTCTCAATACGAAGGATCTTTCTGCGAAATCTAGGCAGAGAATTGATATAACATTTGCAGAAAAGGAAAAGTATTCTTTCTTCACCTACACCAACTCTAAGCAGAATACAAACGAGCAACAAAATGAAAACACAAAAAAAGCTAAGAAATGGTGTTATAAATGTCATGAAGAAAAAGCGAAGTTTAACATAGCACAGATGTCAATTCTGTGGCCAATATCTGTACCTCAATACTTATTCCGCTTTTGTTTGCAAGACCAGTTGCCCCGCAAGTACTACCGGTAACGAAGATGGATAACATTAAGATACAATTTAATGCAAAGCTTGTAGCTTGAAAGCTTTTTGTTTTTTCAATTTAACAATTTGTGCTACTTTAACTTAAATGCCACCAATAAGTTTCTTTAAGAATGCAATGTGCAAGACTGGAAAATATTAAGGAATGGAGAAAAGATCTGATGGATCTAGCGCGACTACATTAGTGACTTTTGGTGGTGCGACTGCTGCAGTGTTAATGGAAAGCATTCTGGCCATCGAATCTTGTAAATAAAACTATAGCACTCTCCATTAACGGTAACATGACGGTCGTTTTCATCCATAAAAATTCGCACCAAGCAGTAATTTTTGCGGATGTAACGTTGTCTCGAGAAGCATATGTGGGTTTGTTGCTGACCAATAATGCATATTTTGCTTATTAGCAAGGCCATTGGGCCGGATATGAGCTTCATCCCTGAAGATGATTTTTCAATAATAGTAATTAATAGTAATTTTTAATAATTTCTTAATTTTGCTGGTTCGTGAACTTTGCCATGATGAAAATATTGACTTTAATTAACGTTCATTAAAAAAGTTTAAGGGTCCGTTCATATAAAGATACAAAATTGTTATGTCCTTAATCCGAAGCTCTATACTTGATTTAAATTTTGATGGGTCGGTTTCAACGTCTGATAATTCTTTATCACTTTGTGATAACCTCGATCTTGGCACCCTACGCCACTAACGCAACCAGCAGGTCTCTGCACCCTACGCCATTGACGTCGACCAGCCGATCCCTATACCCTACGCCACTGACATTGACAGGTGAAATTAAAACTTGAATCGCTGCCACTGAACAGCCACTTGACGTTTGTCGGTTGAAACTTGTGTGCGTTGCAAATCGGGTGGAAAATTAAATTGTCGCGGAAAATATAGGACCCATTGCCCGAGGGAAAATCCAGTATTTCCCAAGAAGAGTTTTGAGTAGAATAGTGGGCGCATCTCTAGCTAACGCCGCTGTGAGTGTCGGGAATAATGCGAAGTGACGTATCAAACGCTATCAGTGAAAAACGGGTGGAGCACCTAACCCCAAATTTGAAGATCTAGCTAGTCGGCACGTGACATGCTTTAGGCGTGCAAATACAGCAATTTCCTTCCGACTTTCCCCAAAACCTACCCGCAAAACACGTCCTGAAAGGAAAAAGGTGAGATACTACGCACGGGGTTTATTTCTGTTCCATTATATAACCCGTATGTGTTTGCAGCAAACGATTGACCTATTGCTGGGGGCAAACAAACAACGACCATTAGCTTGAGAAATTGGATCGGGATTTCCACACAACAATTTAGAGGAGACGGCCGTTTGGGCATTCAAGGTAACCTAAACCCGAAACGTTTTTACTGGACATTGAGCACCTCTCTAATTTCGGCAGCTAGCCAAGAAGTCGATAGTGCCACAGCAGTGGTTCATTAGCGGTGCTTCTGGCGTGATTTGTGGCAGCAATACCACAGTTGCTGCCATGCTGCAAAATTTCTTCGCCAGCAATCGCAATTACTAGCCTACTCAACGTGAATTTCATTGTATAGGAACTAAAGCTCCGGCATGTCAAATGGGAAATCACGTCACCGTCAGGTATCGGAGTGTTGGAGACTCACATTAGTGGAATAGTAAAACGATTCCGCGTACAAAGATTCAACGAACAAAGCAAGTTAAATGTGAATTCGTGCCATTTGATTTCAACTTCTTTCACTGTTTATTCCGGGGAATGTCATTAGTTTGTAATTTGTGTGTAGTTTCTTTGATTAGTGCAGAGAAAGTTTTGTTAAACAAATCGAAGATTTGGCGAAGGCTAAAATGAAGGAATTCCATTAGAGAATAGTCTCTGGAGGTGCAACTCTTCAGGTATGGAAACTTAAGGTAGGGTACGCCAGTTAATGTCATAAGATGAGGGAATAATTTATGCGAGCAAGGATATAAGCGGACTCACTCTTTCACGTTCTCGCCATCCTTCTCAACACCTGGCAGAATGAGGCAGTCAATGTGAAGTACGAGATCCCACGATAGACAAGTATCCAAGAATTCAGGGAAGTACCTACTATTCATTTCTGTACTAAATCGGCTCTTAATATTGATCATATCGAAAGCAATTGGTGACAATGGGGAATTTTAAAACTTAGAGCCATCGGGTGAAAAAGCAAATACATATAAAAACATAAACTAAATGATAAGGCCACACAATTTAAGAAGTATCTTTTTTCCGTAAATTTAGTAAGAGGCCAAAAAATATAAAACGTAAATATAAAATAGAAGAGTCTCTCATTGTTTTAGGGAGGAAATAGAATTTGATTGGAACACATTATTAAGATATGAATAACGTTAGTTAATATAAGGTGAAAAAAAGTGTTGGAACACAAATCAAATTTATTAAAATATATTATGATACTGGTACGAGGTGATACTGATACGAGGTGATTCCCTTACATTAACAGAAACTACAATTGATTTTGTGAAGAATCTATTTCAATGATTCATTTTCATTGAAATTGCATCTGGAAGAATTAAATTTTTCATTGATAGTTCTTTTAAAGATTGACTATCCGTGCAAGTAATTTTGGTTAAAAGCTGTAGAAACAATTCTAACTTCGATAATAAATAACAAATAAAAAAAAAGAAATAATTCTAACAATAATAGTGTTACATGTACAAATAATTACATGTACAAATAATTCTGCGAGCTGCTGTCGCAATTGTTTTCATAATCAACGTCAACAAATGAATTTACTCGAACCCACGAGAACCCAACAAGCATGATCAACATCTGCAAGTGACGTCACTCCATTCATTAATTTGCTCGAACCTACCAGGTACCTCTCGGTAGAACATTCGATAATGTACGAGAAACGGGTGAACAGGTAGAGACCCTATATAAAGGCGAGCTGAATGAATGGGGGGTTCATTCATTACAACCGCGATAGAAAACTGCGATATAGTGGAACGCGAAGTAAAGACGATTGATTGTTTGAGTGCGAAGTGATTTAGAAGACAATTGCGATAAGAAATTTATGGACAAGTGTTAGATTTTTTTTCATAGTGAAAATTAAAATTAGTGAAAGTGTTAAATTGTTTATTGTGCATTTTTGTATTTAAATAAATTCTTTTAACTTAAATTAAAAGACATTGCGTTTTCACTTTCCCGGAACATTAAAATTATTGGCCGCGAACCAATAACACGCGACAGTGGTGTCGAGAAGTGAGATTAAAATTTTGGAAGTGAAAACGTTTAAACAATTTTAAAGTGCACAATTGTGAAAGTTAACGTGGAAAAATAGCCGAAACAATCAAAATGCCAGGAAATTTACATCTTAAAATTAATCAATTGAGCATATCGGAGCTCAAAGAGGAGTTTGGAACAACGAAATCTGGCTACACAAGGTACAAAGGACATACTGATTGCACGCTTGCGTGATGCGATCGAGTCGGCAGGCGTGAATCTGGATTCGGATGAGCTCTCAGCTGCAGAAAGAGGCGCAGAAGGTGGTGAGCCTGAAACACCAAAACCAAAGGAACCAGAAAATGCGCTGATGTAAATGTTGATGCTGATGCAGCAAGAGCAGCGACAACAGTCATCCAATTTAACTGCGAAGCTAAATGAACAATCAGCGAAGCTAGACCGACAAGCGTTCGAAATCAAGGCAGACATCGCACAGAAGCTGGAAAAACAGTCAACCGAAATAAAAGCGGAGCTCAGTAGTCTCAACAGCCAAATTAAATGCGTCGAGGAGAAGGTATACCAGGTCGAGGAGAGAATCAACCTTGAGATTAGCCAGGTCAACCATGAGATGGAAAAAGTGAAAAAGGACTTGGAAGCAGCGAAGGCAGTAGTAACCGCCTCACCAGCCCCAATTATAACCGCAGCGCAAAGCTCATCTAGAAATGTGCAAGCACCAATATTCGATGGGCAAACGGTCTGGACTATTTACAAAACCCAGTTCGAAGCAGCCGCTCGCATAAATCACTGGAATGAGCAGGAACGAGCAACTGCATTGATTCTTGCTCTAAGAGGCCCAGCTGCCGAGCTGTTGCAGACGATCCCCGTTGAATTGCACTCAAACCCGAATGCTATAATGAATGCGCTCGACATGCGTTATGGAGACGATCATCTAAAGCAGATTTATCGGTCACAGCTAAGGCATCGAATGCAGAAATCTGGTGAAACACTACAGCAGCTAGCCCAAGACATTGAGCGACTGGCACTTTTGGCTTATCTAGCCTACGACCCAGAACATCGAGATGATGCAGCGACAGAAGCATTCATCATCGCACTAAAGGACCCGGAATTGCAACAAGCCGTGCGTTTAGCTCAAAAGCAAACGGTTAAGGACGCATTGGCTTATAGTCTGAACTTTGAGGCAGCGAAAAATGTGACTCGTACCACTGCCCGGGTTCGTGAGGTAGTGACAGACGAGTGCAGGTATGAGCGCGTGGAAATTGAGCGAGATCCGCATGTAAATGGTGCGCCTAGATGCTGGAATTGCGGAGAGAAGGGGCACCTACAAAGAGACTGCAAGAAGCGAAGAAAACCGAGCTATTGTCCAGGGTGTGCAGCTAGGAGGAGATCCAGACCGAGTCAGGAGCCCAGAATGGAAGCCCTTCAAACAGAGGGGTCGGGAAACATGTAAGAGCCAACTTCGTGGGGCAGAGGTTGGCTAGGAGGATCGACGTCCCCAGCACCACCATCATCGTGTCAAGACTAGATCGTGGAGAAGTGGACTTATGCCTTCCGGGTCAAGTTGACGGAGAACACTGCACCATAACAATCGACACTGGTGCAACCCGATCGATTATCCGACCAGACCTAGTTAGACAACAACTACTTCACAAGGGCAGAATTTTCTCACTACGGACAGCTACGGGAGAAACTGCACCTGTTCATGGAGAGGTCAACCTCCAGATACAGTTGGGAGACCTTGTGTTCCGACATAATTTTCTGGTCGCGAACATTATGGATGACTGCATTCTCGGAATGGATTTTCTGCGACCACATGGAATCACGTTGGATTTGGGCAAACGTGTATTGAAATGGCAGAATGTCGAAGTACTAATGGAGGATCCCAGCGTCCAAATTCGCAAGATGAATGTAGTGGTATGTACTGACACTGATGTACCGAATTCTTCCGAAAGCATTGTATGGGCCAAGCTTGATGGTGATTCTGGAGACCACCGATCTTATCTGATAGAGCCAACGAAGACGTCCGCATTGCGCAGTTTGATTGTAGGACGCAGCCTTGTAAGATCTTTGAGGAACGGATATGTGCCGGTTAGAGTCCTTAACACCGCAGATTCAACCACGAGCATCAAAGCGGGAGAAGTCATCGGCAGCTGCCAGCCTGTTTCCACCATCACCTCTTTGGAAGCTACTCACGACCATCATTGCAAAAGGAGGCAAGACCCAGACAAAGCCCGGGAATCAACGTCTGCAATATTGAAGCAGGTCAAATTGCCAGCACAGCTATTCAAACGAGCCTCTGATCTGGTCACCAAGTACAGTGACATCTTCTCAACAAGCCCGGATGACCAAGGCCGAACGAGCCTGGTAGCTCACGTCATAGATACACAGGGAGCCAAGCCGATTCGACAAGCACCCAGACGCCTCCCTATAGCCAAACAAGGAGAAGTGAGCGCGCTGATCTCGGACATGGAAAAACAAGGCGTTATTGAACCTTCTGTCAGTCCATGGGCCGCGCCTGTAGTTCTAGTAAAGAAAAAGGATGGTAGCACTCGTTTTTGTGTCGACTATAGGCAGCTTAACGACGTCACTAAGAAAGATAGTTACCCGCTCCCACGCATCGATGACATCATGGACACTTTAGCCGACGCAAAATGGTTTTCTACACTCGATCTCAAGAGTGGCTACTGGCAGGTAGAAATCGACAAGAAGGACCGAGAGAAGACCGCATTTTCAGTTGGGACCGGATTGTGGCAATTTGTGGTGATGCCGTTTGGGCTTTGCAATGCTCCAGCCACTTTCGAACGCTTGATGGAATACGTGCTACGTGGTCTAACCTGGAAAACCTGCTTGGTGTACCTAGATGACATCATCGTCATCGGGAGAACGTTCGAAGAGCATGTGCGGAACTTAGAAGAGGTTTTCTCCCGACTGCGACTGGCAAATTTGAAACTTAGTCCCGACAAGTGTACCCTTTTCGCAGCTGAAGTAAAATACCTGGGACACGTCGTATCAGCAGACGGGGTCCAAACAGACCCTGAATGGATTGAAGCCGTGAAAACTTGGCCAACACCAAATAACAAGCGCCAACTACGAAGTTTCCTGGGTCTGGCAACCTACTATCGAAGATTCGTCAAAGACTTTACCAAAATAGCTAAGTGTCTCCATCAGCTAACCGAGAAAAATCGTCCGTATGTCTGGAACGAACAATGCCAGACAGCCTTTGAGACCCTGAAGGAAAAGCTGTGTGAATCACCCGTGCTGGCGTATCCGAAACCCGGAAAAATGTTTGTAGTTGACACTGATGCAAGCAACGGCGGTATTGGAGCTGTACTCTCCCAGCAGATCAATGGCGAAGAAAGAGTTCTCTCGTATTACAATCGAGTTCTTTCAAAAAGTGAGAGGAACTACTGTGTGACCAGGAAGGAGCTATTGGCTATAATAGAGGCAACCAAGCAGTTCCATAAATACCTATATGGCCAGAAATTTGTTCTTCGAACGGACCATGCATCGCTGAGATGGCTACTTAACTTCAAAAACCCCGAGGGACAAGTTGCGAGATGGATCGAAAGATTGCAGTCGTACGACTACGAAATTGTTCATCGAAAGGGCAGAGTTCATGGAAATGCTGACGCCCTATCTCGCCGCCCATGTCCAGCTAACTGCAAGCATTGCCGACGGATTGAGGACAAGGAGCCGCCCGTTGATCTGCGACTGATAACGGCTGAATTCGATGAAGGTTGGTCATCGGAGGAGACTCGAAATGCCCAGCTAGCCGATGAAGACATCGGACCATTGCTCGTATGGAAGGAGACGACTGGGCGACCTGAGTGGAAGGACGTTTCAACGCATGGCGCAACCCTGAAAAGCTATTGGGCACAATGGAACTCCCTTCAGGTGGAGGGTGGTGTACTCAAGCGGAAATGGGAAACGGCGGATGGCAGCTCCTATAGGATGCAAACTATACTACCCAAAAGCCGAATCCACGATGTGGTAAAGGAAATGCATGAAGGATCCTCGGGAGGCCATCTTGGTGTTAACAAAACCTTAGCGAAATTGCGGGAAAGATTCTACTGGCTCCACGCTCGAGAAGACGTAGAGGACTGGTGTCGCAGATGTACAATTTGCACTTCCGTTAAAGGTCCAAAACGACGACTGAGAGGACAAATGCAAACCTATAACGTGGGGGTACCGTTTGAAAGGATTGCTGTTGACATCGCTGGACCCTTTCCTGAATCTGAATGGGGAAATCGATACACGCTGGTTGTAGCTGATTATTTCAGCAAGTGGCCCGAGGTCTACCCCATTCCCAACCAGGAAGCAACTACTGTAGCCGAACAGCTAGTGTTAAATTGGGTCAGCAGGTACGGCGTGCCTTGTGAACTACATTCGGATCAAGGCCGAAACTTTGAGTCACTAGTTTTTAGCGAAATGTGCGAGCAGCTGGGAATACGGAAAACGAGGACAACACCGCTGCATCCCCAATCCGATGGAATGGTCGAACGTTTCAACGGCACGCTCAATAAACACCTTGCCAAGATGGTTGACGAGAACCAAAGGGACTGGGACCGACATATCCCACTATTTTTAATGGCGTATAGAGCCGCTGAACATGCGTCGACGGGCCAAGCCCCAGCCAAAGTCATTTTTGGAAAGACTATTCGTCTGCCAGCCGATATAAAGTTTGGAACACCCCCTGAGAAACCCCAAACGGTCTCGGAGTACGCAAGTGATCTAAGACAACGGTTGAACCAGATACATCGGACAGTGCGAAAACACCTCGCATCGGCTACTGACCGCATGAAGACCAGGTATGATCTAAAGGCTAATTCTACTGGCTTCCAGCAAGATGACTTGGTGTGGCTTTATAACCCGCAACGGCGAAAGGGTAGGTCTCCAAAGTTGCAACATAATTGGGAGGGACCATACCGAGTTACAAAGCGAATCAACGACGTCGTAAACCGAATACAGGAACATCGTAAGCCGAGAGCTAAAATGAAAATCGTGCATCTGGACCGTCTTGCCCCATATTACACCCAGGGAGAATTGACTACAAATAGCGACACATCTTTTCGGGGCGAAAAGAACTGAGGTGGGGGCAGTGTTACATGTACAAATAATTACATGTACAAATAATTCTGCGAGCTGCTGTCGCAATTGTTTTCATAATCAACGTCAACAAATGAATTTACTCGAACCCACGAGAACCCAACAAGCATGATCAACATCTGCAAGTGACGTCACTCCATTCATTAATTTGCTCGAATCTACCAGGTACCTCTCGGTAGAACATTCGATAATGTACGAAAAATGGGTGAACAGGTAGAGACCCTATATAAAGGCGAGCTGAATGAATGGGGGGTTCATTCATTACAACCGCGATAGAAAACTGCGATATAGTGGAACGCGAAGTAAAGACGATTGATTGTTTGAGTGCGAAGTGATTTAGAAGACAATTGCGATAAGAAATTTATGGACAAGTGTTAGATTTTTTTTCATAGTGAAAATTAAAATTAGTGAAAGTGTTAAATTGTTAAATTGTTTATTGTGCATTTCTTTTAACTTAAATTAAAAGACATTGCGTTTTCACTTTCCCGGAACATTAAAATTATTGGCCGCGAACCAATAACACGCGACAATAATAAATAACAAATAATAAGACATCATGCTAGCCATGTAATAAATAACAAATAATAAGAGACAATGCGAACCATAATAATAAGTAATACTATAACTAATGATACAAATAATAATATGAAATAATAGATATCGTAATAATAAATAATAAATAATGATACAAATAATAGTAATAAGACACAATATCACCAGCAATAATAGGGACTAACAAAATATGGTAAATTTAAGAAATGTTTTATAACATAAGCACAGCGACCCCTTTTCTCAACTTTGGTTTGATCGATCATAAGGACTTGTTCATTCGTAAAGCACGTAATTTTGTTTTTGTTTGTACTTTGTACATTCTTTGAAATTAACCCAAAACACAAAGCAATAGAATTTAAAGAAGAGTAGCTTAAAATAGAAAATAAAGGCATAAAGAAACTACACTGAGAAATATTGAAATATATAGTTCATTTGTTTTTATGTAATAAAAATATGAATTGCTTAACTGCTAGTCACGTCTTTCCTTTTCAGCAAACCTATTCTCTTCTAGCAGGATAATGCGAGCGAGAGTTAAGTATGCCACCGAGAGGGTAGGGTTCCAGTAATCCGCGAATGGTTGGTTTCGCATTGCGATCGGTACGTGGTGCCATAGTTTGTATTTGCGTGATTTCATTAGAGTAAATTTTTTTCGGTTTTGAATTTGAGTGGTGTATTTCGGGCACCGCGTCCGTAATATTCGGGAGCATGCAGCGGTTGTCTTGTTTCCTTTTCCGTGGAATGAAATTGCGTAGCTTAAAGTAGAGTCGTTGTAAGTTGTTCGACGCGTTTTAAATTGGGCATTTTAACCGGTCGCTGAGTGTTGTAATTTGGACTTTATCTGCTCGCATAAGATCTGCGACCGAAACTCCTCTTCGAACTGGCTACCTAGTCAGCAGCCACCTCGGAGTAGACTAAGAGTGTCCGGACTTGTTGACCTGATGGGTACAGTCCGTTGTAACGTTCCGAGACTTCACGTCTAGAACCGATGAAAGGTCGGTTTAGATTTCTTTCGGGAAATTTCGAACGTGCGAGACGTGTTAAATCTTACAGCTTGCCTGTTCTAATGTCGATTTTTCTAAGCCAGAATTAGTAAGGTTAATTTCATCACTAGAAATTCTGGATAATGTATTAGGAACAACATTATTTGATCCTTTCAGATAATGAATATCTGTTATTAATCAATGTGCCTCTCTTGACGTAGACTACGTTCAGTTTTTGAATTAAAAAAAATTGTGAGAGGGTGGTGATCTGTAAAAACTTTAACATCTCTACCTTCAACAAAATAACGGAAGTGTTTGATTGTTAAATAAATTGCAAGCAGTTTTCCATCAAAAGCCAAATATTTAGTTTCAGCAATATTTGAGGCATCAAATGCAATTGAAATTGGTGCGCTTGGTTTTGGTTAGTTCATAAGTATAGCTTACGCTATTAATTTTTTCGAGCATCAAAAGAAATTCGACAAGAACTGTTCCAAAAAACCAACTATATTTCTTTTTATCTTTTTGAATATTTGTTAAATGATCGTAAATAGATATAAGTGTTTTGGCTAAATTAGGCATAAACCTGTGATAGTAATTTGCCATGCCTAAAATACGTCGTTCAGATTTAATGGAGCCGGAGGTCTCAACAATTGTACAAGTAAGACTGTAGAAGCTGCAATGGGCTGGGCACATGAATCATATGGCCGAATAACGGATACCCACAAAGGTATTCCTTGGGAGAACTGAAGGCCGGAGACCAGTGGGAATACTGCGGAAACGCTGATCTGACTCGTTCGATGAAGACAGTTCATAGCTGCTCGGATTTCGAAATTGGAGGACGCGGTCAATGGACCGAGATAGAGAGAAGGCTTGAGAGGGGCTGTAGTGCTACAAAGAAGAAGATTTATTGGATGCTGGTTGAAGAAATTTCAGAATAACTTCTACATTATTAGCAAATGGTTAAATTCTTTTTAGGGAAATGTCGTGTCCAAGAAAAGCAAGTTTTGTTACTCCAAATGCACATTTATTAGAAGGCTTTATTTTTAAGATATTCATTCAGTCTCCAAAAACTTTGCGAAGATGAGTTTTAAGTTCATTAATATAAGAACTAAATATTATTATATCATCTATATAGATGTATACAAAATCTAAACCTTTCAATACTGTATGCGTAAAACCTTGAAACGTTCCAGCAGCGTTTCTCAATCCGAATGGCATTCTAGTGAATCCAAAAAGACCAAAAGGAGTAATTATTGCTGTTTTATGTATATCTTCCGGGGCAACAGAAATTTGATGATATGCTCGAACCAAGCCTATTTTTGAAAAAATTTTACTACCTGCAAGACTGTTTCAAAAATATTGTCGCGTGTTATGGTTGGCGGCCAATAATTTTAATGTTCCGGGAAAGTGAAAACGCAATGTCTTTTAAATTAAATTAAAAGAGTTTATTTAATTACTTAAAAATGCACAATCACTTAGTTAACTATTTCACAATTTTAATTTTCACTATTAAAAGTCTAACTTCCACTTGTCCATAAATTTCTATCGCAATTGTCTTCTAAAATCACTTCACAATCAACGAAAATCACTTTCCTATTACTCGATCAATATCGCTTTTCTATTCGCTCCACACTTTCGCAGTTTTTACTATCGCGGTTCTAATGAATGATCCCCCCATTCATTCAGCTCGTCTTTATATAGGGTCTCTACCCATTCAACCCATTTCTCGTACATTGGCGAATGTTCTGCCGAGAGGTACCTGGTATATTCGAGCAGGTTAATGAATGGAGTGACGTCACTTTCAGATGTTGATCATACTTGGTGGGTTCTCGTGGTTTCGAGTAAATTCACTTTGTTGATCATGAGGTTCTTAATGGTTGTGAAAACAATTGCAATAGTAGCTCGTAGAATTATTCGTGCATGTAACAATATTGAATATGCGAAATAGGATACCTCTCTGGTACAGTTATCGCATTTAATCGATGGTGATTTCCACATTGTCTCCAATCCACTCGTTCCTGTTTTGGCACCAAGTATGATGCAGACGCGCACGGAGATGCGGTGGGCCTATATATTCCAATTTTAACCATGCAGTCACATTCTGACTAAGCTATCTTGAATTTCTCTTCTACGCGCTTTAGTTGTGGGAATATGAGAATGTGATATTACAAAGAATGCTTCACCGGAAAGTTAAAATCTGGTTCTTTATTCGTATTATGAAATTCTTTTGAAATAGAATGATATTCGCAATCAACTTCAAAAAATTTTGGAGAAGGACAATTTCCAATAATGACGTTCTATTTTGCTGCAATATTCGTTCTACTATTATAATTTTCTGTTTTTTATATCCACAATATCAACAATTTAAATCTAGCAGAAACATTTGCATAAATATATGGTTTAGCGATAAAAGTTATGATGAATGTAAGTGAAAATACTATTTTTAAGTTAAGAGATAATTGCAATAACTTTGAACCATCGACATTTATGTCCGAGCTGTTTGCAGCTGAAAGAACTTGTATTGCTTTTTTTCCTGTCTTATGGTTTTGCAGGAGTCACTGAAACATCTGATCTAGAATGAATAAGAAAATCCAGCTTTGTTTAAGAATATTTCATAAATGGATGACTTGAAATATTAAATACTTGTCCATTGGTCGTCGTCAAACCAATGGATCGTTCTAATCTAATCACTACAGCCCATCTCGGGCCTTCGTTTTCTGCAAATAGCGCATCAACTGGCTCGGTCATTTGACCGCGTCCTCCAGTTTCGAAATCCGAGCAGCGATGAACTGTCTTCATTGACCGAGTCAGACCAGCGTTTCCTCGATTCTTCCACTGGTTTCCAGCCTTCAGTGTGCCCAGCGAATAGCTTTTTGGGTATCCGTTGTTGGGCCATACGATTCATGTGTCCAGCCTATTGTAGTTTCCTCAGTCTTAGAACTGTTGAGACCTCTGGCTCGTCGAAAATTTTACACAGTTCATGGTTGTATTGGATTGGCCATTGGTCCCCGTCTAGCTTCGCTCCGATTATTCGCCTCAGGACCCGTCACTCAAATGTGTTCAATATATTTGCGGATGCTTGGGTTAGGGTCGATGTTTCACACCCGTACCATAACACAGATTTGTATACTTGGAGCAGCTAGTCTTCAAGATCGTCGACACTGAAAAAAAAAATATTATTTGCGAGCTGTATTCTTCGGCGTATTCCGTCTCTTTCATTACGGGTTCTCGTTATTTTGGCGCCTGAATACACAAATTCGCCAACATTCTCGATACTGTATTAGCCAAGTGTAATATTTTGTATGCTTGAGGTATTTTTCCTCAACAGCGTTATGAGCTTTGTTTTATTTTCATTGATTTATAGCCCTATAAATTAAACTTCACTGTCCAGTGTCAGGAAGAGTCCTTTAGCAGTTGTTTATGGCTGTGAGAAAATGTTGATGTCGTCCGCATGGGCTACTACTTGGCTCGACTCGTATATTAATGTACCTTGTTTATCAACAGGAAGCTTTTCTATGACGTACTCCAGAGCCAAATTGAATAGTAAGGGGCTAGCCCATCTCCCTGCTTTAGTCCGATATTTGTGTCAAAAGCTTTGGTGAGTTGAATATTGATGCGGGCTTGGGAGGCCATCCACGTTATTTTCATTTTGGTAAGATGGACCAATTCGGCTGGGATACCAAAGGAAAGCATTTTTTGGTACAGTACGTTACGATCAATACTGTCGCATGCTTACTGAAATACAACGAAAATTTGGTATACGCCTATGTTGAACCCCCAGCATTTTTCAGCTACCTGCTTGATTGTGAACAATTGGTCTTATGTCGATGTACCTGCTCTAAAGCCACCTTGATACTCGTCAAAAATACTGTTGGCGTATAACCCGATTTTATTTTCTAAGGTTTTTGGAAATAGAAAGTAGTACTGTACGAGGTAGTGATATGCTTCTATAATTTTCGCATTGTAGCTTGTCACCTTTTTGGTGGATAGGGAATATAATTGATTGGCTCGACTCTTTCGGCATATGTCCTTGTTGCCAATGTGCTGGATGACTTTGCGAATATTTGATAAGCTCCATTGGAATCTCATCGATGGACTTTGAAGATGGAATACGCTTCATCCAGAGTTAGTGTGGCCAACGAAAGCTCTCCGCAGACATCTATAGGCTCCGGTGTTCTGGAGCTGTGCGGAGGATTAAAGAGGTTCTTGAAATATCATGCCCATCTTTCCTCAATCTTGGTTTCATCAGCGATGATATTGCCGATTCCATCATGACAGAGCGCGGTTTTGGGCTGATAAGCACGTTTCAGGCTTTTCATTACTTTGTATGCTTGTCTCGTGTTGTTGATCGCTAGACTCATATCGATACTTCTCAATTGGTTGTCATAGTATTTTCTTGTCTTAATTCTAATTATCTTATTCGCTACTGTTCTGAGATTTTCATAGTGTTCTCACTTCGTCCTTGTTTTCCTACCTACGTATTTTTGTACGCCTGATTCCTTTTATCTAACGCATTCCGGCACTCATCACCTTACCAATCATTTCTCTTGCCCCGAGCTTGCAATCCGATCGTCTGTTCTGCTACGGTTTTAATTGCCGCTTTCACTTGTATCCAGAGCTCGTTATTTGTCTTTAACGATGTGTCTGATAAGATGGGGGCCAGCTGGTTTGGATGGTATCCATGAAATTTTTGACCGCAGACGCCATTTGGAGCCTTTCGATATCAAATTTTTGTAGCGGGCTGGTCGTCCTCGACTATACCTGATCAAGTAAAATGAAACATGGTTATAGTATGTTTTGGTCGATACTGCCATTTTTATTTTGAGATGATTTTTTTTCGAGTTTTGTTCACTCTTAGCAAGAGGGTCTATAAATATAATTTACGTCTTGCAACTTTTTATTATGATACTTTATTCAAAAGCCTTGACATTATTTTTCATTTTGACTAAATGATTACATAGCATCCATGAAAGTTTATATAATTAGTCCAGTATAAGTAGTTCCTTCCTCATACTAGATGAATATTTTGAAGGATTGATCAGTAGTTTACGCAATAGAAATCAACTTAAATCCTATGATTAGAAATTCAGCTACTAGTAGTTTGGATTACAGCAGCCTTGCTGCATGAATTAGTTCTGACACAATTTAAACATCATGCCATATCGTAACCTAGAGAAAATTAGATTATTTCCATTTCTATTACACCTTTGTACTGAAACTTTGGGAATTCACTACACACAAGCAATTACCAACATCGTCGTTGCTTTCACATCCAACCACTTGCCATCTAACGGAATATAACTTCCCATCTCATTTGTATATTATCTAAGTAATCATATCAGCACTCTCTAATTTCCAGTAACATTCCCTGATCTTCACTGATACACATCCTCACTCTTCTATCCGTGCATTTTCAACACTGTTTGGGCAGGAGCAACACGCAGAGCAGCAAGGCGGAGAGTACAATCTTGCAGATTATGTAAACGAAATTTAGTATCCTTGCTCTTCGTTACTAGCTTCATCGTCTGTGACGGTGGCATTTCGTTGACTGAAAACGAATATTTGCATAACATTTCCAACAAATAGAATACAGAATTTTTCAAGCCCCTTCTTTGTATCAAGACTCGACAAATTCAGTATTCTTGCCCCTTAGCCCAGTCCTGCAGAACTGGAGTGTGTGTAAATTTGCTTCCCCCTTCGAGTATTTGTTTCGCTTTCCGTTGGGGTGGCCTCTCACAATTTTCAAGCAATTGCTCATTCGTTTCCTATTTCTTATTGCACACACACACACATGGACACATTTTGCTCGCCACTACTCCTTCCTGTTCATTTGTTATCTTTTTCGTCCTTTTGTGCTTATGTTTGTATTATACAATTCTATTTGTACTTGTTCGCCATAAAACAATTTGTTTAACATACAAACACCATTAAATGGGCGTCTATTTTAAGGATTTAAGAAAGCAAGCAATTTGGGTCTAAAATATTCAACGAAAATGGAAAAATACAGGAGGTAGTGTAGGAAGGAGAAGAGAAGAGGTGAAAGTAGAAAATGGGAAATTGGATACAAGTGAATTCTTATTTTCTTGCTGGCACGTTTGATTAATCATCTGCAGGCCAATTATTTGGGAAAACGAACAAAGGGGATCAACTTTTGTCATATGAAGTTCATTCGTTGTATTTCAAAATTCCGAAATCAATTATTTATTTATTTACCAAACAAGGTATTACATCAAAATTATAAATTACCGCAAAGATATACAAGTTAAAAATATAGGACTAGGAAGAGAGGAAGATTGATCGATTGGTTTTGACCTGTAGTCTGGATATGGTTAGGGAAAAGCAATGGCTCAGGCTATTTAATATTTTGCAGCATCTATTAATGGGTTCATTTTCACCGTAGATGGTAAGACGTCGACTTTCCACCAGCAAACGTGAATGTCTTGTAAATCTAACTGGTTCGTTCAAGGATATCCTGTCAATCAGATATTGAACTTTAATGGTACCACGGAGGACATCAAATGTAAAGCAAGAACATGTCATAATTCTACGGGAGGCAAGCGAAGATAAATTTAGAATGGACTACCGATATTCATATGAAGGCAAGCTCTGAAAGTTATGTGGGTCATATTGAGATCGTATAGCAAACAGCAGGAGCTGTTTTTGATCAGACTAAAATCTTTCTGTATGAACATCAGAAACGTGATGCCAGACGACACCTACATATTCGAGAATAGGGCGGACTAATGATATGTAGAATGTCTGTTACCCACACATTCTGAAATTCTTTAGCACGCCGTTTGATGATGCCTAACATTTTATTAGCCTTGCAGAGATCCTCATCAAAGTGCAAATTGAAACGGAGTTTCTTCTCCAAGAAAACACCGAGGTCTACTATGCTGTCTGCTCGGAAAAGATTAGTATTACCGAGGTGATAATCAGCTAATAAAATTGAAGTTCTGCGGGAGAAACTAATCACCTGACATTTTTCGAGGTTTAGGTGGTTTGTGTTGGACCATTCAAGCGGAGCATTTATCTTGTTCTGTAAGAATATCGAATCACTGTGGGATGTTAACCCATAGTATAATTTGAAATCATCCGCATAAAATAAATGGGGTATATCGGATAACACATCAGAAAGGTCTGATATAAATATGTTGGAAAGAAGAGGTCCGAGATGACTGCCTTGAGGTACACCAGAGTAGACTTGAATTTCTTTGGACATACATCCTTGAAGTTTAACGGTTTGAGTCCGGTTTTTGAAGTAAGAGTTTAGCCAGTGAAGCAATGGGCCAGTGTATCCAAAATAGCGCAATTTTTCTGACAGAATCGTATGATTGACGCGATCAAAGGCTTTACTAAAATCAGTACAAATTGCGTCAACCTGGTGCCCTTTTTCCATTGCACAACGTATGTATGAGACCATAACTGTTAGATTGGTGGTTGTGGATGGGTTTTTCCTGAAGCCATGCTGCTATTCTATTACGGGAGATATTTTAAAGCATACTATTTTCTCGAATAATTTTGGGGTGGCGGATAAAATTGCAATTCCTCTATAATTTTGAGCACTCCCTTTGCTTTTGCTTTTATGAATTGGAGTCAGGTGTATTGGGAATTTTCCACTTACGAGTGACTTATTAAAAATGTGATGGAGAGCTAAAACTAATACTTCACTGCACTGGTATAGAAAATAAGGCGGAAGTAAATCTGGGCTAGGTCCGTGGTTCAGATCAAGTGTTTTGATTACATTAATGATATCGTCTTCAGAAACTAAGAGTTTTTGAAGCGCTGTTTCAAAAACGGCGTTAGTGTTATCTACATGAGGTGAGGTGTTTGGTAAGGAATACACTGATTGAAAATGATCTGCGAGGAAATTACAAAGGAACTGCGGTCTTCATAGGTCATTTGTTTAGGATAATCATGAGCTTTGCGCTTAATATTAACAAAATCAAAGAACTTCTTTGGGTCTTGGATTATGTTTCCACCAATAAAATTAACATACATTGCATAGGCCTCGCGTGACTTCAACCTAAATTCATTTGCCAGTTCATTATATTCGTTTTTAGTTTCATCACTGACTTTGTAGAATTTTGTGGAGCTTATTCCTTCTTTTTCTTAAATTTCGAAAACTACTGTCCAACCATGGCTCAGAGCGTTTATTACTCTTTTTGATTTTAGGTGTATGACTTCCAACGGCGTCAAATATGGTCTGGTAGAAAGAGTTCACTGCATAATCCACACCTAGCGCCGAAAGCCTACTAGTCCAGTCTACATTAGAAATATAACTCTTAATGCTATCGTAGTCAGCATTACGGAAATCAAATACAATCGAGCTATAGTACGGAAGGCTGTTTGTAGTAATCGAGCAGGTACGGTTGTGAACTCCGCTCAATACGCGACATGGTCAAACCCTTGAGTGGACCAATAGAAGGCGGGACTTTGGTAACAATAGAAGGCAGTAACCTAGGTATACGGGAAGAAGATGTGCGTGGTAGAATAAGCATAGGAAACGCTCCTTGTGAACTGGTAAATTATGAAATTTCGGTGGAAATTGAATGCAGGACCGGAGCAGTTATTCACGAGCTTACCGCTTCGATAAAGGTTGCTAATGATGCAGGTTACACTGAATCAAGCGTGCAATTCTAGTTTAAAAACATTAAATTAGAGGGGCTGCAGCCAACAATGGGTCCAAATTGCGGTGGCACTCAAGTATCGCTGATAGGTAGATACTTGAATATAGGCTCAAACATTCGCGCATACTTAGATGATTTTGAGTGTTACATAAATGTTACGCAAGCTTCAAGTAGCCGTTTGACATGCATAACATCTGCCGCTCCTGAGCCAAGACCAATTTGGGCGTTAACCCTATACGTTGATGGTGCAAATAGAACGTATTTGCAATAGCTACCAACACAATCCCATGTAGCATTTACAATTATACAGTGGACCCGCGAACCATGCAAATCAAGCCACTCAAAAGCTTTGCTAGTGGCGGAAGGATGCTCACTGTTCATGGGACACATTTGGATTCAATACAAAAGCCCGAAATTGAAGTCTTCTATGATGATGAACGTGTAAATAAAAGCTCATGCTATGTAATCAACTCGAACCAAATGGAATGTCCGTCGCCGGCTGTAAATGCACGCTTCATCTCCTATAAAAACAGCATGGAGCAACCGGCATTTTATGAAAACCTTAAACGTCGTAAGCGTGGTATAGTGATACATGATGGAAACAATGTTGGTATTTTAACAACTATTGGGTACTATTCCATACCCACTAGCAGTAACGAGATTGCTAGTCTGAAATCGCGAGAGACACAGTTGAGCTTGCAAGTCGGGTTCATCATGGACAATGTACAATCTGTCCGGGATCTTAGCAAATATTTTTCAAAATATTCGCAGCACAATTGAGGGAGAAACTAGAATATAGCATCGGATGAAACAGGCGTGCGAGTAACGATTGGGACACAGCAGTGCAATGTTACAAGCTTAGAATTAACTCAGCTGGTATGCGTCCCGCCTAAAACACAGCCAGCGGCGACTGATGAAAAGATTCATACTAGGACGGATTTGCGATGAGTGAGAGTACGGGTCGGTCGTCATCTTAGTTTTCCAATCACCTATTTAAAATATGAATTACTAAAGCCCTACTCCTTTTCGCACGCTGTGGTTGGAATCGCAATTGGCATAGGAATGATTGTTGTGCTGTTAATAGTAATATTGGTTATTTATCGTGGTAAAAGTAAGCAAGCTGAAAGAGAGTACGAGCGATAGCGGTGGCGGTAGCGGGAGTGGCATTAGCTTGGATTGCTGGTGCTGTTGCCGGGAGATGGTCGCTAAGAGGAGTCTGTGATTCACGGCCACCGGGACCACGTTGGGGTGTTGAGATCGAGAATTGATCGCGAGTGCGTGCAAATAGTTGGCAAAAAAATCCATTTGTTGAAAAGTTTTGTTGGAAAAATTGTAAATTGTGCAAATTTCTCAATTATCAAATTATAGTGCTTCGGCCAATGAACAAAGTGAATTCATTTGCACGCGATATTGCCATCGTTGAACTTCTCCGT
Organism: Odontomyia ornata; assembly: GCA_963969285.1. Classification (NCBI taxonomy): domain Eukaryota; kingdom Metazoa; phylum Arthropoda; class Insecta; order Diptera; family Stratiomyidae; genus Odontomyia; species Odontomyia ornata. Next base: position 145,984,580 of record OZ017738.1, read on the forward strand.
GGCTGACTTTCTCGTCACCTCGATAAGAGTCGTGGGATTCATCTGCATTCTTGCCGTTTATCACTTTTAAGCACTGTAAAGGGATCAGAGCGAAAGGGGGATAAGCGATTCGAGGAAAGTGTTCCCGATGTTCCAGGCAGGGGTTTGAAAAGTGCCGTGTGCGTTTTCGCGACGAAGAAAAAAAAAACCATTTTGCATTGTGTTTCTCCAAAACTCGGATTTTTGCTGGACGGAATGTGGAAATCGTGGCTTTAAGAAGTTCCGGGCAAAAATTTTATCAGGTGGAAATGAACCGTTAGCATATTAGGATATTCCGGTTTCTAGAGGCATTTCAAATACGCTCTCAAAATTATCGGCTGTTTCTCTATTCCCCAATCGTTTTTACAAGATCAGGTCGAATGCGGTGAAAATTTCAAAACAAGGTTCAACATTGATACGCTTCATACTAAATTCGTTGTCCCAATATAAAGTGAATAGAGTATTGACAATCTAACTTAGGGTGAAAAGTTCTATTTCTGACCCAAAATCGCCGGACAACTTATCGGTGGTTGACAATTCAATGGAATATTAATGGGAACACAACTCATTCTCATTGCACATGAAATATCAATTATTCAAAGTATTATCAGGCGATTTTGAATAAAAGCATTTATGAGACTTCTGTTTATAATTTTGATTAAAGCTCTCAAATAGCTCATGAGTAGTATTCGGGAGGCCGAATTAGATCGCATTACTGTCAAGATTTATAATCTGAAACGTAAATTTGCTGTCGCAATCATACATAAACGTGTCGGAGAAGATTTGTTGACCCGGAAAAATCGCGAAGTTGTTACTATAAATAAAAAAACAAAATAATAATAATACAAAATTTGCAGGCCTTCCCCGCCTCGAACATGAGCGCTCGTAGGAGGAGGTTTGGGGTAAGTACCCTTTCTTTTGTTCAAAAAAAAAAAGAAAAATTTCCCGTTTGCATGTTCTTATTATAATTTAAAAATTGAAAGATTTTCAGCTGTACATTTGGTGCTGTGACACCTAAACGAAGTTCGTTTTTACTTTCGTCTTTATTCGAAAATCGTGTAAATTAAATCGAATATATCAATATATTATTTAAATATTTTCTCCATCACGTGATAAACCAAGAAAACAGTCAAAGTATGTTGATAGAATCCTGTTACCTATATTATACACAAATATTATAATTAGATTAAAAATCCGTAAAATAATAAAAATGTCAAGACTTTGAACTTACAAGAGTCTGAATGAGCGAGTATTTGAATTCAAATTAATGTGTAACGTACTCAAATCTAACAGTTTATTAGTGATCGGACGTCATTTTGTAATTGAGAGAAGAATAAAAAGAACGAAAATGTCGAATTAAAATATACTCTTCGGTCTTTCCTTTCCTATAATTCCGACCGGGTATAGGACCCGGTGCGGTGGCAGGCTATCACTACCAAACATGAACCAGCCGCCGGGTACATAGCTAATCCTTCTTTGTTTCAGGTGACGCCGCGGGTTGAGTGGCCCAAGCAGAGTGCCTCTTTATGACATAGAGTTATGCGATCGAATTGCATAGTTCTATGGCATGAATTGGTCACCGGGGTACTCCCCTTCTGATGGGAAAGTTTATACAAGTCAAGTTGTATGAGTTTTCCACTCAGAAGAGGAATACCTGGCCACTACAACAAATATTGATTTAATTCCGGTTGGGTGGGTGCGAAGGGGCTCAATCACCACCCGGTTGCCCTTCTCTCATTTGTGGGTCATGAGCTTTGTCGGGTAACGACGAAGTTACCCTAAGTCCGCCCCTTTTTACATGTTCCACTTGTTCTCGGAACAAGTCCTTTTTCTCTCAGTGTAGTTACCTACACTTTTAGCGACTTCGGTCGCCTCGTTTTTAGTTTGACCAAAAGAAATTCGTGAGTGCGAAATTTTTTTGTAGTGGATCCTTGTGCTGGGGGAATGAACCCGCCCCACGACCCCGCAATGCTAGCCTGCCAGCACATTCACGCGTCCCCAGACGAGGGCATTCTCGGCAGATAACTCCATCTTCTTCTGCCGAGGCAGCAGAACATCGCTGCAGTCCTTTACGGACTTTTGCAACATTCAAATTCACTACATGTTTGTGTCATCAGAGATGGAATAATCAACTGAAAGTGCGGAATAGTGAAGGGTATTTTTGGGAAGATTTTCCACATCATTAGTTGGATTAACCACCACCTCGTCATATGCATTCCTGAAAATTAGATCTAACCAATTGCCAGAGGAATTGGTTGTCGGAGCTACTTGCTATAAATCATTGTCGTACAATGTAGAAACTAGGTTGAAATCAATATCGTCTCGAAGATTCAATGGAATGAGACGATTGTCAAGTTCGTCAACTACAAACTTTAAATTGGGACGGTTAAAATCTCCAAAGATAATTATTTTATCTTCTTCTTTCGAGAGTTCAGCAACTTAAAAGCCAACTCCACAAGCCTCGGTATAGATTGTGTCACTGGACTCTGGGGGAATATAGAATACACCAACGTACAAATAAAATTCATTTATTTTGATTTTCGCTATTACATGTTGGAAAGTTTTGAAAGCTGCAGTATTGACGATATCACTCGAGTAAGCGTTGTGTATGGCAATAAGGACACCACCTCCTCGGATTAGGCCAGTGCTGTGGTAGTCTCGATCATCTCTATAAATAGACCAAGAACTACCGAGAATCTCTTCGTTACGATGGGAGTCATTCAACCAAGTTTCTGTGAATGCAAGGATACTGAAAGGTGATGACTGAGCGTCAAGAAAAAGTTTGTTGAGTTTGCCTCTCATACCACAATAGTTATGGTAGATCATATTGACGTTTTTTTGTGGTAGAGCTCTTATTATGGACGAAAAAATTTGTGATGTTGCTCACGTGACCTTTGGAGCGAGAATATATATAGTTTAAGCTTACATGAGAAGCGTAAGTTTCAAGATCTTTTATGGCTTGTTCCGATGTAACACCAAGTTGCTCATGGTATCTAAGATATAGTTTTTGCAGAGCATTAACATCTATCGGAAGACCTTCTCTCTGGATCATTACTTTTATATTGGTCTTCGTTTTACCGTCGATACATGTTGTGTCTGGTGCTTTATGCAGGTAAGCTAGGTAGAGTCGAACCAACTTATAGTTGTTGTTGATAGTTGATAGTAGATACCTGCTCTGAAGATCTTTGCTAGAGTTTACTGTCGCTTTTACAATCGGAGGTACGAGTGGGTCTTAAATTGATCGTTTTTCGTTCAAAAGGCTATTGAGTGTGCTTGGTAATTCAATTACACAATTAGGGGATGAAGTCTGAAACCCACTTCTTACGAAGTTCGGATATTTGGAAGGAGGTTTTATAGGGTTAAATTCAGAAATTGAGCTTTTATTCATTTCGGAAGAACCGATATTTTCTTCAGGTTGGTTATTATCAGCAATAGTACTGTCTCCCATCAGCCTGTTATCTAAAGGATCTGGAAGGTTAACAATGTTGCTAGTAATAAATGGTTGGGTGTTGTGAGCAGTGTTGATATTCAAGTTTTGTTGCAAGTGGAAATTACTGTTACATTTTTGTTGTTGTTGTATTTGTTTGGTTGATAATTGTTGACAGCAGGTTTCCTTGATTTCCATTTTCAGAAGACCAGTCCACTCCAATAGACGCTATCGTTTTTGGATGTGTGATTAGAGAAAAGCCAGGCATTTTTGAGCGGTGTGTATACTTTGAACGATTTGGTTTTCTTTCTTCTGTGTGAAATTGCTTCCACTCTGCAGCCTTCCAGTAAAAGATTTACTTCCAAGAATTTTCGAACTGTATGCTTCTTTACGGAAAGGTTCTGTACATGATGGTTTTTTGCTGTAGATTTGCTCTTCATGGAGATCAGTCGATTGTCAAACATCTCAAGGGCTTTGAATATTTTTCTATCGCTCTTTGATAGGTTTATAGCTAGCTCATTAAAACTGCTAGCCATCTCCACAAAACTATCCTCATTTGCTGGAGACTTAGATCGTAGTCGAGCGATTGTATGATTTTTCTCTTGAATGAGGTTTTCGATTAAGCTGAAAATGTTCTCATATATCGCTTTAAATTTCTGTTCAACACCTTGACAATCTGAGCATATAAAATGTTCATCCAGGTAAGGATGAAACCAATCACGTGGTGCATCCATGCAGGCACCATGTAACTTGCGGTTACAAAAAACTTTGCAGATAACATTTAAAGGTATTGTCAATCGCGATGCAATTTGCGAGGCTGCGAGGGTAAGGTCAGTTATATGCGAGGAGGGTAGTATTATCTATTAATTGAAAATTGTTGTGGGAAGAAAAATTTAAAAAAAGTGTATTCATAAGCAAATTTCTGCTTTCACTTGATATAATCACTTAATCACTCACAGTGAAATTGATAATTGGGTCAAGAATTAAAAATATCGCGTGCAAAAACTACACAGTCATCAGCAAATTGCTACTTTTACTATAGATTCGATTATTGCTGATTAATTATTGATATAATTGTCACTTAATAATTTATAGTGAAATCACTAAGTCGGTCAAGAACTAAAAAAATCAGAATTTCATGCACAAACAACAAATTTTCAATTAGCACGGCAACGATATGATTTAAAAAAGACTACGAATATTTTGCGGAGCGATTCAAAAATACGTCTGTATGCGACAACGATGGCGAGTTATTATTAAGATCCTTAGAAATGAAAATAATACCATTTGTCATAGTCTTCAAAATAGAATGCTGTAGATTATATTAATTCAAACTTCATAACTAAAAGAGATTGGAGACGGTGTAAACATGCCTGAATTTCATGCATAACATGAAACATAATTATGATACTTCAAAGTTGAAATTACAAGTCTTGATACGAAGTTTCTCATGGAGTTAATTTCTGTCTTCCTTAGAAAATGCCAGCTGGCAATCTAATTTTACTGCTTTTCTAGGGCCCTGGATGAGTTTTCACTGGCCCGCGTATATGAAAGGGGTGGGACCAGTCCGTGTTAAGAGGATCAGTTTGGAGAAGAGCAAGCCGATAATAAAATGCAATTCGGTCGAAGTCGACTTAGACTTCCTCGCAAAATCGCGACACAGTGCAGTTTTACGTCATTATAGGGGCACTGGCAAGTTCTTCGGAATTACTGTTTGGTTCCGATGCAATAATAAGTCTGCAAGTAACTAAAAACCTGACTGAAACTTGCCTAGCTTTTTATGATTTACAAACTTTCTTATTAGTGATCCAACTTAAAGTCAGGTCAGTAAGCAACAACCAAATGCACTTAATGATTGAGCGATACCATTTTGAATAAATGTTGTAAGCACTTATACTTACAAATTAAAATGTACTGTTAAAGTGGCCACCTCTACAAGGCCGATTCTAGACTCTAAAGGGTCGGGAAGTGCTTAATTATCTACAGGGATTTTAAATTCCAGCACGGAACCAACTAGAATTGAAAAGGCTGAGTTTTACGAGTTCAATTGAAATTAGTTAATATTTTTATCATGAAATACCTTGAATATGCAGAGAAAAGAATCAGACACGAGCGTGGCTTCAAGTTACTATATACGACATAAAGACAACAGATTTGGATGATCATTTGAACTAAGAGTTTTTTGAGTGACTAGGGAACTGGGCATGATGCATCTCCTTATGAATTGACAATTATATGTGTTGCTGTGAAAATAGTTCAAGTGAATTGTGTCAGTATTTTTTTTCCCTCCATGATGAGGATCCTTTGGTTTGGGACTACGGACCCAGTTTGCCCATCGAAGACAGTCGTAGGAGGCGCCACTCCACTATTTGGTCCCAAGTGGCTACTTTATCCCAAGTGGTGGCTACAAAGCCAAGAACGCGGCCGCCGAACACCCCTCACAGAGCTGGAATCAAGACCTTTCATCCTAACCTAGCGGAACCTCCCCAATAAGAATTACGTAGAAAGAACAGTCATTTAAGGACGGGGCGACCACTTCGCACTCTTTACCTGATATGTGTTCACCCGACGTAAGACGAACTGAAAACTCCCTGAAAATATATTCCAAACACTGAAACGCACCCAAACCAACTGTACAATCCATACAAGAATAATTTTCCTCAAATGAATAATTCTATGTTTTAAAACAAAAAACGAAATACAAAATATAATTTACCGTTTAGTTAAAGTTTAAATGAACAATATATCGTCTAGTCTTCTGATTGGAGGCCACCCGAATTAAGTCACGTCGCAAAGTTATCTCTACAGCGCACAACTCGACAAACTTTCATAGCCAATATTCCACGTCGCTGATGAAAATTCCACCGAATTATCTCCGATTCATCTATTGAGCTGGTGATAAAGATACACGTCCTTGATAATGCGTTACCCTTCCGATCCCCTGCTGTTGATCCTCGTTCAACAAAAGATACCCATCCTTTGTCCGTAGCTCCTTATCAGCTCGGTTCCAACTGGCGAGCCGTTAATTTTTCTCTTCGAGGCAAATGAACTTTCAATTGGGGTGCTGGCTTGCATCAGCGACCCCTCAACTGGCATTCATCGGGTATGCAGCTACGTTCCACATTCGCCTTATCGGCTTTCGCCGCTGTTGGTTGTCCGATGGATTGTCGAAAATGAAAACATCGCAACTCTCCGAACGTTGCTGCTGATATATTGGAAAGTTAGTTTTTAAATAATTTTGCCCAAGAAAACTATGTGTTATGGGTTGATTTATCGCAGACATCTGGTGTATCATTTGCATTTCCATGTTGATACTGCACTGGCA